>JAENHJ010000424.1:5612500-6092500 GCA_025330945.1 Mucuna pruriens
ATCTACAGGGTGAGATTTTAATATTTGACTCTACTACTACTCGAAACCATGTATTATGAGTAGTTCTACAACTAAATATATATAATTATAATAATAAAATTTAAATATATTTGTAGTATAAAGTATTTTATATATTATTTGATTATAACTTATTATATATAATGAGATTTTTTTTATAAATCAATATTCACCGGTTGATAAAAATCGATTTCATGTTTTACATTGACGTGAGTTTAACTTTCAAAATATAATTTACTTAAATATTTACATATAAAAATTATTATTATTTATAACAATTATTGTTAAAATTATATTAAAAGATAACTCTTTAATAAATAATCTTTATATAATTAAATAATTTTATAATAATATATCATAACGTTTTAAAGACAATTCAATGAGTTTGCATAATGAACTAAGATACTACATATACAATTAGAAGTGATATATCTTTGTTTAATTTACTGTATGTGCAAAAGATTTTTCGAATCATTATCGAATCCAAATATACAAAACTTATTTAGTTTTAGAATAATAGGCTTAAAAAAATAAAGAAAAATACATTTTTTTTAGGTTTAAACACTTTTTGTTTTCTAAATTTAAAATAATTATTTATATTTTTATAGTATACGTTGGTGGTCAGTCAAAAAGACAAAAGTAATTGTTTTTAATAAATTTAAAGACCAAAAGTAAATGATTTTTATAATAAGGAGACAGAGACGGTGACTATTAAATAGGGGAGACAAAAAAATTAAGTAGAAAATGAAGAGGTGAAGTATTTAAGACAAAATTGAATAATTGATTTATTCCTCTTCTAAATGATAGTGCAAAAAGGCAAATTCTTTGGGCATATATACTGACTGTGTCATTGCTAGTGTCGCATCACTGGCAAAAAAGAGCCAAGAGAGTAGCAGAGCACAACAGAGCAGAACGAGAAAAGAGAAAATGGCAAAATCTCCAGAAACTGAACTCCCTCTAAAAGCTTTTGGCTGGGCCGCTAGAGACACTTCTGGCACCCTTTCCCCCTTTCATTTTTCCAGAAGGTTATTCTTTTTTCTTTTTGTCTTTTTTATTTCTATGCCATTTCAACTCACTCTCCATTCACTGTCAGGGAAAACGGCGACGATGACGTGTCTCTCCAGATTCTCTTTTGTGGAGTTTGCCATTCTGATCTCCACACTGCCAAAAACGACTGGGGTTTCACCACTTACCCTGTCGTTCCTGGGTTTGTTTCTTCTAAACCTGCAATCATTTTTTATTTTTATAAATATCACTTTTCGTTTTTCGTTTCCCCAGGACCATACGCTATAGGATCCTTTTGTTTATTGTCGTTTATTTTCCTTGATCTTTTTATTTACCCCAAACATGCAGATCGGGTAGTAATTTAAATTATACAGTATGCTTTCTGACATCATTGAGTTTGAATGTGGTGGGACACACATCCAACAAACACACGCTCTTCTTGATCTCTGAACCGAGCACGATTGTGGTTTGCAATTTCGATCTCAATTGTTAATTCACATAATTTATCTTTCGATTTGGGGGTATTTTATTTAACCGTGACAGGAATAAAATAAAAGGAAAAGTGGAACCCTTTGTACATAAAGTAAGCACCTAATCTATTAGGGAGAAGAATAATCGTAAGCGCACGTTGTGTTTTACATCACCTCACATGAAATATTTGTGTATATCATTCTTTTATTTATCTCCCATTACATTAGGCACGTGTCACGCTATTAAGGTGTGGTCGGTGTAAAAAGTAACGAGACCATGTGTGGTAAGTGGTAACTACTGAATGATATGTGGTATGTGCTATGTGTAAAATGATTTTGATTAAAAATGATTTTGAATGAAATTGATTTTGTAAAATTAGTCTTAGTTGAAATTGGTTTTGAAATGGTTATTTATATTTGAATGTTTATATTTTAAAAAGAAGTTATCTGAAAAAGTTATTTACAATTGCTATTTGCATCGACTCAATGAATCTTGGATCCTAAATCGGCGTGGAACCAAGCATGTGAACGATTATTTAAAATCGCGTTGGTATCTTAGTGTGACTGATATGAATGATCTAACGTGAATCTAAACACATTTATTGACCGAAGGATGCTTACTTGCAGCAAAAACTTAAAGCTAATAGTGCGTTTTTTGTTTGCAGTGTTGTTGATGCAATTTAAGTAAATTAATTGACTTTTATTTTTTTAAGTTTCTTGTCCTTGAGTTGTAGGTAATAGTTTAAGGCTTGCACGTGTTTATGCAATTGTCAACGATGTAGATACTAATACTTGCTTTTGAAGGTCAAATCAGGACGGCTTTGAGTTTACCTTGCATTGATGATTGATGTTTTTGTATTTGTGTTTTTCAGGCATGAAATTGTTGGTGTTGTGACAAATATTGGAAATAATGTGAAAAATTTCAAAGTGGGTGATAAAGTTGGAGTTGGTGTGATGGTGGAATCTTGTAAGGAATGTGAAAATTGCCAACAGGATCTAGAGAGTTACTGTCCCAAAGTTGTGTTTACCTATAACTCTGGTTATCAAGGGACACGAACTCAAGGTGGTTATTCTAATTTCGTGGTTGTTCACCAGCGTTATGTGCTCCGATTTCCTGAGAACTTACCCCTTGATGCTGGTGCTCCACTGCTGTGTGCTGGGATCACTGTGTATAGCCCAATGAAATATTATGGGATGACAGAGCCAGGGAAACATTTGGGAGTGGCAGGGCTTGGTGGGTTAGGCCATGTTGCAGTCAAATTTGCTAAGGCCTTTGGGCTGAAAGTTACTGTCATTAGTGGCTCTCCAAGCAAGGAAGCTGAGGCCATTGACAAGCTTGGGGCTGATTTTTTCCTTCTTTCCTCAGACCCTGCAAAAATGAAGGTAAGCGAGATACAAGACTATAAGAGCATTTAAAGGAAAACTTTTTCATCTGGGTTCTGCTTATGTCAAATTTACTGGTTCTTCATAATGCAGTTTTTAGGAATTTAGTAACCATAATTATATTCTTTTGCTACAGTTAGGCGTCTCTATTAGCAAATAGTTTGTGCATTGCCTTTTATAATTTACTGTTTTGCAATGGTAGTTTTTTACTTACTGTTAAATTATGTTATTAACATGTTTCAAAAGCTATCATCAAATGCTAGTGAGTTACTGGCAAGAGCTGAATACCGTAGAGAAGTAATAAAAGTAGTGGGACAGAAAATGATTTGAGAATACCATAATCTGTAACTATTCGGGCAGTTTAGAATATGAAAAACAAACCGTGGTCTGCTTGTCCATGATTATCAATAGTAAAATAATGGATTGATTTATTATGCAATTGCTCACAATGTCTTTGTAATTTTGCACATATTTTATGCAGACTGCTATGGGAACCATGGACTATATCATAGACACAATTTCCGCTGTTCATTCCCTGGTTCCACTGCTTGGTCTGCTGAAGCTGAATGGGAAGCTGGTTACTGTAGGATTGCCTAGCAAACCCCTTGAGCTTCCTATCTTTCCGATAGTTGCAGGTAAACCATCAATTATGTCCAATGTGATACAATGTAGTTTAGGATGTTACTAGCAAGTAATAACACAAGGTGAAAAGAACCTGATTTAGGCACAATATGTCCCTCAGAATGACAGTTTTTGAATTTATTAGATTCAAGATTTTCCAAAAAATTGTCAGATTTAATAGTTGCTTGTGTCTTTTGTCTGCTTATTATTGAATGCCACAAAGAAACTCTGGATTAGTGGTTGGTGTGGCGAATGAAATGTAATTTTTTGTTATGTAACATCTGCAGGACGAAAGCTTGTAGGGGGGAGCAACTTTGGTGGGATCAAGGAAACTCAGGAAATGCTTAATTTTTGCGGAAAGCACAACATAACTGCAGATATTGAGCTGATTAAGATGGACCAAATCAACACAGCCATGGAAAGGCTTAGCAAATCTGATGTGAAATATCGCTTTGTGATTGATGTGGCCAACTCCTTCTCAAGTTTGTAGAAGCCACCTTGATTCTCCAACTCTATGCATGTGTGGCCTTACATGTAACGGTATTTTGGGAATAGTTAAGATACAAGGTGTCGAACTTTAGAGATGAGAACATCCTATTTTCAATTAATAATAATACTTTGGGTTTTTAATTTATATTATGTTTCTTCATCTTCATGAAGTCGTAGACCGAGCGTTTCACTCTTTCGGAATGATCTAAATCGGTCATTCAAAAATTATAATATTACCATATTAGCCTCTTTTTTTTTTTTGCCAGCAAATTAATTTTTAAATATTTAAAATGACATTACATGTTGTTCCAGAGGATTATGGTAGTAATACAAAAGAATAAAAGAATATATTTAGTTATTACTTTGTATTTGTGAGAGATTAATTTGGTACTCTATTTTTTTTGAAAATTTTAACACGGTAACATTTTAATCATTAGAAGATTATGTAAGAATTAATTCTTTTGCATGTTATTATTATTACTAGACTTAAATATATTTTTAGTTTTCATAAAATTAGTGATTTTTTATTCTATTTCTTATAAAATATTTTGATTAATTTTCATCCAAAATAATTATTTTTTATCTTTACTATTATTATATATTATTTATTAGTTATATATATATATATATATGTTTGAAATTATTATCATAGGTTATATAATGATATTTATCTATTTTAAAATAAAAAATAATTTATTAGTTTCATTAAAACTAAAATAAATTATTATAAATTTAAAAAGATAAAAATCGATTAAAAATTTTACAGCAGTAAAAATATATTCAAGTCTTATTAGCTAAATGATATTACATTTAACCATATGCCATTGTGTGAGGTTAAAATTATATTGTTTTCTGACAATATATTTTTATAAATAACATTTTAGACAAATAAAATCAGTAAAATGATATGTTCTGGTTAAAGAAACAAATCAACATCTTATCGGCCTTTTACAAGCAAGTTTTTATTTTTATTCGAACAAGCAAAAGTTTAAGGTAAGTGGAGACTATTCTAAATCCAAATCAGGCTACTTATTTTTACAAAAATATATGATAGAATCAATTGTCATGATTAGAAGTTGGATTAAGACTGCATGAACTTTAACTAAATGGAACAGTTGTAAAAAAATTAATCGAAATTATGATTGTATCACATCGTAGTCAATTGAAGTGGGTAGCTATGGACTGTTAACAATCTCCGTACAATGCAAATTGCAATAAGAATTTGATAAATGGACCAAATTTGGCTAACCCTTTGATTAACCTAGGGTTTGGTGTCACTTATTAAATTTCATTTCTTTCTCTTTAATTTTATAATAAATATATAAAATAATTAAAAATTACATCGGAGTGTTTGATAGATGAAAAGAAACATGTGAAAATGTGTAATAAAAATAGAGAAGAGAGAAATAAAGTAAATAGAAATACGTGAAAAATAGATTTGATTCGAGAAAAATAAAAATAAATAAAAATTATTTATTTAATTAAAGATAATCAATTATATAATATTGATAATTAATTTTATTTATTAAGTTCCATGATAATTGATTATCATGTATGATAACATATTATGAGAATTGAAACAAAAGTTAAAGATTATGTATTAATAGAGTAAATTATTTTACACTGTTATCTAGTTACAAATTATTATTGTTGGTATGACTTTTAAAATAATTTATGATTAGATTATATTTTTATATTATCAATACCTAACTTATTTTGTCTAATAAATAATTATCTTTTTTGAGAATAAATTATTTTTGCATTATATACAATGTGACATTCGATTATAAACTGAGCCTAATCAATTGCTTTTTTATGAGATGTGATTATTTTAAATTTTTGCTATTTACACTTCTTTATTTATTAAATTATTTCTTTTTTATTTTTTAAAATATTCTTTGTATGTTTTTCTCTAAAAGTTTTTTTTAACCAATGTCGTACATGACAATCACATCATTTAAAAAATATCCACAACACACTTTGTTATCATAATTTTATTGGATAATAAAAGATAAAACATATTGTCAAGTTTTAGCAAAATTAAGTTTGTCACTGTGGTTAATTTGATTTTATTGACTTTATCTGTCATTTCTATTTGTGTTGATATTTTTAAAAGGAGATGTTAGATTCTTAAACATATTTGGTATGCTAATTTGAAGAAGTTTCAAAGAATGATCCATTTAGATTTGACATGGTGAGTGTTATGTTAAATTTCATTATAAGTAAATACGAGGTGATGTTCTATAACATTTACTAAGGATATTTTTTGGAAAGAAAATGACAAAAATATAAAAAAGGATAAATTAGTAAATAAGAGAAGTGTAAATAACAAAAACCTTATTTTATCCCACACATTTTTTAATTTCTTTCTTTTCTGTTTCTTCTTTATTTTTCGTCCATTTCATTATTACCAGATGAATTGAAAATAATGGTAATGATCAAAATATTAATTAATATTAAATTTAATTTAAATATATTTATAGTATAAATTATAAAATATTTTTATATTATTATTCAATAATAAAATATTATATATTATAAATTTGTTAACTTTTATAATAAATATATTAAAAGTCATATCTAATTTTACACTGACTATGTATGAAGATTAAATTCAGAAATATTATCTTAAAATTTTAAAACTATAGAAATATATTTTTTTAAAATGACATTTAAAAAGAATAAAAAATAATGATATATTATAAGAAAGAATTACTCATAACCAAAGAAAAATGTAAGAACGATCTTAAAGCAGTATCAATCCACCAATAAAGTAACATCTGAGTTACAAGTAAACAAATAAACTATATGTGTACACCATTTAGCTGGTCTTTAAAACTTCAATTATATTTTATAAATTATGGTTTGAGGAAGTAAGATTGGCCAAAAAAAAATAAAGTAACTAGCTCAAATTTTAGGTTCACTAAAAAAACATATTTATTACTAGTTTATAAGTAAAAAAAAAAAACACATATATTAGCAAAAAAATCCAACACATAACGTAAAAAAATCTTCTCTCAAATTTACTTTAGAATTTACTCACCAATGATTTTGTGTACCAAATCAACTTTATATCATCACAAATTTTTTTTTCTCATTTTATACCTTTATTTGAGATCAAATTTCATGTTTAAACGTCACTCAATCATAAACGATTTTACGAAATATGTTATTCATGATTTGTTGTTTAACTTATTTAAATAAAAACGAGCTTAAACAATTCAATAATAAATGATAGCTGCAATTAGAAAATTGAATCAATCATCTTTTAATTAAAAAGGAGAATTATACTAATAATTTATGATAGAGTTGTTTCATCCTATTTTAATTTAGGTTAACTTAGAGATCCTTGTTTGTGAATGAATCCCAATTTGCACATTCTAAGCGCGCAAAACAATACCTCAAACATGCTACCTGGTTTGAAATAAACTCTCAGGAAGTCAGAGTCACAATGGAATATGATTGGGAACATATAAACTTCGTTAGATGTGCTTAGAATATTCTTCAACTTACAATTATTCAGCAGGGCTATACCTAGTACTATATATTCCTCTGCATCACTGGATCAGCGTCCACTAATAATTGTGCGCTCTCAACATCTTTCTTCCTTTTTGAAGTCGAGCTGAAAGTCTTCATTAATCATGATTGTGCGCTTTGGATCTGTATTAATTCCCTCGTCTCCATGATTTTTTATCTCTGTTTTTCATTATTCGGTTAAATGAAACAAAAATTTTAAGCACTATCTATCAGTTCTAGGAAGAAAGAAATTCTAGTTGATTAAAATACAGATTAAAGTATGAATAAAGAGTTATCTGTCTATACTTCAATTACACAGAATTTTGTTATGAACAAAACTTAAGTGTTGTGTCTTAAGTGCAGTATTAATCTACATATTAAAATACTTAACCAAACTTCTGTGACTTTTATCATTCCTTAATTAACAGAATCTGTGATTTGTAGACGATTCGCATAACGAATTTTGGGGAGTGAAAAAAGGGGAAAGTTATTGTCTAAAATTAGCAGCAAGAAACAATTTCTATCGCCATTGGAAATTAGGAAACCTACTATATAACCTGGAGTTTTGTATTATTGAAAAATCATCATAAGACCTTGTCTTAGATGGGAAAACCGTGATTCAGTGATAAGAGAAGGCAACTAATTATTAAAGGAAGAAGGCTTCTCCAGTAAGACATTGAAGATTTATTTAGTAGTTTGGGTTTGTAGGCCCATCAGCAGCAGGGGCTAAAGCTGGAGTTGAAGCAGTTGCATCACAGTAGGTACGTATATAGAGGGCTTCTTGGTAAGTGAGACCCAAGAAAATGAGCATTTCGGGCCAGCAATTATGGGTTATGACCGTGATAGCACAGCAACAGTTGGGCCCAATATTATCACTGATAAAGAAATTCATAATCTCATTGGAACAGGATTTTAGCTCATTGAGGTTGCTCCAGCATTCCACGTGGTCTTGTTTTGGGCTTTTCATCACCACCAAGTCCCTTGTTGCTCTTCCATGTGCAACAAAGCAAGCAAGGGCCAACAAGAGTAATCCATGTTTGATAGCCATGAAGGTGATGATGCTTTTGTGACTTCCAAGATTTTGTTTCTCCAACTCCAAATACTTATACTAGTTACTGCTTTCATTTCTCTATTACTATTATTTATTAATTATCAATCAACCAAGTACTATTTTTAAAACTGCAATTAGTAGTTTAAAGAAAATAAAGGATCTTTATAAAACTGTAACTGCCGGTGCCATGGCTTACAGTTGATACGTGGGAATATGGAAAGCGCATAATAGCCCCCATGCCTTCATTTTGCACGACCTTACAATTTTACTTCCACCAACGGATGAACAACTTAATTAATTTCACCTTTATTGGAGGCTTTTTTTTTCTTTTTTTTTTAATGGTATCTCTTCTTTTTTATCATATTATTGGTGTGAAACATTTAGCAGCTTTGCTAATCACTAATATGCTAATATGTACAGAAGAATTTAGCTCACCTCTTGTAGTAGGATCTTTTTCTTAATAATATTTTTTTATTTACCATACTCGAATGAAAAATTTTATTAGAATGATATCAACTCAGTTTCACTCCAACTAATGGAATGGTATTATAATTATTAGTATACTTTTAATTGTTATTTTAATAAAAATTAAATCTATTCTATGTGCATATAATTAAGTTGACTGTGACACTGTAAAGGTGGGTGATGAACCAATGTTTTTTTTTTCGGTAAAAAGAAAAGGGTGGATGATATCCTAATTTAAGACAAAGAAAGTTTTTAAACTTAAAGAAATTACTTACAAAAAGTTAACATTTATAGACTAATGTTTACTTTATAATACAAATAGATAGATAATATATTAAAAATATTTATATTTTATTTTCATATAATTAATATTATTTTATTATTATAAATAAAATCAATTTCAACCATCCACAACAAGAAAGAAAGTTAGATATAACAATAAGAAGGATTAGCGTCACTTGCTGCTGAACCGTTTGAATAGTTCACACTGGAGAGGATCAGAGTGGAGATACTAGTTGGTTTTTTCTGATTTCTGGATTCTGGGTCTGATCTTTGGGTAATAGGCCCAATACGCTTATGAATTTTTATGAGAAAATGGGCTTGCAGATTGGGCTGGGGCGCGGAGGAGTAAGACTAATGTACGTACGGTGGGGGTGGAATAGGGGTTTGTTTCAGTCCGGCGTAGTGAAGAAGAGATGAGCGTGGAAGATCTTCCGCGTAAAGAGGTAAATGTGCTGAAGGGTCACGAGGGTGCCGTGTTGGCCGCGAGGTTCAACGGCGACGGCAATTATTGTCTGAGTTGCGGCAAAGACCGTACCATACGCCTCTGGAATCCCCACCGTGGCATCCATATCAAGACCTATAAATCCCACGCCCGCGAAGTCCGAGATGTCCACGTTACACCGTACTCTCTCTAATTCATCATATCTGTATATTCAGAATGTCAATCATGAAATTTATGCGTACTCAGAATGCGATGAAATGCAATTGCATTGGTACAGGTTCAACACTAGTTCATAATACAATGTTTGCATTTTATTTATTATAGGGACAACTCCAAGTTATGTTCCTGTGGTGGAGATCGACAGATATTTTATTGGGATGTTGCAACTGGACGTGTAATCAGGAAATTCCGAGGCCATGATGGTGAGGTAAGGTATCCTTCTACAACCACATTTTTATTTCTTTTTTTTTTTTAATTTCAGTTATTTTCTCTTTCAATGGGAGCCAGGATGGTGATATTAATATAGCATTTTATATATAGTTGTTGTAATCTATATTATTTTTTCTTGCTTGATTGCCATTTTCACCTTTTACTCTCACTTCTCACGTATAACACTGGTTCCAAACCTATGTTAATGTGCACCTTCAACAAAATTACCACTGTAATTGTTTTTTATTTTGTCAAAAAATACCATCCATTTTAATTCGTATACAATGATAAAATACAAAACTCAAGATCTTCAAGAGTTGAACTGATTTATAGTGTCTGATTGATGATTTCTTCCGCAGGTAAATGGTGTCAAATTCAATGAGTATTCGTCTGTTGTAGTGTCAGCTGGCTATGATCAATCGTTGCGGGCTTGGGACTGCAGATCCCACAGCACCGAGCCAATTCAGGTGGATTTCATCAAATGCTTCCCCCTACTTATTTATTACATGCAGTGTACTTTATTTCTTTCTTCTGGCTTATTAATCGAGAGTTGCAATTGACATGCAGATTATTGACACATTTGCAGATAGTGTGATGTCTGTTTGTTTAACAAAAACTGAAATTCTTGGAGGAAGTGTTGATGGAACTGTTCGAACATTTGACATTCGTATTGGCAGGTTTCTCCCAACATAACTTACAGACCATTATTTGTTCCCTTTTTGTTATTCACAAATTTATGTTTAAAGCAAAATATGTATTAAAATGTGTTAAGTGATATTTCAAAACAAAAGAGATACACTGCCATAGGACACTCCATAAAATTTATTTTCATTATGAAATTCTACTGATGTTATCTTTTCTATTTGCCAGAGAAATATCCGATAACTTTGGGCAACCTGTCAACTGTATATCAATGTCAAATGACGGTAACTGCATTCTAGCCGGTTGCTTAGACTCTACTTTGCGTCTTTTAGACAGGTATGTTTGTAACATTTTGGGAAAAGTTACTATGGGTCTATATCCCTGCAAGCTTCATTGTGCTTTCTTGTGACAGGTCCACGGGTGAACTGTTACAAGAATATAAAGGACATACTAATAAGGTTAGCCCGCAGATGCCTAAATCTAGTTTTAACACATTCTATTTTCTAATGTTCTACATATAACATCGTTTAACGATACAAGAAGATACCAGATGCATGTTTGCAAATAATTTGGTGTCACTTATTATCTGCATTTCTGGACTATTATTTATTGGTTCCTGCAATTATTCATTCTTAAAGCATATTTCTTGCATGTTTTAAGTAACTTAACATTTTACAAACTTTTCTACTGTTCATTTTTTTTTTTTTGAAATTTTGATAATTTCTATTGAACTCCCCTCAGTCTTACAAATTGGATTGCTGCCTTACCAATACGGATGCTCATGTAACTGGTGGCTCTGAGGATGGCTTCATTTATTTCTGGGATCTTGTAGATGCTTCTGTTGTTTCAAGATTCAGGGCTCATGCCGCAGTGGTAATTTCTTTTCACTAGTTTATTCTTTCTGGATGAAAGCTGTGCAAGGGTGATACTAAAAGGACGTTATAGACCTTTTCTTCATAATGATTTGAGATGAATCATGATTATGGCCGCTTCAAATTTTCAATTCCTCCTTAAGCCTCAATAAAGGAAAACTGATACCCTTTTACAAAAAATGCTGTTTAATAATTATGAGTTTTCACTTAAACCATGTATGCTTTATCATGCTCGTTCATTATGATTTAATTGATTTTTCACTTTTTTTTTTTGCAATGTGTTGAAAGTGCAGCGTGAAAATTGTTATCACAAACACTTGATAGTTGAAACAATATGGTAACTTTGTTCTGAAACAAGGTTTCTCTCTCACAGAACTTCTCAAGCAGTTATTCTTGATGATACTTTGGTCTGCTGCTGATTATATTTACAGGAACTTTGTTATTGCTTTAACTAATGTTCTTTATGCTGCATTTTATTATTGTCAGTTTCAAGTTTGATGATAATGTAATAATTATCTCAATCTTTGGGACTAATGGCATTTTGGACTTTATAATATGGTTGTCACTTGTCGTTTTATTTTTTACAGATGCAAAGGCTTGTGCATAGGTTTCTGTTATTTAACAACTTTTTGAAGGATATGAAAATGATATATAATGCACTTGGGTTTTCTGTCAGGTAACAAGTGTTAGTTATCATCCAAAGGAAAACTGCATGGTAACTTCTTCTGTGGATGGCACCATTCGAGTATGGAAGACATGAGAACAAAATGCATGCGCAAAGCTTATCTGGTGCGTCCATGCGGCCGATACCATTACCAATTAGTATAATGATGATTACATGTCCAATTGCAATTGGAGTCCACAGACACGACTAATTCCAACTTATTTATATATATATTCTTCGGCAGACTTGATCTGTATGTGCTTTTCATATGGAAGAAAGTAAAAGCAAGGTGAGTCTGTTGGTTGCTGCATCTCTGATATACGGTCAAATCACCAACAGTTTTTGACTTTTTGTCTCCAAAGGGATAGGGTCTTGTATAATTCACCTTAGTCCATAAAAGGAAAATGAGTTGTATTCTTCCCGTTATGTTGTATAATTTCACGGTTCATTTCATCTATTTTCCTTGTCATTGGATCAATTATGGGGTTGTTGGTCGTGGGTTTCACTAGTACAGTTGGTGAACAAGTGGCTGTGATGCTGCTATGTGGCTACAAATCTAAGTTGTTATTTTATCCGTTGCTGGTGATTTCCCAGTGATCTAACCCCAGCGAAGAAGACTTGGATTGCTTATTTCATTAATCATTGATTTAATTAATACTTTTTACGGTTAATTTTAAGGGCTTTATTAGTTATCATTGTGAATGATTGATAATAGAAGAATGAATTAGAACATGTTGAACCAAGTTTGTTGTCTTTTCCGCCTGTCAAATTACTTCGTCAAGTCTATATAAACTCTTTTTTTTGTAATATTAAATTTTTTAATATAAAATATATTACCCACATTATAATCATAGTCACTATAGTAGTTTAAACGTCTAGAATCACTTCCCTATACGAAAGAACTAAGCACAAAAATTTTGACCAATATTTTTTTTTTTTTCATGTTAATATTTTATGTATAAATCAACCGACACGTCGGCGAGGAGCCATCACGTGTGCTTTGTTTTCGTGTTTGGAAACAAAGTAACTCGATAACTCATAGTAGCTCTTGCTTTTGCCTGAACGTGAGTTGATTTGCGACCAGCCAAACAAGTTAAAAACTTGTATGGTTCTTGTGTTGATTAATCTTTTAGTCTTGCTGTCACACTTTTTGGGCAAGAAGGATTCTCTGTACAGGTGGCTTGCAATTATAACAATAATTATAATAGTGACAGTTATTGGCATTATCATCGTCATGATTGCATCCTGTAAATAAATATTTATCCATTTTTATATTGAATATAAAAATATTTCAGAATAAACATGTCAAACGAATACGGTTTAAACATCAATTTTATCTTGGTGAAGTTTATCTTTCTCGCGAACGTAATTAATTAAGAATATACGAGTTAGTCAAAACTTGTAGATCTGGTATACATTGGCAACTTCAACTAATTAGGCTGGTTATGTTCTGATGCCTTGGGAGGCATCGTACAGTTTTGATGTTGCTGGGGATAGAATTATGCAATGCGTATAATTTCCGTATCTCTCAAAGATATGTTTGATACCACCTATTTGATATTTTTGTATCAAATGTAAGATACTTAATTTTTTTATAGAAATTCAAATAAGAACTAATAAATATATATAAATATAAATATTTAAAAATTTTAATGTTAAAGCTAAAAAATGATAGACGATTATTAGTGTTTATTGCATATATGTTAATTTAATTTGATATAAAAAATGAGTTATAAATTGAGAAACACATGTATCAGATAGAAAAGTAACCAATTATATAGTGATAAATTACAAGTCCGTCATAAATTGTAGAAATGATTAATGACGTATGTGAAGAAAAGCATTAGGATCTTGATTTGGATGCATGTTATATTCCTCCTGGTCAACATAGATAAAATATAGTTTGATGGACATGTTATACCAATATATCTGATAAACATATTGAATTGAGTATAGGAATACTCTAAAAGTAGGTGGTCTGTCAAATTTAATATTTGAATGAAGCAGGGGTAGGGAGAAAGACTTGTATATGGCGTCGTCCAATTATAATAATGAATGGCCTTTACTTGTTGTGGTGTAGAACCTTTGTATTCTTATTTAAAAAAGCAACTCGAAAGAAAGAAGAGATATTTTATAAAAATAAACAAAAGGACGGAGAGGAGTGAGAAGGTAGCACCGAGCCACCGACACTTTTGATAGGTAACAAACGAATGATCTATATATCTGAAATGACGGGTCCATTATATAATGAATCAATTTTATATTTTTATAATAATAATAATAAAAAAAAAAGATAGAATAAGAGAAGGCCCAATTTTGTGGCTTAAAGTCTTAATTGAGTAGTAGCTAGTAAGTAGCAGGGTAGAAGTTATAGGAAAGACCGTACAAGAGAAGAGTGAAGAAAAGAGAGGTTGTAATGAAAATGGTGTTGTAAGTGCTAGGCTGGAGGCATTGATTCAACATGTTAAATATCCTTGCCCGACAGTGTGCCCAAATTCTCTCTCTAGACTTTCAGATTTGGTGTGTGTTGTGAACAGTGTTAGGGCATCGTGTGGTTCACAGTTCACTTTCCACCCAACACAAGCGAACACATTGCCAGCTGTTACCTCTTGTTCTTCCTGGGCCCACACTAAATTATGATATTGGAACTTGCTCGGTTGTCCCTGGCCCCACCTCCCTCACATGCTTTTTAACGTGCCTTGTTCTTATTTCAATACCATCGACTAACTCAATCATCATTTCTCTAATTTGCTCAACTCGCCTTTAACTTTCCACAAATACACACCTTTTTTTTTTTTTACCTCATGTCAAATATTCATACTAATACCCACTTTGGTAAATCAACCGCTGGGATTTTTTTTTATTTAATTCAATTAATCATTTAATTATATTAAATATTAAAAAATTAATATTTATGCTGATTTCATTCTACTCAAATAGAATTATCTTTTATAAAAATTATTTGTATTTAAAATATATGGTCTTGAGAATGGAAGAGTAAATAATTATGTTATGAAAACAATTATTTGGTTTTAACTTTTTATTATTTACATAAAGGATTGACTAATTTTAATATTGTCCGTGAGTTATGTCAAATGATTAAAAGCTCCCTAAAAGTTTGATTGAAGTAAAAAAAATTATCATCATATATGATGCTTGAGTCACAAATCAAATTAAAATTCAATAATTATTAAACAATACTTGTTCGTCTTCTTTTTATTAACTCTTTCTTTTGGTTGTTATATTGAAAAGGGTAAGCCGTACTAGCTTTAAGATTTTCTTCCCTTTTCTTTCGGAATGAAAATGACCATCACCTTCCGTTGGAGCCTTGGAGGGACGTTGGAGATAGGCAAATGTTAGAATTAACGTTTCATTAAATGAAATTTTGCATCCACAAATGAATAACATATTAATTAAGGTCGGATGATGCTATTAATCCACCCCACTTTATCTACCAAAATCTCTGTTCTTTTTTCTCCCTGTCTTTGTTTAAAGAATTTTATGTTCTTTATTAATTAAACAAATTTATAGGTAATTTTTTAAATAATTATTATAAAATTAATGTTTTTTAATTCTACAACAATTTATGATTGAAACACCTTCTAACAAATATTTATACCATCAGCGTATTTTAATTATGCATTCGTTTTAATTATTTTATTTTAAAAAATATAGAGAGAGGGAACTTTACTTTTACAAAATGTTGCAGAAAAGAGTAAAAAAATACAAAATTAAATTTTATTTTTAATTACCACATTTTACAATAATAATAAAATAAAGGTTTAAACATGTTCTTGTCTTTATAATTAATATATATATTTTTTTTAATTCTGAAAATTTTATTTTTTATTATTATTTTATTTCAATCCTTCTAGTATATCTATTTTTTCGTTTTATTTTCTATATTATTTTATTCATTTTAAGTTAGTCTTTTGAAAAAAATAGGTACTAAAAAAAATTATTTACATATTATAAAGGAAAAATAATATTACAATAATTAAAACAAAATAAAAAGGAGAGAAAATTTACTAGAACTGTTTAGAAAAAAGATTATAAAGACCTATATATATATATATATATATATATATATATATATATATATATATATATATATATATATATATATAGCTCTATAATGAATTATATTGATAAATATTTCTATCAGTGTGTGTTAATCATATATCATGTACCAGAATATGTAGTAAAATATTGTTAGTAGAGGTACATTTATAATCCTTTGGGTTACAATACATCTATAATATTTATAATATAGTTTAATTTCTTAAATAAATGTTATATCAATGAAGACTATATTCTAATTTTTTTATCTTTATGTTTTAATAAATTAGTTTACACCACATATTTAAAAGACAAAATTATCCACAAGATTTAGGTCAGTTAATTTAAGTCAGATTTCGGTTTAAAATATACATTATATGGACTATTGTTTTAAATATATGGCCTTTTAAAATAAAATTATCAAGGCTTGATAATCGATATAACTTTCAAATACTTAGCGTTTAAAACAATTTTTTTCTCTGTAAATATTGGAACGATTAGAATTATAAATTGTGGCCTTTTTAATTTCAAGAATAAAACTATAATCAATTTTTTCATTTTTAATTATTTTTAATCTAAAATATAAGTATATATTCACAAGATATATTTTTTATTAAACTGAAAGTATTTATTATCCCATGAAATTAGCTCTTTGGATGAAGTATATATATATATAAATGTGTACCGTCTGAATTCAACTACTTGGCAAAATTGCTAATTTATTCAAGGGAATATACTATGCAATAAAAATATACATAGTTGATTTTTTTGTTATTTAATCGATGTTTCAAAAGTGAGTTTCAATCTCTAAGTCAATTTGGCATAGTTTAATTCACTAGCGATCTAACTTTATTCACGAGTTAAAGAAGTTATACAAATATTTTATTTTTGTTAATGGTTAAACATACTTCTTATCGTCAAGTGTATTTATTTCTTTTGTTAATAATCTTGTTTAAATATATTTTCTCTATTTTTTTCCTGATTAAATACATTTCTCTTCCATCTTCCTTTCGCTTTTCATCGATGACACATCTTTCCTTTCCTGTTTATGGCAATGTGTTTTTTTTTTTTTTTCATTTCTCTCTTCCTTCAATTGTTTCATTATTTTTCTTCCAACGACATTGACATTATTATTAATAATAATAATAATAATAATAATAATAATAATAATAATAATAATAATAATAATAATAATAATAATAATAATAATAATAATAATAATAATAATAATAATAATAATAATAATAATAATAATAATAGAAAAAAAGGAGGAAAATTTGAACAAAACCAGGGAAGGAAAGATATACAAATAGTGTTTATGAAAAATAAGAAAAGTAAAAATAGGAAACAATGAGAATAAGTGAAAGCAGAGAGAAGGGGGGGAATTGTCAAAGACCTTATTTTTTTATATTTCTATACTATTAACAAAATTTTGTTAAAAATTATAAATTTTAATGAAACTTATTAATAAATTATGAGAAAAAATTATAAAATAATAATAAATTATTCTAAAATTTATAATTTTCAACAAATTAAAAGATATCAGATAGAGAAAAAAATAATATTTATATAAAATTACTAAAAGAGACAGAGAATGAAAAAAAATTAACAATTGTCTTTCAGTGAAAATATAATAGATTAAGATATATTATTAAAATGATTAATTTCGTTCATAGATCTTTTACGTAAAAATTCAAAAAAATTTGTAGATTGATATAAATTCGTGACAAATTTTTTTTTTATTTTTTTAGTGATTCTAACTTTTTTTTTTAAATATTTATAGCGTCTTTTTTTTAATAATTTTTTTTATTTAAATTTACAAAAATTGAATTTATTAGAAAAATATTTCTAATAAAATTGTTGCCGATAATTTTCAAAATGTTTACCTTTTAGGTCTTGCTAATTAATGTTCTCAGGACACTAATTAAAAAATCAATAAATATAAAGCTTTTATTAAAAAAAAGTGTTGAAACTACATTAAAAACTATGGAAAAATTTAATGTTACATTTTATAATAATAAAAAAATAGCTTTTGATTTCTTAAGTAGTATCTTTTGTTAATATTTTTCTTTTTTTTTGCATAGATCTACACTTTCTTACTTAACTCGAGAGTTGAAGTAGGTCATTTTGAACTAGTCGATGTAACAATTTTTTTTTTTAATTATTTACTTTTCTTTTATCGTGAAATTGAAAATTTATCTTATTATATTTTCACGTTCTTTAATCTTGTTATTGGGGATCAGTACGTAGTTAGAGTTTTTGTATTTCTATTTTTTTATAACATTTATTTTTTAACTTAAGTTAACTTATCAACATGTAATAAATTGATCTGAGTTGTATAATCTGTATCTTTAAAATAAATAAGTTGAATTAAATTAATTCGCTTTTTAAACATTCCATAATAAGTTGACATAAATCAACCTGGTTGGCTCCCTTGTCTTTTTTATCAGGCTGTAGAATGCCTCGGTGAAGCTTAAAAGAATAAATGTTTTAGTCATTCAAACATGTGATGAAGTTACATTGATCATTTATTTATCGAAGACATGAAAATATTACAACTAATGGCACGTGGTCTCATGTTTTAAGGATCAATTTAATATTATTTCTATAGTATATGATTGGAGCATCATAATAGCTTTTACATCCACTTTAAATTAAGAGTGTACAAACACATTTATCTCTTATTTACTTAATTTCAAGAAATACAAAACAAGATAAAAGGTTTTGAATTATAAAAAATACACACAATTAATTTAAATAAATAGTGTAGATTTAAGAAAAAGAGTAAATTTTAATTGTGGAAATAAGATTATTTTAATAATCAATTATAAAAAACATTCAGTCATATAAAATAAGTATTGTACTTAATTATCTTAGAAGAAAATTATCTTAATGCAGTATTTTTCGTCGATCTGGGTAGTCTTAACAAATTGCTTTAGTATTTCAAATACAAAAAAGACTGAAATTATTTATAGTAGTTAGCTTTGTATTTAAAATAATAAAAACCTAGGGACAAGATGAAAAAAAAAACTAAAAAAAAAAAGTTATTGACTTTTAATCACGAGCCCCAAATTTGGGGGAAAAAAATAATTATTGTAGAAATAATCAAAGATAATAACTTAATTTTACAATTACTACCAAATGAAAGAAAAAGAAATTATAAACAGTTTTTATGAAATTAAATTATAATTCATAATTTGACTCACATTTTAAATTCCATAAGTTTTAGTAACTACAAAACTATCATATTTCAATTTATATCCAAGAAAAATAAATAAATACTAGGGTCCAATTAAAATATTTATTAGCATTTCCGTTCACATTGAAATTTAAATTATAAATAACAATAGATTAACCGTACATTCCTTCCGACACATTGTATGATATTTATTAAAATTTATTAGAAATTATAAGATCGTGAGGGAGATATATTGTATATAAAGTGAAATTCGTGAAATTATGTGATTTTTTTAAATAAATTTTAATTAACAGAATGTGTTTAAAAAGAATGTTATATAGTGTTGTTAATATTTCTCAAATAATAATTTATAAAAAAAATCAAGCTACTCTAATCACAATTTTAAAAGAATTATTTTTCATTCTTATATTTTATTTATTTTAATTTAACAAATAATTCTTTTATAGTTAGTTTGGAGAATCTGTTTTCGTAATTCATATATAAGTAATGTGAGAATAAGAATACATCTGATGCTATGTTTTTTCATGTTTTGCAAGATATGAACGAGATTACAAGTAATATTGGACGGGAAATTCATTAAAACAAGTAATTTACTAATGCTTTGACTTAAATTAACTCCCATCTATGTAATCTTTTACTAACATAAATTAAGTTAATAGTAAAAACGTATCTTAATAATATGATAAATGTATACAAAATTGACGCAAGAAATTAAAATACATTATTCATATATTAAATGTTAATAGAGTATATCATGTTAATAATTAGTACAATCTACCGTAGTTATACTAATAATTTTGATTATTAATAGAGTATACCCTATTAATAATTAGTACAGTCCACTATAAAATGTATGATTTTTTGGTTACCATGTTTTATTGATACGAAGTATCTACTCATTTTGTGAATGATTAAACTCTATTAAAAAATGTAATTGATCACATTTAATTAAATTTTTTATTTATCATATTTGAATAATAGTATAATTTTAGTTTACTCTGTTTTTTTTAAGATACTTCAATTATCATTTAAAAGATTTTTTTTTACTTTTTATTTATATAGTTGCTTAATTTTTCGAGATATTTTTTTAAAATTCATTTAACCCAACTTTACTTTTCTTTTTTTATAAAAAAAACGAGTTAAAGTGTAAAAAAATATATAAATTTAATAATTTAATAGATTTTTTTTTATATTTTTAATAAATCATAAGTCATCGTGAATATCACTTTTGAAATATATATAATAAAAGTCAACAATCGATGAATTATAATTTAATAACAATATTATACCGAGTAAAATTATCTTTATCGTGACTATATAACCTATTATGTTTTTGCGTAAATATACCATGTTATTAACAAAACAATTGAAGAAGTTTGTGGGAGATAATGTATTGGATTAGGAATATACCTATAAAATCACTTTAAAATGAAACTTGGTATTCAATCTTCTGACAACTTGACAAAAGGTTTAATAATCTGCTTTAAACTTCATTATCTGAAAGAAAAACATAATCGAAAAAAAATGTAAAGAGTGAGAAATTGTTAATGCCAATGGAAGAATAATTTGACATAATAAACTAATATGTTTTTACTTTTATGTATCTGTTCCAAAGTTAGTTTTCCAAGCATACTGTTTTCTGTTTTTAGGAATAATCTATAAAACTGAAAATACTACTTATAATGACATCTGGTTATTAATTTTAATACAATTTCGAAATGAGATATATGATTATTTAAAAAAAATATTGAATTTAACTAAAATGTAACAATAATTAAATATTATATCATCCAATTAACAAGCGGCATGTATATTAAAATTTTAGCATATTAATTTATAATAGTTATTTTAAAATTTATATATAAATTTTTTTTTTATTTATACCGTATATAATTTTGTACATTGATAACGTATTTAAATTAAATTTATTTATTGTCATATCAAGATTATCTCTTTATAAATCTCATCAAATAATTATTTGTTTATAAATTTGATAATATTCTATGGATGTTAAAAAAATTAAGAGTTTATTTAAATAAATTTTTATATAAACACTTATGTAAAAAAAGAGTTTTTTATAACTAAAATTAAATTATAAACAAATTAAAATCATCTTTACATAAATTAATGACTTTTTTTTCTAAATTAATTTTGATATAAAAAATTATTTCATGTTTCTCTTCTATTTTATTTATTTTTAAGTACTTATGAAAAAAAATTGTTTAACCGGGTCTAAATTGAAGTACTTTATTTCTTTTGATATTAGAAGTACGTTATCCATATAGTTGTTACGGTCACTTTAAAGCAGGGGCAAGACTTTACGTCTTTACGGGATTAGTTAAGAAAAAAACATGTATTAATTAGCATTGTTAATTTGTTGGAAAATAACATAAAGTGGCTAAATACGGTGCATATTCCAGTGTTTTTAATTAATAAAATAAAAGTAAATAATAATACTACTTTATGGCGCTCCTACGAAGGTAATCATACGCAAATCACGATCACAGTTGTTTTACGTGACGTGGACTAGCTTTCATAATCGACGAAAACGACATTTTTTAATTTAATATTCTATTAAAATATCACCACCGACAGCCGATGCTGCCCATGTGGCATAAAAGTCGTAACAATTATTCTAATAAAAACACCAAAAACAAAATAAAATATGTAGCATCAAGGCTAACTAACAGGACGTTATGTCAATAATTAATTATGTTTTTTACTTTAAAAATAAAGAAAGTAAGTAATTACATTGCTCTACATACAATCAAGACATGTTTTTATATACTAGATTAAATCAATGTTTTACTTTCACAGTACAATTACTTACATTACTCAATTACTCGATTATTACAGTACACTTAAATACTTAAATAATAATTATTATCTTGAACAATCATTTAAAATATTAATATTTTAACATTTTGAATTCTTATATACTTTTAATTTTATTTTATCTTTTAATTTTTCAAGTAAATAATATATATGTGGCTATGTAATTTTTTTACACAGCCATTAAATAACATACTATCATGTTTTATAATTATCATTTTAAAAATTATATCAATTAATAATAAATTTGAATTAGTTCAGCGTATAAGTTAATTTTACGCAGTGTAAAAAATAAACTCTAATTTATGTAAAGAAAGAATTTATACTTGTAAGAGAGATGTTATATTTATAATATAATGAGAACAAAATAGGCACAGTAAGTAAGAATTTGCAGGCTTTCCGTTACAATAAGGCAGTCCAATAAATGGTGTGTTTTGGTCAGCAAAGCACAACTGGAAATAATAATTATTATATATAAAAATATAAAATGTAATTGACTTGGAAGTGAGTTGAGAGTAATTCAAAAGAGAATGCGAGGGACAATAATGGATGGGTTGGCTAACCCACGTTATAGGTTAAAACTTAAAACAAAACAGTTAAGAATTAAGCCAGTGGACCCAAAGTCAATCAAATATAGATCTAACCACCCCATGTCCCAACCCCTCTCTCACACAATACATGCAAACAATGTATACCTTCACAAACGTTAAATACAAACCTATAGCTTTAGTGGAATACTCCAACAGAATAAGTGTTCTTGTTTTGCTCCAACTAAATTATTTTTATTCAAAAATACTTGTGATCTAAAAAATATATATTTTTTTCGTTTGTTTGGAATAACATTTTAGAGTGTGAAATACTATAAATATAGATTAATTCTTTTTAATATTTTATTAAATTATTATAATCTTATTTAACATTTATCTTTCAAATGTTTTGAAATGTAAAATTAATTGTTAAATCATCATAATCAAATTCATGTAACAATTTAGTATTAGTTGTTAATAAAATTAATTTATTAACCTTTTTTTAAATATGATTTTGTTAATTTTAGCTTTACATAATTCTATTTACTAAAACAGCTGTTATTGTATAGAATTATTGATTCTATTATATAAACAATATATGTATTTATAAAAGAATCAAGTTTTCGTATGTAATAAAGTATGTCGTTTGATATTTCAGTTTTTTTACTTGTGTATATTTATTAAAACTTTTAATTCTGAAAATAAATTTATGCTTCCCATTTATTAATTATTGTATATAACAGCATTGTTGCGTTATTAAAAAACGGATAAATAAAATGTCAAGCGAGGGAAAACCAATCCGTTGTTATTTTAATAAGAATTTAGGAGCATTTATAATGTTAAAAGTGAATCCATTAGAAATTATCACAAAAGTAAATAAATTTATTATAATCTTAATTTATGATTAAATGATTGGATAAAAATATTTATACAATCAATGTATTATACTTCAAATTTTAAAATATTTGATAATAAAAATTGTATATTTTAATTAAAATTAATATGTTTTGAAAATTTAATTGAAGACATAAATAGAATACTTTCTTATAATTAAGAAGGACTTCATTTCAAATATTGTCTATTAACCAATTAATATTTTTTATTTATATTTGTGAGAAAATAATGTTATTAATAAATATTTTTAATCCTTACTTGTTTGAGAACCTAAAGTGAGTGTTTACTTGCTTCATGCTAGGGTCAGCTTTGACAATATGTGAGAAATTCTTTTTTAAGAAAAAAAAAAACCAATTAAGTACCTTTGTGAATGTTTCTATAAATAAGTTTTTTTAATATTGTGCATGTTTAGAGAACGAGTGATCGTGATTATATATTAAAAACAAATTTACTATTGTAATTTAATATGTTTAAACTGGGTATGGTCCATCGAATGCAACAGTAAAATACTAAAATGTGCATGTCAACTTTAAACTGTTACACTTCTCATCAAGTGGGCATTTCTCTATTACACTATGTTAAATGGAATTAAAAGGTAAACATGTTCTTCTTGTCCAGAATGTATGCTAGGCTCAATAAACTATTGTCATGTTTCATTTGATTATTTTTCGGCATTCTACGACTTACTGTAATGTAATATATTTTATTTATTTATTTATTTTATTATCGGTCAATGATTTATACTTTATATGTGCCTCTTATGCTGTCATCTCACACATATATATTAGTAGTAAACGTAAGTTTGCCGATTTGATAAAATAAATAATAGCTAGATGAAGCAATATCCATATATAGCTTACGAGAACAAAGAAATAGTAGTACTCACTACTCAGTCAGAATTAGTCAATAATTAAAGTTAAAAAATGATTCGTAATGAATTCAGACTGTATATTTAAAACACAAGTTTTATTCACGGTGTTTGGCATGGAAAATATTTTTTCTACATTTTTGTTGATGCATAGTTGATGACTTAATGCTATGTTTATTTTGTAGTAAAAAAAAAAATTAATATTATTTAATTGGACGGTTGTGATTCTCGTGGATTTAGTTCGATGATGTAATTTAGGAAGTAATTATCCTTTAACTTGTTCTGCAGTTGCACTGTTGTTCTTCATTGTCCTCGGATTTTTCAGTGACATTGAATTTGCTATCGGGTGTGCATGAAAACCCAATAATTAATTTTCCATTTCTTAAAAGAGGTTTCAATGTTGCATCGAAACAATTCAATACTTCAATTTAATCAATGTAATTGGTTCCTGCCTTTTCTAATTTTGTTTTTCTTTAATGATTAGATAATCAAAGTAAAGCAAATTAAAACTACTAGCAGAAAATGGCAATAATAAAAATGTATCATAGATACCAAGAGGCTACAAAAAAAAATATATATATATATATATATATATATATATATATATATATAGCATGCTGTAGAACAATGATTTCTATTTGCGTGTGCATTATAACGTGCATAAATATATGAATGTGGAAAATGTTTATATCTCATGAATGACAAATTAAAAAAAATAACAAATATTATGTAGAATTAAATTTAAATTGTAAAGTTTTAAGTTGTAATTTTGTGAATGAAAAAATATAATTAAAAATAGTCAATCAAATTATTTGATGAAAATTATTATTAACAGAGTTAATAAATATTTCACCTATAGTCAAAGTTAATAAAAATAAATAAATTAGTGAGCATAAAATAAGAATTCAAAAGATTCGTTACGTTTACCACTTCGACAAAACACTAGTGTCTATGTCAAAGGTACAAGTAAAGGAACAAACTTATAGAAATTTTGGAAAAACTTGTTTAAATTCATAAAAGTGACTTACAATTATTTTAATAAATTTTACATTTAAATTTATTTTAGTTAAAGAAATTTCATTTAATAAGTGTTTTGATAAAATTATTTATCTAAAGCTACCCTTAATTCATAAAAGAGATACGAGTTCAAAAGAAAACTAGGAAATTATATTATTAAGATATTCTTTAAGATTATAAAAATAAAATGTTAAAAATATTGATTAAATAACATTTAATGTATTATATTAAATATTTTCAAGAGTTTAATTCTCATATGATACTAGTATAATTTTTTTATATTATTAATTAATTAAATATTTTTAAACAATAATTATTGAAAATTAACAATTTTATAATTTATAATAATTTCTAATTAAATGATAATATAACTTTTTATTGTCAATGTATTATGATTACATTTTATTTCTAATTATTTTAAAATTTTGAGTATTGAATACAGTTTATATTTTTAACGTAGCAAACATTCTTATTAAATCTTATTTATTTATTTTTAATTAATATATTTAATATTATAATTTATATTTTTTGGTTGAAATTATTAATATTTTCTTAAAACGTATAGTATAATTAATAAATTGTAAAATTATTAAAATTTATTAAACTAGTCCTTAAAGAATTAGTCACATGGTGATAAATAAAATTGATGAGTATTTGGTATTTACAACACTGTAAAATATAAAGTCAGCAAAAAAATATTATAATTACAAAAGATTTGAATCTTTACATTAAATGAATAAAAACTAAAAAGATTAAAATGTCTCAGTTAGAATTTTAATGAATTATTTAATGAATTTTTAGCAAGTAAACTATGTTCATTAATTTATTTAAGAATAAAAAAAAGTATTTAGACTGAAATGTACTTTCTTAATCTTCAATAAATGATTAGATTTCTAGAAAGGCAGTGGTTGGTTGATTTGTTTGGTTTTTAATTAATTTATCGCCCGCAAAATTAGCCAGAGCGTAGAAATACATTAAGGGCAGCGTGAGAAGTATACGTAGATAAAAGAGTAATGTAATGAATAAATAATGAGTATAAGCGTAGAGAGAGAAAGTGTGATAAGTGTATAGTTGTAAAGACATAATCTAAACCGCGTGAGTTGATCCTACTTGCCAGTTCTTGCCAACCTCTTTCCTTACACTTTCTCTTCCAATCTAACAAGTGCCAGTGAATCCTGATCTGACCCCAATCACAAAATTAAATATATTAAAATAAAACACAATCCTAAGTTATAGTAATAATAATACAAATAAACCATACCCCTTTCCTTTGCCGACGAAAATTTAACCTTATTTTCTCTGTTTTGAATATTAATGTAATAAACCAAAAAAAGAAATACATTTTTCCTTTAGCATTATTCACCAAACTCCGGTGGGTCACAGCCATAGCCACCACCCCAACCTGGGTCCCACTTACCACCTCACTCTTTACTAACCCGTAGTCTTAACTCGTCCATTTTATTTTTATTTTAGTTTTTGTGTTTTTATTTTAATATAATTTCGGTGTGTGTGTGTGTGTTTTTTTGCCCCTTTTAATAATCTCTAGTTTGATTGTTTTTCTCTCGATCTCTCTGTCTGTGTGTCCCCCCCTCCCCTCCCCTCTTGTGTTGTATCTCCTTCTCTCTTACGCGTCTTCATTTCCACTCACACCACACACTCTCTCTTTCTCTTTCTCTTTCTCTCTCTATCTTGTTCTTCTTCGAACCCACTTTCTCTCTCAAAACATTGGCATAGATTAGGACCAGCCGACGGTGGCTGCCTTCTGAAGGAATCAAAGTACACACTGCACGCACTGTCTCTCTCTTTTTTTAAAAGGAATTGTATTTTGCTATTTTTATTTTTGCCCACAATTGCGAATTACGCGTGTTGGAAAAAAGGAGTGATTTTGGATCCGTTTTTGGGTTTTGGTTTTATATGGGGGTAGTGGGTGTGGGTGTGGTGTGGTGTTGTTGAGCAATGCAAGAGTGGATCTTTTTCCTCTGAAACAAAGAGGGGTTGTGGATTTGAAGAAGAATAATACGAAGAAGAAGACTTGCTAGTCCAAGAGTTAGTGATGCACACCGGTGGTAGACTTATTGCTGGTTCTCACAACCGGAACGAGTTTGTGCTCATCAATGCTGATGAGAATGGACGGGTAACCTCTCTCTCTCTCTTCATTTTCATCTATCTCGTCTAAACTGTATAGGGTTTTTAGAACTTTTTTGTCCTCTTAATTTTGTGTATTTTTTCTCCCGATCTCTTCTTCTACGCCGAAAAGTGTCCATTTTTTGGGGTTTTTTTCACTGTCGGTGGTCTCTTCAAACAGTTAAATGCGGCTTCTGTTTTTATCTTGTTCTTTTTTTAAGTTATCGCTTGTTGGGGTGGGCGTTGTTGTATGACCAAAACAGGTTGAGAGTTTGAAATTGTACTTTTGTGTTTTGGGAGATTAACTTGAGATTTAATTGATTGAGGTGTGGTTTGAGGGTTGACTCTTCTGGAGTGTGTCTACAATGTGTGAACATCTCTGCAGATTGTGTGTGGTTTGGCTTGTGAGATTAGTTGGCTAGTGAGGGTGGAATAATTGCCAATTGTTTTATCTGATATCGGAAGATTTGATGCTGATGTGCGATGTGATTTGCTTTGGAAAGATCAACGAGGCGTGTGTGAATAAATTTGTCACTTTCTCTGCCTGTGTAGCTTGGATTTGTGACCTTTAAGTAGGGAAGGGTTTTGTTAATGTTGAATGTTATTGGGAACTTGGATCCTTTAGTTTCTTAAAGGGTTGTAAATGACACTGTTGTTCTCTTGTTTTCTTGGTTTGGTTCTACTCAGATTAAGTCTGTCCGAGAGCTGAGTGGGCAGATATGTCAGATTTGTGGGGATGAGATAGAGGTTACTGTGGATGGGGAGCCCTTTGTTGCCTGCAATGAGTGTGCTTTCCCTGTTTGCCGGCCTTGCTACGAGTATGAAAGGCGTGAGGGGAATCAGGCTTGTCCTCAGTGTAAGACCAGATACAAGCGCATCAAAGGTGAGATTGATTGTGTTCCTTTATTTGACTTTGGTATCTTGTTTTCAGTTGTGGAAATTTCCTTACAGCGGTACCTGTGAATGAATTGCAGGTAGTCCCAGGGTTGAAGGTGATGAAGAAGAAGATGATACTGATGATTTGGACAATGAGTTTGATTATGGGGATGCTGATGGTTTGGGCCCACAAACAATGTCGGAATCCTTGTTTTCTGGACGCCTTAACACTGGGCGAGGTGCTAATTCTAATGTATCTGGCATGGCGACAAATTTGGAACATGGGTCGCCTCCTCTCAATTCTGAAATACCACTCCTGACTTATGGGGAGGAGGTAACGTATCTTCAAAGTTACATTTTGGAGTGTCTGATTGTTCTTTGACCGGATCACTTCACACTGACAACTCCAACTCTAACGAAATACCATATTTGTTATTTATAGGATCCTGAGATATCTTCTGATAGACATGCGCTAATTGTTCCGCCATATGTCAATCATGGGAACAGAGTTCATCCCATGCCTTATAGCGATCCATCTATTCCATGTAAGTGCTATACATTTGCCTAGTTCTGCATTGTTAGATTTTGTGTTGTTTTTATATAGTCACCCCGGTGCTTCTTTTGATGCAGTGCAACCCAGACCCATGGTCCCCAAGAAAGACATTGCAGTGTATGGGTATGGAAGTGTGGCTTGGAAAGACCGCATGGAGGAATGGAAGAAAAGACAGGGTGACAAACTTCAGGTGGTGAAGCATGAAGGGAATAACAATGATGGAAATTTTGGTGATGACTTTGAGGACCCTGATTTGCCCATGTAAGTCTCCAACTCAAACATTTTATTTGGCAAGTTCCTAATATGCTCCATAATTGGAGTGGATACTAGAGCACCTCTCTATAACATCAAAGCCAAGCCATGCCATTTTGCATTAGGTAGGAAGACATTTGTGACTCAAATGAATTTTGACATTAGGCATTGCAGTGTATGCATGTGCACATGAGGCAGGAGGATGCAAGTTTAACTAGAATGGAATAATTATATTTCTCTTATTTTCTGCCATATATTTTTGCTTTGTATATTAACATTTTTTATTAACATATTATATCAGGATGGATGAAGGCAGGCAGCCACTTTCTCGGAAGCTACCTATCCCTTCGAGCAAGATAAATCCTTACAGAATGATTATAGTACTCCGCCTTGTAATCCTTGGGCTTTTCTTCCATTATAGAATTCTCCACCCTGTTAATGATGCATATGGCTTGTGGTTGACATCAGTCATCTGTGAAATATGGTTTGCTGTATCATGGATAATGGATCAATTTCCAAAATGGTACCCAATACAGCGAGAAACATACCTTGATCGTCTATCGCTCAGGTAATTGAGCCTGCCTACCATATCTGGTGATTTTTTATTTCTTGATTTGCATTTATTCTGTACCCAAGTGTATCTCATTCTAATTTTCATGCTTGGAAATCCTAGTGTGTTGCTTAAGATTGGTTTTTTACATTGCTGCAGGTATGAAAAGGAAGGGAAGCCATCTGAGTTATGCAGTGTAGATGTCTTTGTCAGTACAGTCGATCCCATGAAAGAACCTCCACTGATAACAGCAAACACTGTTCTATCTATCCTTTCTGTTGATTATCCAGTTGATAAAGTTGCATGCTATGTCTCTGATGATGGTGCTGCTATGCTTACTTTTGAAGCACTTTCTGAGACATCTGAATTTGCTAGGAGATGGGTTCCATTTGTTAAGAAATACAATATTGAGCCCCGGGCACCAGAATGGTATTTTGGACAGAAGATGGACTATCTGAAAAATAAAGTACATCCAGCATTTGTCAGGGAAAGGAGAGCAATGAAGGTGTCAACTTATTCTTTTTATGTAATTTGCTTCTTGCACTGAAAGATGCTAGCATTTGACTCGGCTAACGGTATTTTTGATTTTGGCTGTTACAGAGGGATTATGAAGAATTTAAGGTGAGGATTAACAGTTTGGTGGCAACAGCACAAAAGGTTCCTGAGGATGGATGGACCATGCAAGATGGGACTCCTTGGCCTGGAAATAATGTGAGGGATCATCCTGGCATGATTCAGGTAAGAAGAATTTGGGTTTTTTTATCTTTTGTGAAGTTGTCTGGTTGTTATTTGTCCCCCTGTATAAATAAATTCCTTTGCATGATGTTCAAACTAATTTACATTATATAATGTAAGCAATCACACATTGGAATTAGACTTGCTTATTTTCCACCTTCCTGCTTTGGCTAGAGGCTTTGGATCCTAGTTGTCACATTTCACTGACCTGAGTTAGAAATGCTGACATTCTTCTCTTATTTTACAGGTCTTCCTTGGTCAGGATGGTGTTCGTGATGTTGAAGGAAATGAGCTACCCCGATTGGTCTATGTTTCTCGAGAAAAGAGGCCAGGGTTTGATCACCACAAAAAGGCCGGGGCTATGAATGCTCTGGTAAGTATCGATTCACTTTTATTTTTGGTGCAGGTTCAACTGATGATCGATTGGCCTTAAATAACTTGTTTTTGTAACGATAATAAATATTTGAAGGTACGGGCATCAGCAATTATCACAAATGCACCATATCTTCTGAATGTTGATTGTGATCACTACATTAACAATAGCAAGGCACTTAGAGAAGCTATGTGTTTTATGATGGACCCTCAACTTGGGAAAAAGATTTGCTATGTGCAATTTCCTCAGAGATTTGATGGAATTGATCGACATGATAGATACTCAAACAGAAATGTTGTATTTTTCGATGTAAGTTTTTGGCTTTTTGCTTCCCCTTTCTTTGCTTGTTTGTGTGCTTTTCTTTGGGTCCTTTAATATGACAAGTTCTACCCAATTGAAAACAGATCAACATGAAAGGATTGGATGGGATACAAGGCCCAATATATGTTGGAACTGGATGTGTTTTCAGAAGGTATGCACTTTATGGATATGATGCACCTGCCAAGAAGAAGGCGCCAAGCAAAACTTGTAACTGTTGGCCAAAATGGTGCTGCCTATGCTGTGGCTCTAGAAAGAAAAAGAATGCCACCACTAAGAAGGAGAAAAAGAAGAAGGTTAAGCACGGTGAAGCATCAAAGCAGATACATGCCCTTGAAAATATTGAGGCAGGGAATGAAGGTCAGAATTTTGGACCAAGTGGCCGTCCTTACAGATCAAAATACATGCTGTGAGAAATTTCCTTAATAATAATACTAAATAATTTATTTTTTCAGGATCCAACAATGAGAAGGCATCCAATTTGACTCAAACAAAGTTGGAGAAGAGGTTTGGACAGTCTCCAGTGTTTGTAGCCTCCACACTTCTGGAAAATGGTGGAGTTCCACACGGTGTGAGTCCTGCATCACTTTTAAAAGAAGCCATCCAAGTCATTAGTTGTGGTTATGAAGACAAAACCGAATGGGGAAAGGAAGTAAGTATCAAAGAAAGCAATTTGTTTTGGTATTTCTTTTTGAAAAATCACTCTTCTTTTTTGCATATTTCTTCCATGTGCTCATAATTGTTGGCTTATTACCAGGTTGGGTGGATATATGGTTCTGTGACGGAGGATATCTTGACTGGATTTAAAATGCATTGCCATGGTTGGCGGTCTGTGTATTGCATACCTAAGCGACCTGCATTCAAGGGATCAGCACCTATCAACCTTTCAGATCGTCTGCACCAAGTTCTTCGGTGGGCCCTTGGGTCTGTTGAGATTTTTTTCAGCAAACATTGTCCAATCTGGTACGGCTATGGTGGTGGGTTGAAATTTTTGGAACGGTTTTCGTACATAAATTCAGTCGTATATCCCTGGACTTCCCTCCCGTTGCTTGTCTACTGTACTCTACCAGCCATATGCCTTCTGACTGGAAAATTTATTGTTCCTGAGGTATGCTTTTATTCTCTTCTCTATCTATTATGTCTGTCAGTGAGAAGAAATCCCTTTATATTTCCCCTTCCCCAACTAAGGAATTAAAAGAGAACAAAATGTAGTATTTGGGTTCTTGAGATTCATTTTTTGACAGGTCAAATGGATTGGTAATTGGTAAGTTTAAGTTTCATTTACTATATGAAGAGTGGTAACTTTTGGAAAGAATAATGCTAGGATCTGGCTCCTCTAAAGTGAGGAGACGAACTTTAGAGCGAGTAGAGAGGAGTTCTAATCTTCTAACTGTTTGTTGGAAAATCAAAAGAGTAGATTTTAACTTCATAATTTGTTATGCATGCATATATTTTATCATAGTCAATGGTTACAACTCTGCAATTAGATGGTCATTGCAGTGGCTTTAACCATCTTGAAACTATGTTGGAGGTGTTTGGCATTGCATGTTAGTATGTTACTAACATCCAATTTTGTGTTTGAAATGCAGATTAGCAACTATGCAAGTATTGTGTTCATGGCCCTCTTCATATCCATAGCAGCAACCGGTGTACTGGAGATGCAATGGGGTGGTGTAAGCATAGACGATTGGTGGAGGAACGAGCAGTTTTGGGTGATAGGAGGTGTTTCCTCTCACCTTTTCGCCCTTTTCCAGGGTTTACTGAAGGTGTTGGCTGGTGTGAACACAAACTTCACGGTCACCTCAAAAGCAGCAGACGATGGAGAATTCTCGGAACTGTACATCTTTAAGTGGACATCTCTCTTGGTCCCTCCAACGACATTACTAATCATAAACATTGTTGGGGTGGTTGTTGGGATCTCAGATGCCATCAACAATGGTTATGACTCATGGGGACCTCTCTTTGGTAGATTGTTCTTTGCATTGTGGGTGATCATCCATCTCTACCCCTTCCTCAAGGGGTTGCTTGGAAAACAAGATAGGATGCCAACCATCATATTGGTTTGGTCAATCCTTCTGTCCTCCATCTTGACTCTCATGTGGGTCAGAATTAACCCGTTTGTGTCAAGAGATGGCCCTGTGTTGGAAATTTGTGGATTGAATTGTGATGAGTCATGAATAAAGAAGGTGCTAGTTATTTCAGCTACACTAGATGTTGTTGAAGAAGCAGGAATGCAACATGCTTCACAAAGTTGCAGGAATTTTCGGATGGAAGTTTTATTTTTCGGGTGTGTAGATAAAGAGGATGGGGGCTGACACATTGTTACCTTGTAATAGGGGTTTTTCATTTATTCTTTCGTTATATTTTCTGTGGGTTTTAGTGTTATTCTATTTCCTGTTTCATGTATTCTTATAAGAAAGAGGCATTGAATGATAAATTATTCCCTCTCCAAAATGGGGGATCCGCAGTCTCAAGATTTAGTTGTCATATTATTTTAAGCTATGGTTCTTGTTTAAACCTTTTGGGACATGGGCTATCTTCATTTGTAATACCATCAACTATGGATATTCTTGTTCCTCAGATGTGTTTTTTCTGTTTTATTATTTAACACTCAGGAATTTTTGAATTGGATTCGATGCTTTGTTCTCACAAGTGATTATTGTTCTTGCAACTTGCTTTTTCACATTTATTTGGACTCGTGATATGTAATTTTCGTGCCCTGCAGACCACTTCAAAATATTAAGTCACTTGGTCACTCCCACCACCACAATTAGGTTTGCTAATAACTTTCGACAAGGAAGGTCAATCTCCTTATCTTACATAACACTAAAACAAGAAAAGAAAAGAAACGCTTTGCTGAAACTATAGTATGAATGTCACGAATACAAGGTTAGCAATTCTAATCGTAATTATATCTTTACCTTTATACTAATATATCTGATATCAGATGATGCGATCCATATATATTTCTTTTTTATCAACAATATTCGAAACACGCTAGGAATATTGTTTTGGCGATTACTCATTTACCTGATAAAAGGAAGTGCTAAAATTAGTACAGTTTGGTCAAAATGGGTATAAGCCCAATGGGCAAAATACGGTGCCTCACTACAGTTTGGTCTTTAATGGATCAGGTTAATCCATAGATCCAATTCTGTCATTTTGCTATTTCAATTTGGGCTTAAAATGTTGGTTTAGTATCCAAAATATGGAGTCAGAAAAGAATGTCTCATTACTGAAAAAATTGTATGTATCATATTTAGCATATGTGGAAGTTACTGTTATCGGTCAACATCACAATTAAATTTTAACCTGTGAGTTCTTGTTTGATTCTGACTAAATTTTTATGGAAAAAGCTTGCTTTGACCAAATTGAAGTTTAAGATTTTTCTCACTTGTATAAGTGGGATCAGATTCGAGTTTGGAGACGTAAATGTAACTCTCCGCCCTTAAATCCGTCCCATTATATACATATACGCGCGTGCATTACAGTCGTAAAAATATAAATTAATTAATTTAATATTTAAATAATAATAATAAAATTAAAATTATACATTTAAGTATACCACATGAATTAGATTAAATGCAAAATAATTACAAATTCTTCCGAATGAGATTACATGCTAAAAGTCTCAATGGCCAAGGAAAATGTGTGAGCATCAGGTAGTTTCACTAATAAGGATGGTTCTATGCTACGTAGTTTTGGTAGATTTTTCATCTGGCTAAATATTGATTTATAGTTGTAAAATTATTATCATTAAAAAACATTTATACAATTATGTTTTTTTTTTCTTTGGCAATTTAATCAAGCGTGCCCACTTTTAGTTAGCTCTTTGGGACGAATGGCATAGGGAATGATGAATGTTGTTTATTTATTTTTGACAAGAATTGTTCGCCAACAAATTATGACCTTTGTTGAATGAACATAATGATATCAGTCCCTTAGCTTGCAAACCATATTTGCTTAGTGTGAGCTATCTGTGTTGTATACGCATGTTCCGTTCCATAACGCGTACACAATCTGTAAAATTTATTGGAAATTGAAAGAGATGAGAACTCGTGACGTGATAAGTTCTTCCATAAGTTAACTACACTTTAATATTAAGGAAAGCGCGTGGGAGAAAGAACAAAAAATTAGGAGAGCCATAATGATAAATTAACGATTACTTAATTTTATATAAAGAAAACAAGTTTACTTAGTCAAATAAAGGTCCAGACAAACAAAACCTGACAATTTGTATCCTTGAATCAACTCTTCCACTTTTCCTTTTTTTTTCTTTCTTTTCTTAGTATAGTTTATTTTACATTATTAATATTTATTTTACTAATTAATATAAAACGAACGAGTCAAAATTGTATATAAGAGGCAAAATAATTGAAGTATATAGGAGTTTGGATAAAGAGGCAACCATCTTTTTCATCGAGGAAATTAAGAGAAAGAAGCCAAACATATAAAGTAGCTTAATCATATTTGTGAAAAGAACTAGAACAAATTTGAAGTTTTCAAGGGTGTCCAGAAAGTAGACTCTTTCCTCGCAAAAAAAAAAAATCACATGATCCATGGCCATAATGCAAAATATTCCACCTATCTCTATCAGGGGGTGTTCCAATTTCTACCCAAGGCAACGAATTTACCATATGTGGCTGATTCCATGACTTGGGTCAACTCAACCTCATATACCACGTCTATTCTATGATTCAACTTCTCGAGTAAAGTCCCAAAGCGTTTAGGACTTTTGGCGCATTCACACGAAAACATTTCAAACAAAGTTTTTTATTTTAGCATCCGTACGGCAACGATAAGTCAAAGATGAGATCTGAAAGATCAATCCAACGGTCACCGATTCGAATTCATGCGTTAAATTAAAAAAAGGAAAGAAAAGAAAAGTTTATATAAAAAATGAATTATATAATATGGTTAGCTTCATAGAACAAACCTCGTAGTTTCTAGCTGGTCTCGTTTTTTCAAAATTGAAACTCACACAACACGTACCCACAAAACACGCTCAACGCTTATTTATATAAGTACATATTGAGCAGCAGAAAACACAGGCATGGTGTGTTCAAGTGTTAACCAAAATCTAATGGCAAAAGCACCTTCTTCTTGGCGTAGGAGCAAGGTGGTGAAGGATCATCCCTTGATGATAAGTGAGTGTGACGTGGACGCGGCGCAGAACCTTATGCAGCAGCTCAGCGACGAAGAAGACACCAACAACATTACACGCAACAAGAGGAGCAGAAGCATGGATGAACGAAAGGTTGATCAAAGACTCAGCGATATTATAATGGCGAAAATACAAGAGATATTTGGAAATGATGTTGAGGTTTTTCCAACGAAGAAGCAGAGGAGATATCGGTCTCTTGTGAGTATATACACGGTCACCACTCCAGTTAATGCTGGAAATGATACAAGGGTGAAAGCATGACAATGAAGTCAAAAAAGTAAGGGTAATAATATTATATATATATATTTATGTTAAACCCTGAACTTGGAACTTGGAAAGTAGCTTTAGTTTTAATAATTGTTAACTGGGTCAGTCCCAGATCTTTTTGTGTCTCTCGCAACTTCACTTGTACGTACTCTTTCTATAAAGAAATCTGTCTCAACACTGTTGCGTTTTGTTAATTGGTTACATTGTGCATGTTAATTTAACTATGGATGTGTATGATACAAAGTATGTATCTTGATTTGCTCAGTTGGTTTGTATCGATAGTTACGGTTTCAGATTTTTCGATTAGATAATCAAAATAAAATATATAAATACCAGTGTTTTTTAAGTCGATTTTGCTACTCATTATCATCAGACTATATTAAAGATGTACAATCTCGAGAGTGTTGAAAATCTTATCATGCTACTCATTATCATCATACTATACTAAATATGTACATTATCGAGAAAATGTTGAAAATCATTATCATCATATATACATTATTGAGAAAATGTTGAAAATCTTATATTGAGGAGTGATATTACTAAAATAAAATATATAAACACGGGACAACTTTTATTTTATGTCAGTTTTATATAGCTAAATTAGACACAAAAGCTTTATAGTTTTCACATTGAACCCTTCCGTTTTCTCTGATAGTTCATTCTACGGTGAGAAGAATTAATTGCTTTGTTTAACATAATTCTGTAGCTTCCGAGAGTCTACGTACTGTATGGTTTTTTTTTTTTTCTTTTTGATATATGTTGTGTACTTGTGCAAGACCTATTACATATGCTATTTAATGGTGATGGAGGAACGAGGGATAAACTTCGCAATTCTCCACATGCGATGTGGTGGTGTTGTAGTGCCTTATGGAGAAAGCTATAAAGGATTGAATGTGCAACGCATGGTTATATATATTTAGTGCGATGACTTACAGCAAAATGCAAAGGTTCAGAACTTTGAATATTGAACTCAATTAAAAACCTAGAGTACTTGACTTGTAGTGAAAGTTGACAGAAATCGACAGGTCATGCCTCTGAGAACCCTTTTTTGCATCTTGTAAGCCATGACTTTTGTTGGTCTTAATTACAACTTCTTGGTCTTAGACAGTGTTTCGTTTCATTTTGCTGGCCAATATTGAAATCAAATAGAAAAAAATAATAAATGTTGATAAGATATTTAGAAAAGTAAAATTAAAAAAAAAAATTTATTACTTTGTTTTCTCATTAGGTGTAGAATAGCATGGAGTAGTCATGAAATGTTTTCCTTTGCTGGCCAAATAACATGTGGAGGGGGTGGCAGAATTAGAGGGGAAAGCTCATTGATGAATGGCAAGTTGTTATTTTCATTGCTCATGGAATATGGAAGTAGAAGTTAATTGCTGCATTATATTTAAGCTTTGCCCATCATGTCACTTCGTACTCCAAATTCTTAAGGCTTCATCTTCAAAATACTTAGCATAGTATATTAATCAGCCAGCCAAAACATATAGAAATCTAGCTGAAAAGAGAACCAAAATGTTCGATAAGAATATCTATATAAAAGAAGCATATATAATGCTTTCATAATTATCTTTTTTATAATTCATTTTTCTTTCTCTCTTTCTAGCCCATCTTTCCCCTTATCGCACTCACATTTCTATTTTTTTCTCCTCTTATCTTTATAATTTTTTCTGAGGAATGTTGTAAGAAATTTAGGTATGACTAACATTAATTATACTTAAAACAAAAATGAATTAGACAATATCAGAATTCAATATCTATTTTCCACAATTTTACAATTTTTTCTACAATTTTCAACATCTATATATCTTCGACTTTGGCCAAAATCTGATTCAGAAATTATTCTGATTTTCTATTATTTTTTCTACAACTAGGGATAGATAAGAAGAATAAAAATAAGTAATGCACAGGAGAGAGATAAGAGAAAAAATGAATTATAAAAAAACAACCACTCATTACTCTAAATACTTTATTAACATTTTTTTCTATCTCTATTTTCATTATATCATATTCCTGGTCATATTTATATTTTTCTTTCTTCTCCTTTCATCTTTCTTCCCCTAAAGAAAAAATGAGTTGGAAAAATATGTGTATAAGAATAATATATCTCTTTTCTCTTATCTTCTTATCTCTTTGATTGCTCACGTATTAATTTGATTAGTTAGTTAAATTTAAATTCGTTAAAATTCACGTTAAGGCACTCTTACCCAATAGCAATTTTGATTTTAGAAATCGGTAACTAATCACTCTTAAACTTGTTAAAGTGAGTTTTAGTCTTTTCATTAATTTTCTATGGAATATATTCCTGGAAATTATCACTTTTCTTTTTAGGTTCGGAACTAAAAAAGCATAGTATTTAAGCTGGAAAGGGTAAATTGAGTTTTTCCCATAAAAAAATTGAAACAAAAACTAATCACGAGATTTGAACATAATTTTCATTGTTATTTGACGGAAAATTAGACGACGGAAAAAAAACACTTTAAAAGATTTAGGGATCATGCTATATATATATATTTTTAAAGTTTTAATTAAAATATACATGATTTAAAGACTAATACACTAAGTCTTCCTACCAAGAATTCTTACGTAATGACCCTGTTAAGAACTTCTCAAGTTGGGGGTGAGTTCCTCTTCCTATTCGTATTACTATATACGTTTCGACCTCCTCTCTTCCTTTTCGGCGTAGGCTAAGGTGTTGATGTTGAGAAGGTACCTGCAAAAACACTTTGACACTCAAGTCAGTATGGGTCGGAGTATGAGTAAGTGTGTGCTGAGTAAAAGCATACCTGACAGAGGGGCGAGCTCCCCTATTTATAGAGGTTGGACTTGTCTACGTCAACAGCCCACACATCACGGTTTCTGAGGCATGATGGTCGGGAATCCCAACATGTATCTCATCGCACAACATGCCGAGGAGGTCGAGATGTGACCGACTCAGGTCGAATAATTCGAGGTGCGCTGACATGTCCTCGGCACGATGAGTACATTTGCCCCCAAGTCATGAGCACTTAAAGAGGGACATGGTGACTAGCTCGTACCGCCATCACGGGTAGTGGTCGTGTAGGGGTCCTTCGGGTCCGACTGACATATCCTTGGCATAGCAAGTACACTCACTCCCGAGCTCCGAGGACTCTAGGAGAGGTTGCAATGGTTGGCACGTGCCAGTGGCGTGGGGTGTGTTGGAACCTGCACCCATGCGTAATGAATTCACCATTTTTTGGGCAGTGTGGCTATTTAATGTGCATCTTAGGGCATTGTGTAGATAACTTTTGGGTTTCAGCCAATCGTGGGTCGTGACCCTTTGCATGTCATGGACTGGGCCTCCAATCCCACCTAGGAGGCCTAAATCGTGCCTATAAGTAGTTAGGGTGTTTGTGACAAGTCCTCACTCATTTTCTGATTCTTCTAAATCTCCCAACTTCTTGTGTTGAGCTCTCTTTAGCCATTCTTCTGAGATCTTCATCTATTTTTTTTTATTCCAGCCCTACCTTAGATACGTTATGAGTTCTAGAGGTTCTTCATCGGATTTCGGGGGGGCGAATGTTAGAGGCCAAGGTGGCACCGTTGGCACAACGACCTCGTCGAATACTTTCTCGTCTTCCTCTTCATCCTCGTCTTTAACTTCAAACATGTCTAGCGTCGAGTCTGTTCGAGTAGTGGTCGAGGTCATTTCTCAACCGACCATTGCTCCATTGTGAACTGTTGTGGCAGCATCTATGGTGAGGGAGGCTGCAACCGCAGATCAAGAGTTGCGGGTTCCTTCACAAAGGAGGGTGTTCCCTCCCATATGCCTCCCTGATTACGATTGGCTAAGCGGGAGGAGGCATACACTTCTTACTGTGTTCACGAGAGGCGGTGGTCGAGCTATCCGAGGCCATATCGATGGGGTTATTGGGTTGTAAATGGGACTTCATGTTAAAGCCCTACTCAATCGATGAGCGGATATACATGGGGTGAAGGAATGGTAGGCCGACTTCTTTTAAATGTACGAGCCTCAATTGCGTGACCTTGGTGTCAACCTTACGTTTGATAGGTTTCAATATACATGACTTAAAGACTAATACACTAAGTCTTATACCAACATTGTGTTGGTTTGATTTCGACTTGACTATGTATGGAGTTTGAATTTTGCTAATAAAAAGCGTGATTGAGAAATTTTTTTTTATTAAAAATAAATATTTTATACTTATAATATAATAATAATAAAAATAATGCTCAGATTGATAAAAAAAAAGTATGGAAAGAAATAAAATGATACTAGGCTAGTAGGTCTTATTATTTTAATTGTTTAAAATAAGATGGAACGCAAGTGTTTGGATGGAAAATTTTGGGAAAAGAATTTAACTTTTGAGTGAATTTAAAATACTATGCATCAAAATATTTGGGTACCAAATCTAATTAAAGGAATTTTAAAATGATAATAATTTCATAGGAGATTTTTTAAAATAAAATGAATTTTTAAATAATACTTAAAATGAAAAAATTTCAAATAGAACATAAAATAAAAAATTAATGGAAATTGTAAATTACTTTATCTAAATAAAAAATTTAAAACATAAAAATTTAAATTACTTTATCCAAACAAAGTATTATAAAAATAAAAGAAAAATAATTGTATAACTAAATTTTCAAACATTTTAAATTTCTTAAAATTTTAAAATCACTTATCCAAACACTAACTTTTTGATTTTATTCTAAATTTAAAGGTGCTAAATAATTTTTTAGTTTTTGGTACTGGTCGATCGTGAGGACCGAACGCCCATACGCGTATGCGACCACATAATGATTTGTACCATCCTGAGTCAGGGACGGACTGCATCTGACATGTCAGAATAAAGGTATTGAGATACCATTTGGCCTCTGACAAGTCCTTGTACCATTGTTGGATGACATGGTCATCTTGTATGTATATGTACATTAATGAAAAGAAAGGGGATTCCATTTTTTTTTTTTGAGTAATCCTTATCTTGAGAACGGAACATTGGCGTCCACCGTGGGGCTCGGGAAAATTATTCCCAACGACCACTATGCGGAGAGGCACGAAAGGTAGTGACTACTGGAGCCGGGGAAGCTCTGGAAACTAAGGTAGGAGGTGGTGAGGGAGGGGATTCACTCAGGTTTGTCCCCATTGTGCACAAATTCGTCTGCGCCCTCTCGTGCCCATACGGAGGGACGTCTTCTCCCATCCTCCGCCTAGCTCGACTCCAGCATCGCAGATCCACCCCTTTCGTAAGTAGATCTGTCGACACCTTTCCCTTACTCACACTGGAAGTCCTCGAAGCCAAGTTAAGTAACACCACCCTGTGACTCGTGAAGAAGTTACAAAACTACGTAGGAGCTTTTTAGGAGGCCTTCAGGTAGGATCGTTTGCGGGCAAAGTGAAACCGAACTCCTAGATCCACCGGTCAAATTCAATCTCTTCATCGATGATTTTGTTTGGGGCCTTTGGAGATTGAGAGCCGATTTTCATCGATAACGCGTTCTGGCTGCTTTGATTTTTCTAATATGCTGATACCATTTTTATTTTCCTCCTTTTCTCTCTGGATTCATTTTCTATGAAGTTTGTTTTGCAAGATGGTGGGACTCGAAGATCCAGGGAAGAGGGCTAACGTAGCACTTATTCCTTTCACTCTAACAACACCGCACCCTTTGTCTCTACTATGGAGATAACATTTTTACTCAACTCCTGTGAGTGGTGTGAGATTGAGATGGGGTGCTCTGCCTCCAAGGATTTCATTATATTTCTACAATCTTATTTACAATGACGGAAGATTACAGATTGGATGGGATTTTGTCATGAGAATGAGTGTAGACAAGTGGGATTTGGTCCCTTATGAAGCATCTTTTGTATTTTAATCCTCTCTTACTAGCAGCTTTGGTGGTTTGCCTGTGGGGAATCAACTTATGATTTTTGCTCAGGGTGGAGTCAATTATGCAAAAATATTTGATTGGGATCAAAGTCATCTGACTCAGAGAAATATGGAGATTTGCTACATGGATGACAATCATTGTTCCAACCAGTATGACAATAGATAGCATACATTTATTCTCATGGAGAAGTCTCATGTGTTGCATCACAACTAGGCTTCTAGCTGATTTGCACAAGCAACCTGTCTAGTGTAAGCCAATAACAACTGTTAAAGGAAATTGATGGATGGTAAAAGTCTTGCTACTATACTTCATCTATTTATAACTTGCTTTGATGTTTATTCATTTAGAATATCAATTTACTTTTGTTCAATCTTCGTTTGGTATATTAACTCTTCCATATATTTTTGTTGAAGTTAAACTAACCCCAAGTTAGAGGGGATATTCTCTTGTCCATTTTTTTTTTGTTGTTGTTGTTTTTACAGAGATGACATAACCTGAGTGAGGTCGGTCCAAAGAACCCCCCAAACAAACTAAAGATTCATAGGAGATCAACTATATAAAGCTGGTCCAAGGCATGAAGGAACAAAGACCCATAGGAGGCCGGTTATATAAAGCTGGTCTAGGTCATGAAGGAGCAAAGACCCATAGGAGGCCAGCTATCTAAAGTTGGTTCAGGGCATGAAGGAACAAAGACCTATATGTGGCCGACTATATAAAGCTAGTCCAGGACATGAAGAAGGAAAGACCCATAGAAGGTCGGCTATATAAAGCTAGTCCAGGACATGAAGGAGCAAAGACCCATAGGAGGTCGGCTATATAAAACTGGTATAGGGCATGAAAGATAAAAGACCCATAGGAGGCCGATCATACAAGGCTAGTCCAGGGAGAAAGACCCATAGGAGGCCGACCATAGAAGGCTGGTCCAAGACGAAAGACCCATAGGAGGTCGGCTATATAAAGCTGGTCTAGGACACGAAAGATAAAAGACCCATAGGAGGTCGATTATACAAGGTTGGTCCAAGGTGAAAGACCTATAGGAGGCTGGCCATAAAAGGCTGGTCCAGGACGAAAGACCCATAGGAAGCAGGCTATATAAGGCTGGTCCAGGGCGAAAGACCCATAGGAGGCCGGCTATATAAAGATGATCCATGGCACGAAAGATAAAAGACCCATAGGAGGCCAACCATCAAGGCTGGTCCAGGGTGAAAGACCCATAGGAGGTCGGCCATACAAGGCTGGTCCAAGGCGAAAGATCCATAGGAGGCCAGTTATATAAAGCTGGCCCAAGGAACGAAAGATAAAAAGACCCTACGAGGTTGGTCAAATCAAGGCTGGTCCAGGACTAAAGACCTATAAGAGGCCGGCCAATCAAGACTTGTCCATGGCACCTGCAGACATAAAGACCTATAAGCGGCAAGTCAATCAAGGCTTGTCCATGGCACCATAAGACCTGGACGTGGCTCTTAGGCGAGATATTTAAAAACCTATTAGAGACAAGCCGATCAAGGATGTCCAAGGAACATAAGACCTGGGCATAGATCCTAGGTGAGATATTTAAAGACCTGTCAGAGGCAAGCCGATTGAGGATGTTCGGGCACATAAGACCTGGACGTGGCTCCCAGGCGAGATATTTAAATACCTGTTAGAGACAGACCGGGGCACATAAGACATAGGCACAGATCCTAGGAGAGATATTTAAAGACTTGTCAAAGACAAGCCGATTGAGGCTATCCGAGGCACATAAGACCTGGAAATATATCCCAGGCGAGATATTTAAAGATCTGTCAAAGACAAGTCGATTGAGGTTGTCTGGGGCACATAAGACCTGGACGTAGATCCGAAACGAGATATTTAAAGACCTGTCAGAGGCAAGCCGGTCGAGTTTCTGGAAGAAAATTATGTGCAAAGCGAATCCGAAAGGTGGTAAATGAGAAACGCCCATAACTCGACATAATCACGTCTCTCTCTCAACCTTCAGAATCCATCCCGGACAACCGAAACCCCCTTGGTCAACCGAATCTCATCCTAGTTGAATCTTCAAAGTGCTTATCGCTCCACTCGGCACTTTAGGGGTTGTGTACCAGTCGGTCCCCTTAGAGCCGTCCTGGCCAACTGAGTCTGTCCCAGCCAGCTAAGTCCGTCCTAATTGGCTAAGTCTGAGTGAACCGTAATGTTCAACAAAAGGACATTGGGGTGGGAGGAGAGTGAAAAAGGGAAAACGACTTGTATATATATAGGTATAGTTGTAAGGGTGAAAGGGAGAAGTAGCTGGACTTTTTGCATACTAGAACACCTAGCAGTTAAAGCAGCATAAAAACTTAACCGCCGCATCTAACAAACAACAGGTTAAACAACGTGCATTGATTGACACTTAAGACACAAAAGAGGAAAGGACGCACTTGCCCCCCTATCATTAGGACTACCCTGCCAATAGGCCTCCCAGGCACTAAAGCATGGCAGATTGAGGAGGGACCTGTCTAAGCCAGTCGAGTCAGCTTTTCGATCTCAGGAAAAAGAATTAAGCTTATGTCCTGTGGACAAAGCTTGAGAGGCTGTGTACCAGTCGGTCGTGATGACCGAGCGTCCATACGTGCATGCGACCACATAATGATTTGTACTATCCTGAGTTAAGGACGGACTGCATTTGACATGTCAGAATAAAGGTATTGAGATATCGTTTGGCCTCTGACAAGTTCCTGTACCATTGTCGAATGACGTGGTCATCTTGTATATATATGTACATTAATAAAAAAAAATTCCTTTTTTTTTGAGTAATTCTTATATTGAGAACGGAACCATTTTCACTTTATATAACACCTCTTTTTCATCCTCTTAATTAGGATGAATTTGTTTCTATTATGTTCTATTTTACTTTATTACATAGAAAATATATATCTAAATAATAAAATGATAATTTTATTTAATTCCTCTTTCAGTCTCATGCATATATCTAAACATAGCCTTAATTAGTTGGAAGCTAGCTTGCCGAAGTTTCCCAGCATTTCCCAATATTAATGCAAAAATTCTTCTCTTATAAAGTTTCTAGTTTTATGCTGAGTATAGTTCTTACAACAGATTTACTTCAAGGCCATATCATATTTGAGCTAGTTTTACTCCAACTTTATTTCTCAATTTTAGAATAACTTATGAAAATACCGTGAATAGTAATTATATAAAAATGATGGATAATTAATTTGTTAGTTTTTATAACAATTATTTAAAATTTAAAGTAAAATTTTTTTTTTGATTAATTTTGTATAAATAAATGATACTTTCACGAGGTGGTCCCTAGCCACTGAGCCATTTTTATTTCAGGCTGGTGGGTAGTTTCTTTTTTCTGTTTTTTATGAATTCTAGTCTTTTGAAAACGACATAACGAATGTCTAGCTAGCCACAATTCTGACTCATCTATGTAAGCTGATATATGAGGACTCTCCAATGTTCAAAAGCAAAAATACCTCATCATTAATTAATGGCACCAATGTGTTTACAAATTATATTAATTAGTTCTATATCTTATAAATTGTAAACGGGGAAAAGGGAGAGCAATTCAAAAGAAAGACAATATATATGAAAAATGTAAATGTACACCCCAAAAAAATATATAAAAATTAATAAATATGAGAAAAAATTATTATATATATATAAAAAAATGAGATGGAAATTAGTTGTAAGAAAAATTGAATGTATAAATATAATATGTTAATATCTCAATATATATATATATATATCTACATCTACATATATTTTCACACAAAATTGTATGTAATTATTATACAAGCATCAAGTTTTTCCTCGGTCCAACTCCACTCCACATTTTTTGAGTCAAAAGTCGAACCTATATCTTGGAACAAAATGTTAAGCACGCATCCCTCTTTGTATTTATTAAATTTATGTAATTATTCAATCATAACATTAAATTAACCTATTAAAATAAAACTATTTACGTTTATAAAAAGATACTAAATAGTATGTATACGTAAATTTAATGTATTATAAATTATACAAGCCAAATGGAACAGGAAATATCTATTTCTGCCCTTATATTCGTTCTTTAACTTTGGCTTTCTGAATTATTTTTCAGCAATCATAATCAAAATTATATGAATATATACGAAATTTATTATATTACTAATTACTTTTGTTCATGCTTGTTCCAATGGAGATGTTGGAGGGTTCACCAGTAGGATAGAGATGATAGCAAGGTATTTGCAAAAATATTTCCATACGCAATTTGTTAAAGTATTCGATTTAAATTGAGTGAATGATTGCTGAAAATTTGGGTGTATGAGAGATAATTGGAAGAGAAAAAGATGAATCTACACGAATAAGTTAAGTGTGTGTTTGAATTAACGTAAGTAAAATTCTACATGTTTAGTCTCATACTGAGGTATTGATAATAGATTTAAAATTAATTTTGAAATAGAATAACATTAAGTTATTTTTGTGTTGGATAACAAATTTTATGTTGAGTTTTAATTACTAATTAACCTATTTTTAAAATAAAAATATCCAAACAATTACTACTGTACTTCAAATTTAATTTTAATTAAAATTAATTTTATAAAATCATTTTTTTATAATTAATTTTATAAATATTTACCCAAACATATACTAAGTCAACGGAACAAGCCATCTATTAACATTTAGGTTTAGACATAGACAAAAGCACAAGTACTCTGTTATCAATTAGATAGAGCTGGTTTTATTCTTAATGCTAGGCTTGAAACTAATACGTGTATGATTCAACTAATAAGCTAAGCATTATATATATATATAAACCCCTAAACTATATACTATTCTAGGAGTACTTTCTAGCTTTATATATCAAACTAAGCATAATACACCATAGTTGAATATAGCTATTTAATTTTTGCTTTTCATCTAATTTAGTTAATTTTGAGCATATTAGATGCACATTTTGTATATATATAACAAGCAGCAAGAAATGGTAATAAAAATGAATAATGAACCTTTGATATTGACTTGGAGAGAGAATATGCTACTATCAAGGCTTAAATTTACATCCTTCGCGGGCCTGTACACGATGCCCTTAGTTTTGGACAAACCCATTAGTCTAAGAAAGTTTCTATTCGGATGATGAGCATAAAAATGGAGAGCATGGCATGGGGTTGTGATCAAAGTGGATAGTGGAGTCATTTTATAGACTGCCAATGTTAATTCCTTTAAAGCCTCTCCTGTTTCTGTGATCATCTTAATGCATGGCTCTTGTGTTTTGCTTCTAATTTCTAATGGTTGATATAAGATTTTAAAAATATACATTTTTGAAGTAAAAAGTCTACATAGCACATGTGCATTTAACACTAGATCTATTGTGTTTCATTTAATATATGCAGATGGAAAGTGCATTTAAAGTTATAATTTAAGAGAATAATTTTCGTCCTAATATCTATTTAGATAAAGGTAAGGAAATCTCGTAAGCTAATTATGAAGGAATTCTAGAAGATAGATTTTATAGCTTGCCACACAATATAAGCACGTTTTATACACAATTTAATCAAATAAGATTTTAGATGTGTATACCTAGGAGAACCTTAAATCTATATCCACAATTTTAATCTAATATCGGTGAGAATCTTGATTTCATCCCTGCAATCTTGATATAAACCATGAAGAAAAGAATGAGAAAGAAGTACTTCATATATGATGATTAGTGTTTTCTCACAACATACAGAATTGTCTAACTGAGTAACGGTTTTATAGTCATCAAATGATAGCAGGAATTCCTCATTTGTACACTAAGTGTAAGACCATATAGACTAAGATTTGTTTACTCTTTTATTGTTGGTTTAATTCGTCCTAGCTACCTGGTTAATTTTGGATCCATCCCTGAATATAAAAGGTGTAGGGTAAGCCAGGCTGCAGCCTGCAATTCGCGTGAGATTTTAAATCTTATATAAAGATGTATGCCGTTTTTACTTTGATAAGGAGGTATTAATATATATATATATATATGAATATTTATAGTAAAAATGTGAGAGAAATAAATATATATCATATAACCATAAATAAAAAATTGATTAAAAATTATTTAATACTCGTATTATTATTTAAAAATATTACATAATTTTTTTATTTAATCTAAATTTTTTATATATAGATATATGATATATATTTATTTTTCATATAAATATTATTCTTTGTATATATATTTTTATATTCTCAATAAATATATATATATATATATATATATATATATATATTTATTAATATATATATTTATTTATTTATTGAGAGGAAAAAATATTAAGGAGAATAATATTTATATGGTGAGTGATCCTATTATGCAGGAATGGGTTTGTCCAAATTATAAATATCACTATCCACTCCGGTATATGGATAGTGATCGCGGGCCTGTATACGAGAAATGTTTATACGGAAGGTTGGCTTATTTGAAGAGTATGTTTCGAATATCCATTCCTGCTTAATATTATTTCTATAAAATATGAATTTAACAAATGTAACTACTAAATTATGTAATATTATTTAGATAACTACGGTATCACATTTTAGCTAAATTGAATATTTATATGCGTCTTATCTTATATTCAACATTTACTTTTACTTTGCAAAGTATATTATATATTAAAATAAAATTAATTAATGAAATATTAACAATTTTTTAAACAAACTTGAACTTTATGAATTCGTGTTGATTTTTTTAATTATATATTGTTTGTTTACTAAGCATGTTGTAGTCCATTTTCGTCAATATGATCAAAGGTCATGCTAGTCCACTCCTTTTTCTTCCTGCATACTAAACATCATTTAATCCACCATGGAAAACTAATTTTTTTTTTAGGATATACACACTAAAACTTATGATTGATTCTATTAGAATGTAACTACTAGAACATCAAATTACCATTACAAGTACTTATCCATATATATTTCTCCCACGATCACTACCCATATATATTAAAACTTCCACTTAAGACAAAATTAGTATAAATTTTTGCATAGTATTATATTTCGACAAATGCTAAAAGCACTCTTTTGAAACACTGTTATTAACTAAATTTATTAGAAATCACAACTATTTTGTAAATCTTCCACTCATAACTTATAGGTTTTATATTTTAAACCAATAGTAGTGTAAAAAAATGTATTAAAACATTTGTTGCTAACCCTCTTATATTTTGGAGGTCTAGGGCTCAGAATTGCAAACTGAGCATCCACTGAAAGCTCCCATGGGCGGGTTGCCTTTAAAGTCAATATGGATTTATCGAAGTTGATAAAGAAAGTTCGAGCTTTTATATCTTCCTAGTAAAAAAAATGTCAGATCCAGAAGCCTAAAGACTTTAAACACACAAAAAAAAGAAGCAAAAATTTACGATATTCTACATTACACATAAGATGAAACGGCATGGCAAGATTGTTAAAATACATTGACATGCGCAACGTTAAACTGATTATAAATATCGCCAACATTTGGACATTACCATTTTTGTAATCATACATCTAATACAATTCATGAATCAAAATCTATAAACTAGATCTTAAATTTTATGACAACTAAGACCACAAAATTATGCCAATATTGTATCTTCAGGAGCCTCGAGGCATGTATGAACTTCCTCAATCCTCCCCTTTAAACTTGGCTTCATATAACTGTGGTTGCTGCAAAACAAACAATCTCTTGAAATATTGGGAAAAAGGTTTTACTGTATTACAGCACACAAATAATAATGATAATTTGAATATCGGATATGATATAAACACACTTATTTTAATCAACATTCTACGTCAAGAACTAGTTTGATACATTTAATAAAGGCCCAGCCAAAGAACACTCTTACCTAACAAGACAACAGGAATCCTTATATTCTAACCCGCCGGATCCCTCTTACTAAGCTCACAATCTTTTATAAATAAGAATACAGTGAATAAAGAAAATAATTCAGAGATATAGACAAAAGCATAGTTTATAGACAGCCCAAACATTGCAGGAGAGACGAAAGTAAAATGAGACGTCTACGTCCCAAACACTGCTGGAGCAACAAGGTTACTAAATGGCATTGATGAGACAATAGTACCTGAAAAACCTGCAGATACCAAGTCCCATGTAGCCCAGGGGTCTGAACTGAAATGTGTTAATGCACAAGGACAACCGGTAGCAGTTTGGAACAAGAGTACATCTGAAAAGGAAAATCTAATCCTAGAAAAGAAATACCTCAAAAGTAAAATAAACAAGTTCAACTCCGACTACTTCACCAATCTGATGAAAAAAAAGTACGTGGAAAATCCTATTGACCTCCACACACCCCAAAATCTAAGGTTCTAGAGCTGACGGGATCTTTCAGTGACTAAATGAGATTTTCACTGAGTTTTATACTATCTTTAATTACTGGGCCCCTATTTATGATTATAGACTCTTCTAGACTTAGTTAACTTATCAAATATATAAAACAATGACTTGGGTAGTTCAAATCTAACCTAATACACTTCTAAATAATTATTATTATTATTCTGCATCACACAAACACTAAGAAGATTTTATTAACCCTTCAGTACAAAAATGTTATCTTGTTCTCAAGATTTTTGTAACTATTTTTAAAAACATATTAACAGAAGATAGACCAAACAGCTAATTTTTACTATTTATTACTTATTATATATTACATATTCAAGTCCAAAGACAAGAAAGAAGATAGAAGGGAACTCAAAAATATTAAGTGATTACCATGAAGACAGCTGAAATCAACCTGCGTGCAAACCATCTCATGTGCATTGCACGTTGAGCAGCACTTGCTGCTTCCACTGTTTCAAACCGCAAGTACACAAAACCTGCACTTTTTCTGCATACATGCCAAACCAAATAATGAATTGTAACTCACATGAAATGTGGAAATTGATTTAATTTTTAAAAAAAAGTAAAAAATACAGTAAAACTATTCATGATTACTGAGGCATGTTACACATCTATGAACTTACTTGTCAACAAAAATATGCTTCACCCGGCCATATTTAGAACACTCTTCCTCTACATCCTCTTTAATGTCTATATCAAAATCTGGTTCCGTCTGCATTGCAATGTTTGTCATCAGTACTTTGTTAAACGGAACATCATATGGTGAAAGTATATATAATTAGTAAAACACAGACCTCGGTGCTTGGATCAAACATATTCTTCAAAAGTAAACACTCGCTGGGGATTCCTACAGGTTCTACCACTGGAGTAGGCATAACTTGTGTAGGTAGAACTGATGCACCAATAGGCACCTGCTGAGCAGGAACTGAGCCATTCACAACAGGCATACCTATGCTGCAAATTTGAGAACTGTGAAGATAATGAACAGAATTAGAAAATATATAAGGAATATTATTAACAACAAACCTTGCAGGAATGTCAGTGCCAGCCAGCCTCTGCATAAGCAATGCTCTTGAGTGAGCATTTAAGGTCTGCATAGAAAAGCACAGTACATAAGCAAGGTCCTCATTTAGAAGAAAGACCATTATTAGTATACCAGGAAAAAAACAAAGGGGTAGGAACAGAAAAGCTTCCTGAACACCCCCAGGCCCATCCACAACTAGAAAGAAATGCAGTTTCCAACAATACAAAAGGACAAAGTGAAAGGTGCAGAGAAAAAAGATGCAGAAAAGAAAAAGTAAGATCTGAATCAGATTAGGGAAGAGAGAATGCCAAAAGCACGTACTTCCAACCTATGTCCAGATTTTACTTATGTTATAACCCTATGTGCAAATCCTCACCAGCACTAAAACTTCAATGCATCCGTAAACATATATAGTTAAAATCGTTATAAATACTAAAGAAATATAATAGCATATAAAACTTCCAGCCAATCAAGCTTCTAGCAATCTGGAAAAATAACCATATACCTACTTTATTAGTAACTTCAAGTCCCATTTGTTTAAGTGCAAGGAAAAAAATGATTCCATGATACAGCATTTTTAGAGCTTTTTCCTAGAAGATATTATTTTAACTTCTGGAAGAAAGCACAACTTTTATGAATAGTTTGAATTGATGATTATAAAATTTTTTAACACATCTTCTAATTGAAAAGGGGCCTTTTTCTTTAAAGCCCAAACAACTTTAGTAAATTTGCAATATTGCATGATGAGGTATAGATTTAAAATTTTAAATGACATGTCACCTTGTGAACAACAGTTTTTGAATATTTTATATAATGAGAGCAAACTTACCAATCCACCTTCGTCATCATCCAAGTCTGCAGATTTTGCAATTGTATCTTGGCTTCCAACATGATCTGTTACACATGAAACCTGAATTTGATGACCAACATCAGTCACAAACAAAAGAAGTAGCAGAATTATCATCAACAAAATTGAAAACATACAGGTGAAAAACAAAAATGACCAACACAAATATTTCTACCTTAATAGTCCTGCCAGCAATCTCCAATTTTCCATTTAAACTCTGAGCAGCCTTGGCATGTTCAAGATGGGTAAACTGTCCAATCAATGCAAATTAAAGAGATAAATAACAATATTACCTGAAGCAATATTTTCAAAGTTAGGTGTTAGAAACGAACTTGAACAAACCCAAAACCCTTGCAGTGTCCTGTTTCCAAGTCAAGAGGCAATTGGACAACCTCAACTGGACCAAATGGCTCAAAAATCTAAAACACCAAAAATGGAATATGTCAAATGATGATAAAAGTGTTACAATGAGATTCAAATTGGTGACAGCCTACCAACAAACTAGATCCAGCTTAGAGAAAATTAATTGAATGTTTGTAGGGAGAAATAAATTTTAACTATTGGTATTCAATAAAATCATGTGTATTCATATTCCTGATAAATGTAGTAAAGACCAAAAAAGAAATAAGCCAAACATCTGAATCCTCACAACAGACAATAAGACAACAAAAAATACCTCCCGCAGTTGACTCTCAGTCATGTTGAAGTGGAGATTCCCCACATACAATTTTCTGTCCACAGCTCCATAGGGCCCAACTACACCAGCCGCTCCACCAGAAGCATTAGACTGCACAAGGTTCTTTTCAGCCTCAGAAGGTTTCACCATTACAGGTTGCCCAAGAAGAAGTTGGCCAGAGAGAGCAATAGCCATTGGTACTGACATCACATCATAAAATTCAATATACCTGCAGCCTCATCAAGAACTTGCATCAAGTTTTCAGAACTACAAAACAAATAGTTGCAATCAAGACTTACAAAGCATACAGCAAAGACATGTAGGGAAACAAAAACTCTAGTGCAGACAGCTCAAGCTGAGTTTCATTTGATGTATCTGACTTGTAAAGTAAATTTTAGCCTGTCATAATAAACATAAAAAGCTAAAGCCTGTATTAATTATTAAATTGTCAATTCAATCAAGAGAGAAGAGAAGACCATATGAGAATAGAGATAGGAAACCATTGAGACAGGAAGAGGCAGGATTAGCAACAGTAACACATATCCTTTGCCTATATATGTATACATGTGCAAATCTAATCCTAAGAAAAGGAACCCGATGTAAAACTGGCAGCTAGCCCTTCACAATATCTCCCTCACCAGACAACTCCAGAAGTCAAACGGGACCAAATCCATGAGCATCTCATCTAACTACTTATACCCATTCTTCTCTTAAAAAAGTTGAGAGAGAGAGAGAGGAGAGTAAAATTCCCTCCATATCAACCTTATCAACCCTCACAACCAATACAAGGGACTTCTAATTAATAAATGGAGGAAATAAAACTAAAAAGGATCATCAGCATACAAATGAAATCCTCACTGTATGACATGTAGAGGAAGAAAATTGGGAACACGGCCAAACAGAAAACTAGGATTATGTCATCTACCTTGAGTGCGCAGCATGAATTGATTAAACATGAGTGCAAGGTATTCCCACCATCCCTCATCATTATCGCATTGCTAGTCCATTTAAAGATACAGTTAAACATGATTCTTGGAAGTTGATATCCTAATACCACAATAGCACATACACATAAACAAGAAATTATTTGATGGTAAAACACATACCCAACTCCTTTAGATCGTCTTGAATTCCTATCCATGATCAGACGGACATCTCTCACCTGAAAGGAAGGAACATTAAACTTGACAGATGAAGTATCTCATAAGAGAGGCAAATATAAGACATTCACCCAAAGCATGCAAACCAAACACCAAATTGGTGGCATTGAAAATATCATCATGGAACCCCATATTCACTTGTTGCACAAACGGAATGTTGAGACATAATAACGTTTCTGTCCTACATGAAACTGAAGGCAGAGGACAATATAGCACAACAGCAACCAAATGTCTATGAATAAGAAGCATTTTGGTATGCTTGTAAAAACTGGTACATGCTATACAATTGTTATCACTCATCATGATTGACAAGCAACAATATACCAAACATAAAATAAGATAACATTAGCAGTTTACATACAACCAAAGTCGTTACAGTTCTAATGGAAACAGAGTGGTTTGATAGGCAAGTCATCACAGTTCCAATGGCAAAAGTACATAAAAATAAAATTTAAAAGCAACTGACCTTGCCAGCTTTTGAGAAGAACTCATACACATCTCTCTCTGCTGCTTTTAACGGCATCTGAGATCACCAGAGTAAATAGGTAATCATCAGAACAAATCAAAAATCCAAATATGCGAAACTTATATATTTATTCAATTTAAAACAAACAAAAATAGGGTGATCCAATGAACCTGGTAGGCAAAAACAGTTCTCTGATCCCTTTCGGGGTCCGCCTCAGGTTCCACAGCCTCTTTCTTATCCCTAAATCTCCTGCAACTCAAATTAAATTGTAACAAAAATAAATACAAAAGTTCATATTAATTAACTTTGTTGTTCAGATGATATAATTTATACCATAATTCCAAATATATACAGTTAACATTGCAGTCCAAAACCGCACCTAATCATGAGTTGAGAGAGAGTAATGTCAGAAAATCTAACTGTATAATCCAAAGTATATTTTGTTAGCACATCTCGTCCACCAAAACAACACTTAATAATCCTTACAATATCATGCATGAGTATGGATTAATGGACCACTGGGAATTCTCCACCCATCACATGAGGTTAACCACATGTGTAAATTTAATTAACTTTACCCCACAAGTGATTAATAAATGAAAGTGGCTGTATACAATTATCAATTATCAATTTGTTTAACTTTGCCACACAAGTGATTAAGAATAAATGAATATATGTATACAATTATCAACTTGTACTTGTGACACCAATGATTAAATATACCTCACAAGTGGTTAATAGTATCATGAGGTTATTGAAATGTCTAAGGGTGGTTAGCATTGCCTTGGAAGTGGTTAACTGTACCGGGTGGACAAATGGGTGGACATTTTCAGGCAGGATGTTGATAGCTTCCCATTATGCATACATCCCATCCCAGGACCTACAGTCAGGAACCCATCACAACACCAACCTAGCTTTTCAACCCATTAAAACTAAATCCATGATATGATAATATTAACACGCGGAACTAAATAACAATATAATACCTACATTATGAATCCTGCTCCATCTTAGAATCAGAGTAGTCAAATGAATACCGAAGGCCCCAAGGTAAATGGTATCAGAAGATGTGTCACCACCTATTGGGACAATGCAAGTACCTTTCTGGTTCAACGGAGATGTGCCTTTAGAACTTATTCATAAATCATGACAGTAGAAAAAGCCTAGACATCTTACTTTACAATGTGATACTAAAGGGTGTATAATAGTTATCATATTAAAGGAAAAACTAGTCGATGGCCATTGGGACTCTTAGCAGCAAGGAGCTGCGTGAGTTGCACATCATAATCTTTTGCTTTTAGAATAAATGTTAATGCCTATGGTACCACAAGGCATTAACATGTCTGTTTTCTTTAGTAAGGTGTATACTTTAAGAAGCGCTTATAGCCTCAAGGCATTAAAATCCCTTAATGCCTACTGCCGTAAGGGCACTTCTCACCTTCGACTACCAAACTTAAAAATTAAAATAGGTCACCTAAACTGATCCCTGTCCCTGAAAGAGCTGATAAACACTTACAATAGTGATTATATGATTGATATACATTCTACGGCCACTTCAAGGTTATTAATGAAGGTATGCAAACAACACAATCATATCAGTGATATTTAACACCGTGAAGAAGCTAATATGCATAGAATCTACCCTCAAACACGTCAAATCCTGATGTGTTTCTTTAAACCAAATAAAGCTCCTATTCCCAACCCAGGCCCTCCTTTCATGAGAAAAATGAATTGAATAAAATACCAAATAGTTACAACCAGCATGAATAATAGGCACACCGTTAGTCTTACCACCATGGACAAAACTTTTTAAAAAGAATTCTAAAAACATATTTCAGGTAAACCAGTAACTGAAAAGTAACAACTAATAGTGCACATACTAAGAGAAAAACACCAATCCAGCATAAAAGAAGAATTGCAAATCACATTATCACCAATCCATCGCGCACTTATGAGCATCAATCTCACAGGGACAATTGAACCAGCACTGAACTGAAAAAGTAAACCCTAGTTCAAAAACAAATTGCAGAAAACACGAAGGAAAGAGATATTACCGGCCATCTCGCATTTCGAAATCTCGCTCCCTGTCTCTGTCTCTCTCAGAGCGACTCCTGCTCCTTCTGGATCTCTCTCTGTCCTCTCGTTCTCTCTCTCCTCGCTCCCTATCCCTCTCTCTTCTCTCGCGCTCCTTATCCCTATCCCGGTCTCCCCTATCCCGGTCTCTCCTATCCCTATCCTTATCCTTATCCTTATCCTTATCCTTATCCCTCCTCTCTCTATCCTTATCCCTCTCTTTCCTCTCTCCGTCTCTCTCCCTGTCGCTCCTGTGACGGCCGGAGGAACGGTCTCTGTCGCGGTCGCGCTCTCTGTCGCGATCTTTCTTGGAACCGCCGTTCTCGTCGTCGCCCCTTGACCTCTTGCTCCTTCTGTCATCGGCGTCGAGATCCTCGTCGACGTCGCGCTTCCGGTAACTCCTCTCGCTCTTGTCGGTAATCTCCTTCTTCTTCTTAGAGGAGTCTATGTCTTCCTCCACTGTCTTTTCCAGATATTCGTACTCATCGAAGTCCATTGGTTCCTCCTTGCCTCAGATTTCTCTTCCTCTGTGTGAAGGGAAGACTGTGAAGCGTTCTTCAGTTGAATTCTGAATTTCTAGGGTTTTAGGGTTTTCTTTACTCTTTGAAGAGGAAAGTAGGTATTGTGCGGTCCTGTATCCGTAGCAGTAACATAGGAGCTTGAACTTTTTATCTCAAAATAAATAAACAATAATAAATGTTTATTTTTATATAATTAAAAATTGTAATAAATAATATTTTTAATATATAAATTATATTGTAATTAATATATATATTAAATATAAATATTTTTAAATATATAAATTATATTTAAAATCTATAATAAATAATTTAAATAGTGAGATAAAGTTATTTTTAATTATTAATAATTTTAAATAAATTATTAAAATTTAATCTAAAGGTAAAAGATGATAAATTAAGAAAGAAAAAGAGTAGGTATAGCAAAGAACATCAACTCATTCTGACATGTTTTCAACCTAGCTTAGGCAGAATTAGACATGACTTACTTTATAAAGTGAGTTAAAATGCATAACTCATCATGCTAAAATGTGTGTATTAGCGGGCTCCACGAGTAAAAAAAAAATGAGAGTTAGTTAGGTGATATAGTGAGTTAGTAAGTCACAAAATGACAGTTCTTAAATTAATATGTCAATACTTGTCAAAACAAATCTTAAAAAATTTCATGCCATTATTCCAGTATTGGATGCATGGTTATTGGTATCTTCCTTTATTTTTCCAAACATCAACTTTGAATGATTGTGATGAGATTTTTTTTTCTACTCACTCACCTAATTTACTTGTTCAATTGTCATTTCTAACAAAATATGACATCTTTATATTTCTATAATCCTCAACAATAATAAAATAGGTGTTACGCTTAATCGTATAAAAAAAAAAGTTTGATTTAATATGTAAGGCTAAAAATTTGAAAAATTTTGGTATAAATAAAATTAGATTAAGAATGTCATTGTTGTTGATTTTAGTTCATGAAGAATAGTAGATTAAATAAAATAAATTATATTAAATTATTATTTAATTCCTATTTTTATAAAGTTATTTGTTTTAATTTCCAAAATAAAATCCATTCATTTTTCTTAAAATACGTTTATATTATACTTTTATCTACATTTATTTTAAAATATACACTTTTTGAAATATACTCGACATGATTTATAGATAATTTTGAATATTATTAATTATATTATTAATTTTAAATATGCTCATCTCACGTGGCACTTATAAAATCATTAATTGTATTATTATAAACAATATTTTATCACGTAGGCAAGTGCCACGTAAGATGACAATATTCTTTTTTTTTCAAATGCAGTCAAAATTCTTTATTTTATTTTTAAATTCATAAAAAAAATATTACTGTAGTAATTAAGGCTATTATAACGAACATGCTTTGATTTAAATTAATTAAGCTAAATATGGTGAATATGTATTTTAATTAAAGTGATTAAGAGTGTTTTAAATTATAGTAATTAATTAATTACGGAAATTGCGAGTAATATATATTCTTCTTCTTTTCTTCAGCAGCCCTATGGCAGTCGAATTTTTATTATTTTTTACTCTATTATTGATATTTGTTGTTTCAAAGGTTTGCTATCAATTACAAGAACATAGAACAATTACGAGTAAGTTAATGTCTGTGTTTTTCTTTTTTATTTCAAGTTTTTTATTTGTTCTTAAACGACGCATGGGCCTATTGTTTTATTTTTTCTTACTCAGTGATATGTAAGTTGTATATAACTTTATTCAATTTCCTTTGTGAATCTATTTCAATGTTTAATAGTATTTTAACATATGTTGACACGTTAGATAATGTTACTGTTTTTAAATATTGCTTGTCACATTATATAATAGCAAGTTCTTTTATGTTTTATATTTTCTTTTTTCTTTTTTTAGTTTTAATTTAAAAAAAAATAAATTATATTTTTTGTCATTTTATCTTATGATAAAAAATTATTTTGGTTTTTTCATTTTTTTAAAATTATTTTAATTATTTAATTATTAAATTTGAGTTGATGTTATCTTTCAAAAATATAATTATTTTTAATTTTATGACATAATTTTAAATTGTTTTTTACTGTTTTAATAAATAAAATTTATTTTATTATATTTATATGTAAAAATAAAAAAATATCATTAATTTAAATTTGAGAATTAAATCATCAAAAATAATTTTTTTAAAGACAAATGACAAAAATAAATTCTTACTCTAAGATAGATAATCAGATATATAATTGTCTTTTGAAATGTTCCATATGAAAATCTACATATGGCGAAATGGCTCTTAGCTTCTATTTATATTTGCCGCCATCATCTTGTTTGTCTCCGATTTTTTTTTAATTTATTTTCAATATAAAAAATATCATTTAATTATTAAAATATCGCAATGTTGTCAAAAACAATTAAGGTTGTTGCCTAATTACTTTATAACGCAGTTTAAACAATATTATTTTAAAGATAATAAAAGCTTTTTTTTTCTTTAGAACGACACTTTTGATTTTCCTTTTTTTCGTCAACAAAAAATTATGTTGATTGAAAAGGAAAAAAAACAGCCATAAAAAATGTTGAATTCCTGTGTATAAATTATGTAATAGAGTTTGTGTTACATAAATTTAACATAATAAATATAAAAGATAATATCATCACTTACATATAATATTATTCCTATAAATATAAATATCTTAATTAAATAATAAAGTAAATCATAAAACATAAAATAATAAAAAATCCTAAAAAAATATATATAATACTCTAAAATAATTACGAGAAGTATAAATAATATCATCAAACATTTTTTTAATTTTTTAATATTTTCTCTCAAGTTGAAACTTATTAAGGTTTGAGCTTGGTATGAAAATAACGGTTTATTTTCTCATGAATAAAAAAAAAGGCATAAAAATTGAGCTTCACGCAAAAGCAATAATCTGAAAGGCAAATTAGGGGTGTTGAAGAAGTTAGATAAAGTTGTTAGAAATATAGTTTGACCAAATTGCTAGAATGACTATCACCTAAAGAAAAAATTATTGGCAAGGAAAACAATATCCAACCTTCTCAAAATCACACTTGGAAACTTAAAACAAATAATATATTGTTGACGGAAAAAAAGAGTTATCACAAAAATGAGTAGGAGATAAGTCACCACTAATATGATTCATGTGTAAGAAAAAAGTCACCACTAAAATGAACATTGACACATAATAAGACACTATTATTACTAATATGATTTATATATGGGACAAGACACGGTGAAAAAAAAAATGTCACGAAGAGATCGCGAATCTCTCGATAAGGCACAATTTCTAAAGTGCATCATAGGTGACACTAAAATTTGGTCACGAGTAGCAAAGTACTTTGAAGACAACCCATAAAACATAAAGACCATAAAGAAAGTAATGAGATTTTAAAATTCCTTCTTAAATTCAGTGCAATTGGTGGTAGTTGGAGGTAAGAGTTCATTGAAGTCATAAAGAATGACATGAACTTTACCAATATAGATTGATATAGGACCATTAACCTTTTGTGGTGCTATAAGAGTCATCGAATCACACATGCCATAAAAGGTGTTAAGTGTCATTGGGGTAAAGTGCACCATTATCGAACCATATAGACTCACGAGTGACGTAAAGTCCAATTGGATTAGCAAATGGGTAGTGGACTCGATGATACCATGCAACTGGGCATTAATCTTTTCTCATCTAACACAATCAGGTGTAGTCACAAAATTAGCTTTATTAGTAAGGTTTTCCTTGTACCCTGTCCCAAGTAACATTAGTCAAACCTAGGTGTTGAAATCATGTGTATAACACAACAAGTCCACTTTATATATGCTTAATGCAATAAATATAAACAAGTATATAATATATTATTCCTATTTACATGATATGATATGCATATAAATATAAAAATCCAAATAGAATAAGAAACAAATCATAAAATATAAAAATAAAAAAATACGAATTGATCATACAAGACACTATAAAATAACCTAAGATGTAAAAATAATATCACAAAACATTTCTCTAATTTTCTAACAATTGTATGAATAAGAAAGAAAAACGCAAATTGCTTATAAAAAATATCATTGAATGGTCCTTTCAAAAGTAATGAATGTAATTACAATGAATTTGTCTTGTGTAGGTTTCTTACAGGAAAACTTGTTGAGAAAAGAAAAATGAAAATATATGATTTTATAATATGTCGTCCATTTGTGACACATGACATGTTATAAGAAGTCATTCAACTCATTGATCCAAATAAAAAATAAAACAAAAAACAGATAAGTTGTTAATAAGTATAGTACTTAAGTGCAATATTAAAAAAAAAAAGTACAATCAACTTATGTGACAACTCGTGACAAATATTCAAATATTATTCGACACTCAAACAAATGACATTAAAATCAATTATATACAACTAGCACCAAATAAATCACCATCAATTTTTAGTGTTTGCCAAAGATCAAACTTTGTTGGCAAAAATGGAGAAATTTTATAAGTCAATGGTGTTTATTAAATTTTAATTTTACGTGTTTTCTTTAAAAAAAAATGGTGTTATATCAATTTATTACTTCATATATAACTCAGTGTATTTTTTTTATTGGCTTTTCTTATGCAGAGAGTTTTAACACATACAACTTTTTGTTTAACATGTATTAACATTTTAAAACATATATATGGAACAATTATGATCTTGTTTTTTATTATTATTTTGATTTGTTTTATATTTTTTTTATTCTGATTTTTGAATTATGGGGTAAGTTGTACGGTGAAAAGTATTGATTAACAAGTTTTGATTGATCTTAATGGTAATATGGTGTAGGATGAGATGATAGACAACACATGAAATAATGAGACTGGATTTTAAACAATAGTACAATGTGAACAAAAATTACTGTCTCTTGTAATAGTTGTAAAAATAACTGTTTCATAAGTTAAACACATACAAAAAAAGTAAAATTTAGGAAAATGTTAAACATTACCAAATATTTTTGCATGGAGAAACCAAACTTAGCCAACAATAAGAAAATGAAATGTGATTGAACTATATTTTTCTTTCTCTTCCTAGTATTATGTGCTCCAATATTTTATACAACCACTTAAATCTAGTCTTTTGTTGCACCCTTTAAAACACTTATATAATTTGGCTTGATAACACCAACTTTAACCCCTAGGTCATATTGACCCATGATAGACAATTATATTGTCTTATTCTCAAAATAAACAAAGAGTTGTAATATATATTAGTTTATTTGTTGCGTGAAGGCAAAAACAAAAATTTTGCCTAATGACAACATTTAAGAAACATTATTTACAACACACACGTAGATAAATATATTTTGGAAAATACTAAACACTGTCAATTTTTTTTTTTTGTTTGAGAAACTATACTTGACCAACAAAATTGTTATTTGATTAACTTTCCTCAACACATGATTCCACCTTGAAGATGCTCCAACCTTAATGAGTAGTTGAATATGACACACAAAAGAATGTGAACAATTAAATCCATTGAGTTCATAAAAAAATGATAATTACTTGTGAATCCATCTCGATGAATAAATTGTGAAATTCACTTGCTCACAATGATCTAATGTCATGAATAATGCATTGTAGCTCAACTTGAATGCACAACTAGTTAGAAAATCTCAACCACTCATTGAGGAGTAGTTTTGCCACATTAATTTGTTTATGTTTTTATATCAATATATGAATTCAAGTTTACTTCTCCACTCTTTCTAAAACTTTATTTGATTAGTTTGGGTTACCTAATCATTATGTTGCAAAAATTGAGATTAATTCTTTCAATATCTACCATCATCAAGCTAACATTCATTTAGAAATATAATTTATTAAGCACTTTGTCTGGTTACTTTTTGCACGCAACAAACCTGTTATAATAACAATTAGTCCATGTTTACATATTAAAAGTAACGAAATTATATATAATTTTCAATTACTAATAAGAATATGAAGTAAAAGCAAATTATATTTTATTTATTTTCCTAATACTACGTGCTTATGTGTTTTTTACCACTATTTCAATCTAGTCACATTGTTGTACCCTCTAAAACTCTAACATAATCCATGTTGGTTACACACTCTAATTAAGACATATTCACCCATGATAAACATTAAAGTTTGTTTTTCTCAAAATAAATGAAAAGTTACAACTAGTTATGGAATAACCCTTGTTTTTTTTTGTTAAGTGTGTGGTAGAAAGTTCTAACTAAAATTTGAAAAAGAATATGATGGAAGCATTATCCACATATATGAAAGGAGAAATAAAATGCAGGAACGACAAAAAAAACACAAAATCTTCATTATAGAGAAATCAAACTCAACCAAGGAATATGTTATTTGAGTAACTTCCCCTGACAAATGGTCTTGCCTAAGAGATGCTTCAACCTTAACGAGTTGCTAAAAATGCCACACAAGAGAGTATGAACAATGAGGTCTGTCAATTTTGTCAAGCAAGTGGATGATTAGATGTGAATCCAACTTGATGTTTAAAATATGAAATCCACGAGCCCTCGCCAACTTGATGCCATAAAGAATACTACAAAACTTCACTTGAATTACATAACCATTATCCAACTTCAAATACAAAACTAAGATGAATGCTCCTTCATGATTTCTAACAATCTCTCTACAAACAACCTTATGGTGAACTTGAACAATAGACCTATATGTATTAACTTTAACTAACCAAGAGGAATAAAACACTGCCATGTAATAAAGATTATTGCATGAAAGATGATATTTTGAAATAAATAAATAAATAAACATATTAAAGGTAACAATTATCACCAATAAAGAAATCATGTTTTTATCCTTTCTAACTTAAAGTTCAAATAAAAATCTAATCGATTATCATTTTATTTTCAAATCTCATTGTTACAAATGCTTAAAAAAAAAGAAACATCACATTATATATCAGATAATCAACTATAACAACTACTCATAAAAGAATAAAGAGATATCACATTACATAAGTCATTTAACTAATTACCAAGAAAGTAAAATATGATCAAATAACAACTAGCATCTTAAAAGTATAAAAAATTTTCTTTAAAAACTTTCAAATTAACTATAATGAAGAATATTAATAAAAAAAACACAATAAAAAATATAATTTTCTAAAAAAAAAATTGCGAGCATTAAAATTATATTTGTTAACCTAATATTTATTTAGTGAAAATTAAAATTATTAAAAATCTTGAGAATATACCCTAACAACATGATATATTATGATTTGGTAATATAATTAGAAAAAGAGAAGTATACTTTATTTTAAGAAATATTAAGTAGATATTTTTAAATTTAAAATTGTTTATTGAGTTATTTAAGTAAGTATGATTAAACCAATTAAAAATTATGTTTGTTGTAACTTTTCAAGTAGTTATTATTAAAATAAATAAATTTATTATATATAATAATTTGTGATATGAAGATAATGTAAAAATATTTTATAATATGCGTACATGTCCTAGTTTTTCATAATTATTTATATTAAATTAAATGATTTTAATATTTCTCTGAGTTCTTTCCATAAACTTGCTTAAATTTCATTTTATTTATTTCCATGCAATTTCGTTGGAGTAAAAAAAAAAAACAAGTTAACTCTAAAGTTAAACCTAAACCAATCATGTCCTTATACCCAACCCAAAATAAATAGCAGAAGAAAAAAAAATTAATTAATCATTTTGATCTACTATTCATTTTTCAAATCAAGATAGCACTGATGAAGTAAAAGTCTGACCATTTCGTTCAATATATATATTTTTTGAAATCAAATCAATATACAAATTTAATATATAAAAAAATAAAAATTAAATGTAGAGACTATCAAACAAAAGATACGACAAAAAAATATATTGTAAAATGGGTAACTATTCTGTACTGTTTATTTTTCCTCGACCCTCACCAGAGTCATCACGCGCATCAAACATACTAGAATAGCTATTCACGAATCGAACGGTCCTGACGAAGCACATCGAAGCCGCGCCAAGAGAGATGGCGTCGATGCACGAAGAGTATGAAAACAAAATTCCCAAAGAAACAGATCACAAAAGCATTTCCTACTTTATTTCAAAAGTGCGTGGTCCCGCACCACCGTAACCCACGCTACGACGCTCCCACCATTTCATTCAAGTTCCGAATTTCCAAATCCAACGCTCTCGCGGGAAAATTTCGAACTGCAGGCATTTGCGAGGGAACCCTCATTATTCGGCCGCCACAAAACAAACCTCACTAACACACACACATTCACACTCTATATATACACTCGCGCCTGCACCAAAACTGTTCGAAGAAATTCTCCACTGAGAGACACCGAAAGCCAAAACAAAAGAAAAGATGTATGTGGTGAAGAGAGACGGGAGGCAAGAGGCTGTGCATTTTGATAAGATTACCGCGCGTCTCAAGAAGCTGAGTTACGGTTTAAGCACCGAACACTGCGACGCCGTTCTGGTGTCTCAGAAAGTCTGCGCCGGCGTCTACAAAGGCGTCACCACCAGCCAGCTCGATGAGTTGGCCGCTGAAACCGCCGCCGCCATGACCGCCAACCACCCTGATTATGCTTCCGTGAGATTCTTCTCTTCTCTCGTGCTTTTCGTGGTTTCTATCTGTGCCTTAAATGCTGATCTGTGTGTTTTGTGTTTGTTGCAGTTGGCTGCTAGGATTGCCGTTTCCAATCTTCACAAGAACACGAAGAAGTCGTTTTCCGAGACGTAAGAGAACGGTGTCTGTGACTGTGTGTTTGGTTTGTTGTGGTGATTTGTCGTTTACCGTGGTTGAATTGTTGTTGTTTCAGGATTAAAGTCATGTATAATAATTTTAGTGAGAGATCTGGATTGAAGGCTCCGCTGATTGCTGATGATGTCTATGAAATTATCATCAAGGTAATTCTACTTGTTGTTGCTATTTTGAATTCGGTGTGTGTGTTGTTTGTGTTCTATTGGCTTGATGTGTCTACTGTTATATAGGTTTGAGTATCTCGTTGTTGTTGGTTTATGTTTCAATTGGAAGATGTAGGCCTTTGAGTGGTTTTAATTTAGTTATTGATCGTGAATATGGACTGTTATACTGAGTTTGTGGTGTAATTTTTTGGTTTTGTGGTGTTTTATTCTTTTAATTTTTGTTTAGCTGTTGTTTTGGTATGACGTGAATTTGACTCTTGTGTTGTTTTCTGTTTTGTTTTAGAATGCTGCACGATTGGATAGTGAGATAATCTATGATAGGGACTTTGATTATGATTACTTTGGTTTTAAAACCCTCGAGAGGTCATATCTCTTGAAGGTTCAAGGAAAGGTTGTGGAAAGGCCTCAGCACATGTTGATGAGGGTTGCTGTTGGAATTCATAAGGATGACATTGATTCTGCTGTCAAGACTTACCACCTGATGTCTCAGCGATGGTTCACTCATGCATCACCAACTCTTTTCAATGCAGGAACACCTAGGCCTCAGGTATGGTTTCTGTTAATGCTCTTTCCCTCTGTCTCTCTCTTTTTTTGTGAGCATGTGGTGTGGTTTTTGGTCTTATTGTGTTTAAGATTAGTATGTTGTTGTAAGTTGGCAATCCTGGATCTCATTTAGTTGGATCTGTTTATGTGCTTTGGCAGTTGAGTAGTTGCTTCCTTGTGTGCATGAAAGATGATAGTATAGAGGGAATATATGACACTTTGAAGGAATGTGCCGTCATTAGCAAATCAGCAGGTGGAATTGGTGTTTCTGTTCACAATATTCGTGCCACTGGCAGTTACATTCGTGGAACAAATGGGACATCAAATGGTATTGTTCCAATGCTGCGTGTGTTCAATGATACTGCTCGCTATGTTGATCAAGGAGGAGGCAAGAGGAAAGGTAAATCATTTATCATACTTTATTGATACTTCCTACATTTTAATGAATTATAATTGCCTTTACTTACACATTTTATGTGCTTCTTGTAGGTGCATTTGCCGTGTACCTGGAGCCATGGCATGCTGATATATTTGAATTCTTGGATTTAAGAAAAAATCATGGAAAGGTATGATTGACGGGCTTTTAAAAGAAGAAGCAATTTTGATTCCTGTTATTTAGTTATGATCCTAGTTCTTAGTTCAAGCTAGTTGTAGAGTTGTTCTATTTTATTGATATAGTGTTAATGTTATTTGTGCAGGAAGAGCATCGGGCTCGAGATTTGTTTTATGCTCTTTGGGTGTCTGATCTCTTTATGGAAAGAGTTCAGAGCAGTGGGTTATGGTCTTTGTTTTGCCCCAATGAAGCACCAGGTTTGGCTGATTGTTGGGGTGAAGAATTTGAGAAACTGTACACTCAGTATGAAAGAGAAGTAAGTTTGGTCTATGTATGTTTGCTTGTTTTGCATGCTTTTGAATGTGCCTTTTGCTGATTATTGTCTTGTTTTTTAACCAAATTCATGCGTACATAGGGGAAAGCAAAGAAGGTTGTTCAGGCACAGAATCTCTGGTTTGAAATTTTAAAGTCCCAGATAGAAACTGGAACCCCCTACATGCTTTTTAAGGTGGTTTACAAATGCATGTTTGACTTTCTTTAAGTTTCTATTCAGTGCATTTTGTATTTATTTTTCATTGAAACCTTTTCATTTTCTATATCGCAGGACACTTGCAATAGGAAAAGCAACCAACAGAATCTCGGTACAATCAAATCATCAAACTTGTGCACTGAGATAATTGAGTATACAAGTCCAACAGAAACGGCTGTGTGCAACCTGGCATCAATTGCTCTACCACGATATGTAAGAGAGAAGGTAGGACATCCCTGGCATACTTCATGTGTTAGTCTCACATATATTTAATTTCTAGGTAGCTAGGCCAACTTGTTCTTTCCGATTTAATAGTTATCTACTTACTGTAGGGTGTGCCCATGGAATCTCATCCATCTAAGCTTGTTGGGAGCAGAGGCTCAAAAAACCGATATTTTGACTTTGACAAATTGGGAGAGGTACGATTTCTAGTTATTCTTTGAACTACATACAATACTGGATGTGTTGTTTATGTGTTTCTATATGTGCAATGTATTGACATTATCATTATATGACTTTTGTGCTTTTCTGATTGTGACCAATTATAGGTTGCTGCAACAGTGACAATAAACCTTAATAAAATAATTGATGTTAATTACTACCCAGTTGATAATGCTAGAAGGTCAAACTTACGACACAGGCCCATTGGTATTGGAGTTCAGGGTCTTGCTGATACCTTCATACTACTTGGCATGGCATTTGATTCACCAGAGGTAAGTAATGCTTGTGGAACTGCTTATTCATCTACAGTTTAAGCTGGATGTACTTCAATTTGATAGCTTACGTGGATATGGTGTGCAGGCTCAACAGTTGAACAAGGATATATTTGAGACTATATACTATCATGCACTAAAAACTTCTTCTGAATTGGCTGCAAAAGAAGGTCCTTATGAAACATATAGTGGTAGTCCTATAAGCAAGGTATTTTCTTGTGAAAAAGCTTCTTTTATTTTTTATTTTTAATGTCCCGAGCTGCATTCATAAGGCAGTGGAACACGCACATGTATATTCAACTTAATTTTTAGGTTTATAATTAGAAATATAAACATCCCATATTGTATGTAGTGGCTTAGGTGAGTTTTGTATTTTGCAGGGAATTCTTCAGCCAGACATGTGGGGTGTGACACCCTCGGCTCGCTGGGATTGGGATGCACTTCGGGAGATAATATCGAAGATGGGTGTGAGAAATTCACTTCTTGTTGCTCCTATGCCAACTGCATCTACTAGCCAGATTCTTGGCAATAATGAGTGTTTTGAGCCATATACTTCTAATATCTACAGTCGCAGAGTTCTAAGGTTTATTGCCATCCCATATTATTATGTCTTGATATCTTATTGATCTATCTTGCTTGTTAACTGTTTGCCTTTCAGTGGTGAATTTGTTGTAGTGAACAAGCATTTACTTCATGACTTGACCGAAATGGGACTTTGGTCTCCAGCAATCAAGAATAAGATTATCTATGAGGATGGTTCGGTTCAGAAAATCCCAGAAATACCTGATGACCTGAAAATCACATACAAGTATGAGATTTGTGATTTTGTAACTCACCCAAACCTGGCTCTAAGATATTTTTGCTAACTCAGTTTGAAATTGTCAGGACTGTTTGGGAGATAAAGCAAAAGACATTGGTTGATATGGCTGTTGATCGAGGATGCTACATAGATCAGAGTCAGAGCTTAAATATTCACATGGACCAACCCAACTTTGGAAAGTTGACTTCTTTGCATTTCTATGCATGGTCAAAGGTATCTACCTTTTTCACTAGGGCAAGTTAATAATGTCATCTTCATTGGATTATGTTGATGTTTTGTCCCTAATTAAAGATTTTGTGTTGGGGATGTATTTTTGGTGTTAAACTTATATGTTTGCTTTTACAGTTGAATCTTTAGCGTTAGGGAATTTCAGAGAAACATTTAAAATAGATAAATCTATACACTGCTCGCAGCTGGGTTTATTTTTAGATACACTACTAGATGAACTTTATGTTATTAGAAACTAGGTCTATTGTTGGGGAATTTTTAGACCAACTGTTTGCTAATTGATGTTTATTGCTTTTCGTTTTGGCATGAAAGGGTTTGAAGACTGGGATGTATTATCTGCGATCACGTGCTGCAGCTGATGCTATCAAGTTTACTGTTGATACCTCTATGCTCAAAGTAATAAGAATTCATTGTCATCAATCTTCGTTATTCATATAATTTAAACATTTTGATATTAAATATTTCTATTGTGAATGCAGGAAAAACCAACGGTGGTGGGAGAGGATGATAATACCAAGATGGCGCAGATGGTGTGCTCTTTAACAAACCGAGAAGAGTGCTTGGCTTGTGGAAGTTGAAACTATTCTAATTAGAGTTGCATTTTCCCGGATTCATTTAGGGCCTGAAGACCCTTGAGTGCAAAACCTCAACAATTTATTTTAGAACAGCACTACTTGTGCAGGAATTGGTGTATAATATGCAATCCATACATGATAATCTTAAGCATTCTAAATTATCATTAGAGCTTTATATGGTATTTATGGTGTAATTTCATTTGTATCTGTTTTTGTATAATATGTTAATGGTTGAAAGATTTCAAGATGGTAGCTTGTCAACTGTCCATGGAGCTTCTTTATTTCCTACATTTAATTCAAAATCGAAACATTTAATCCTTGGCAAATGATGGAAACCCAGAAAATTAGAACACTATTCACGGAACTTTTTAGTGAAAAATAAAATCAGACACTTCCATGTGGAACTTGGGGAGTGGGATTGGAGAGTTGGATACTTGGATATAATGAAAATTTAATATAATAAAGGCTGGGTATAAATCTCATCTGAAAGTAAATTTATGTTCGGTGAATGTAAAATTAATTGGACGGGATCAATTGACATGTGTTAAATTTGCATGTTATATTTTATTAATTTAATTATCAAAGTTATCAAATTTTTGCTCTGTTGCAGCCGTGTTCGAGTAATGCTCTTTTGAATTATATATATATATGGATCAATAAAATTAAAAATAATGACTACAACAGGGGGTTTAAAAAGTTGTTTCATTCATTTAATTTAGTTTTGGTCACAATTCTCTACATATACCTTTGAAAAGTCGGGAAAAAAAGGAAAAAAATATAAACCTCTATTCTGTTTTGAAGTAGATTTGAGTGGTAAAAAAAAAATAGAAAACGTAAAAAAAAAAGTGATAGATCATAACTGTTGTAAGTTATGTGAAAGGAATGAAAAAATAAAAATGAAATTATTTATATATACACACACTTAAAAAAGATGAGCTTGCTTTTACTTGTCTGCTCTTCCTTTAGGTCTGTCGCTGGCTCACTGCCATGAAATATCAATGTTTTTTTTGCAAATACTGCTTTTCATCTAGACTCAAGTCGAATTTCAAAAGGAAAGCATGATCTGTTGAATGAATAATTTTTATCCATTTCAGTTTAAAACTTTTGGATTTAAATCATATTATTAGCATAGCTAATTTCTAGGAAAAACTATATACATTTTATTCTACAAAGACCACCATGAGATTGGTTATGGTCCAACCAAATAGTTATATTGAACATTTGTGTCATTTTTTCTTTTACACATCTTTCTTTATGGAATTCTTTCACACAATCTTGTTTCTACTATTCACCTGTATATTATTCTTTTATTTATTTTATTTTAATTTAGTCATTGTATCAATTGTAACATTTTTTTTTTACCGTGGTTAAAATCAATAAGTTAATAAAAAGAATAAAGTTAAAAAAAAAAAGAGATAAAAGGCTAAAATGTAAAAAAAAATAGATAATTAAACTGATTTTAAAAAATCAAAATATTAATTTTACCCATTTAATTTGCATATATTATTATGAGTGTAATATATTTTTATACTTAAAGAATTTGACAAATCATATATTATTAAATTTTCTATTTGACTGACAATATATTATTTTAAGATTTTTTTAAACTTTAACAATCCATTGAAATTAAAATACCTATAATGTATTAGTATTTTATTCATTAAATTTGACTATAATAGTAGTGATAGTTATTGCTATTATCACATTTAGTTACTTTATTAACGGTGTTTTAGTATTTAAATAAAATTATTTGGTGAAATAGAGCCGAGCATTTTGAGTGTTAGAGTTGTGTTTCGAATTCTTGGTCCGGACCAAAAACATCGTGGTACGGGTAAATTGGTATGGGCCTGTATAAGCTTTTTGGTTATGGTTTTATTATGCATAGATATAAATAGTGTTGTGAACGTTTTCTTTTATCTTTCTTGTACTATATATAATATATAATGAATTGCTTTTCTTCTGCCCGTGATTATTTCTCGTCAAGAGTTTTTCATATTAAATTTGTGTCTTTAAATTTTTCTCTGTTGCACATTATTTCTAACAAAGAACATTTTTATATTTTTACACTGCTTCTGTATTTTGATCATAAATTATGAATATCTAATTTTTATGTTTTATACATGCTAGAAAATTGTTTAGAAAAAAGACCTAGAATTATTGTAAAAATATGTTTGGGATAATTTCAACGTTTCATAGGAAAAAATCGACCTTGAACTTCAACCAAAGGTGTTAAGTGCGAATTTTAAAATAAGCTTAACTTATTTGATTTCAGCTTAGAATAGACAAATAAGATGTCCGTATAATGATTATTTAATGGGAAGCTATTGGATTATGGGTAGACTTGAAATTAATGGAAAACACCTTTGAGCCATTTGCCCATTTTTATTTGGATTTAATGATTTTCTCTTTTTTCTCCATTTTCTGTATTTTTCTCTTGCAAGCTTATATAGTTTTCATAATGATCAAATAAGAAATAAATCCAAAATAATCTTATTGATAATTTTTTATAATTTTTGAAAATTAGGAATTATAAAATTAGTTTTATTTTTTAAATTAATTATTTAATTAAATAGGATATTTACTTGTAATCAATGCTTAAATATTTTTAAACAATATTTAATGCAATGAAATATTTATAAATCATTATTAAAATATGATTATATCAATTTTTTAATTTTAAATTAAAAGTTTTAATATTTATAATTTTATTTTCTTTAACTAAATTAATTTTAAATATTATTTTAATTTATTTATTTTTTACATCTTTATAAAATACTCATACAGTACAAGGAATACTTATTAATTTAACTTGTATTATAAATATACCATAATGCAAGAGATAGTTATTAGCATGTATAATGTCATTGTGTCCAGAAACACAATAATCATTAATCACTAACTGCAATGTAACTAAACCAATCAGTGTGCTCATATTTACTAATGGAGTTAGATTTAATGGAAGATGTGGTGGAGTAAGAGAAGTATATGTTTAGTATTAGTGTCTTAAGTACATTTTTAATGCCAATTTTTTGGGGATGTTTCCTATGCGATCGGTTACTATTTAGGTGATAACCCAATCGTAGGAGACATTTCTCTGTAAGGATTGGGTGTTTCTACAAGTACCAGTATCTAAGCCCACATATAATGCAAATTTTTGTGATTAAAAAAATAAAACTAGTGTGTATTGCTGATTTTTGGACTGTAAGTACTGTAACAAATTGTTCAATGAATGAGAAACAAATTTTAATATTATGATGCCACACTTACACAATTTTAATGTACATTTTTTTAATAACCATCACAGATTTTAACGCTATAAATTAACAGTTATATATATATATATATATATATATATATATATATATATATATATATATAATAAAACAATTAATTTTTTCAATTTTTTCTTATTTGTTCTCTATCAAATTTCTTTCTCATTTTAACACATTCTATTTTTTTACTTTCATATCCAATCCTCAAGATTCTCTTTCATTTGTTTTCATCTCACGGATTAAAACCAATTAAATTATCATAGATTAAATTTGTTATCAAAATTTCAACCCCCATTAATACAACATTTTAAAATCCCCTTGACCTTGGTTTTACTTTTTACAATTTTTTATTTTATATCAGTAAAAAAATATTTAGCAAAAAATTAGTACAAATAAATTTCACAATTTTTATAATTTTATTTTATCGACAAGACAATTGTAATTTAATAAATAAATATTAATAAAATGAAGGAGATCATATGAGTTTATTCAATATATTTTTTTAATAGTATTAGATGAAGGAATTAGGTGTTGGTGAAGTGTTTAACTTCAAAAAAAATAAAAAATTAGTGACGCCGACATACATTTGTATTGATTAAGCAATGTGTGAGTTGAATAAATCTTTTAATATCGAATTTCGATTTTGATAAATAAAAAAAATTACTTACTTAAAAATTTAAGAAAAAGAATATGAATTAGAAATTACCTAACTAAGATTTATTTTGGGGGGAAAAAATACATATAAAGTTCTGTAAAATTCATTCAAAATATCCGATTAACATATATTTCAATAACAAACGTTAAGGAGTTGAAAAGTTGAATAAATATATTTAATTAATCTCTTAAAAAAAACGCTTTCAAAGCTTTTAAAAAACAATTAAAAGTAAATATTATTTTTACTTTTTAATTTATGCACTAATTAAGGGCAAAGCTAAATGAACCATTATTGTATTTTTCTTTTTACTTTTTAATATAAAAACACAAACTATTTAATATTTGATTTTTAAAATGTTAAAAGTATTTAATAAAATATATAAATACTCTTTAACTAATATGTTTAGGACACTTGTTAATTGGATCCAATATTCAAAAGTTGATGTCAACTTTAATATCTGTTTGAAATAATTTAATATAAATTTTGTACTTGTAGACTGCAGGAGAACTGAGAAAATGCGTATTAGTCATATAGTTGGTCGGCCAAAAGTGATCGATGCGACACGCTCATGAATCAGAATATATAGAACAAGTAAATTGTCAATTTTTAGAAAAAAATTATTTATACACCATTTTTCGTATAAATTTTATATAATAAAAAATAAAAAAGTGAGAGATAAAAAAACATATCGATGCGATGAAGAGAACTAAATAAATTGTAAAAAAATTACTAGAAAAACATGATGAATAGTATAACAGCGTTTTGTAAAATTTTCAAATTCTTAATAAATTCGAATTTTATTAGTGATTAAATTGATACTTCCTCTGAAAAATAGGTATTATATGACCTTAACAAGTTTATAATTTTTTTTATGAATTTATAACTTTTATTCCTAAGTTTATCATTTTTATTTGTAAATTTATAAGTAATAACTGCAAGTTTAAATAAGAGACAATTTTAAATAAAAACTTCACATTTATGAAATAATATAATACTAATTTGTGTAAATAATTTATCCACCTTCAGAATTTTTAGACCCTCGTCTTCCTATTTATCATATATCATAAATTTATTAATTTTTATAATAAATATCTTAAACTTAAAATTATAATTTTCATCTTTTATATAATAATAAAAATTTATTTTAGTCTTTTATCTTTAAAAGATTATATTTAATTCTTTTATTTTTTAAATTTGAGTTAATATTGTGATTAAAAAATTAATTATTTTCAATTTTATGACATAATTTTAAACTATTTTTTTATTGATTCAATACACAAATATTTAGATAAAAACTATATAAATCAACTAATTTTCAAATAATAAAAAATCATACATAATAGAAAAATGGTGGGAAAAGTGAGTTTGATATACAACATAAAAAACTAAAAAAATTTATATCAAAATCATTTATAGATGTCTATAAAATTCATTTTTTTATGTAATTTTTACCATGTATCATAGCTTATTTTGATTCGAATTTTAATTGAGACACATAATTTTTATGAAGATAAATTTAATGAAACAAGTTTTGTCTCAAAATAAAAATAATTATTTTTTTTAAATGATAACATTCACTCAAATTTGAGAGTTGGAAGATTATAATGGTTTTTTAAAAGATAAAGGACTAAAACGATTTTTTACTATAAGATAAATAACCAAAATTATAATTTAACCTAAAAATTATATTAATTATAATTTTTTTATTGATAAACAATAAATAAAAATACATTAAAAATTATAGAAATTAAATTCTAAATAACTATTGAAGTGTATTCATAATTCATAAATATATATTTTTTATTATTTAAAATTTTCTATGTATTTAAAGGGAAAAAAAAAAAATCAATAGACGTGTGTTGTGGACTGGTGTCATTGTGTGAACCTCCTTTGTGGTTGTGAATTTGTGGAATAGTTAAAAACATGACCCACACTCCGTACTCATGGGTTTGTACTCAGATGTTGACAAAAACACCTGAATTTTCTTATGTGATCAAATATTTTTCAACATTCCAAGTGTCCAAAAACCATCTCTCATTATTTTTTTATCTCATTAATGTGTTATAAATTTCATTTATTAGGCTATAAATAATATTTTACAATTATTGTTCATTTTAAAGAAGTTATTATTTTTAAACTATTTTTTTAATCTAGATAATTTTACTCTAAATTTGTTTAACAAAATTGTATTTTTTTACTGTAATTTATATATTAATATGATTTCATGTAAAATATTTAATACCTTTGATATTTTTATACTCTGTAATTTAAATATTAGTAAATTATTATGTACATATTAATATGCTTTGATGTAAAATATTTATTTTTGTGATATATTTTTACTCAGGGTTATTTTTTATTCACATTTATTCATAGAATATAACTAATAATGTATTTTTATGTAAAAATTGTATTTACAAAATGTAATTATTACCCCTAAATCGTGATAATCTTTTTTCATGTAAATAAATTAATCTTGGTATAAAATACATTTAACTTTTGTGATTTATATATTAATAAGTTTCTTGTATAGTTTTTATTTATACGAGATATAAATATTTATCGTATTATAATATATTTATGCAATATTTTATCTTCGTATAATGTACTAAGAAAAAATCATTTAAAAAAAAAATTTAGTAACTATATATTTTCCAGTAGTTATGAATTTCCATACTTTAATTTATTTTGAACATTGATGATATTAGAAATTAAGATAAGAAAAAATTTCATTTAATTCTCTATTTTTAATGAAAATTTATAACGCAAATGAATTTATATTACTATTTTGATAATTTTTTGTTGGAACCTAATATATATATGTCAAAAATAATTCAAGAATTTTGATAATAACAAATATTATAACTAAAAAGTGGTGAATAATTATTTGTCAATACTCTTAGTCTTTTAGAAAATATGTCTTTGTTACGAAAGATTTAAATGTGTTAATATGAAAAGAAACTTATTATTTGAATAAATTTATTCTTCATGTTCAAAAAGATCATATCGTCTAGAAGAGCGAGGTTTCATCCAATAAAAAATATAGTCTCATGACTTGTCTTTTATCTTATGTAATATATATATATATATACTCATTTCATAGTTTATACAATATTATTTTTTATATATGTTATATTCTGATATGTCTTGTTTTTCAAAACAACAAAAAGTTACTTTTCAAACTCTAATAAATCAAGTCAAGACTGACACAAAAAAATTTTGATTGTAAGGAAACAAAAAAACCAATATCCTTTATCAAATGAAAATAGTATATTTTTGACATTTAATGATAAAATTTTTTCTCTACTTACATGAAAACGCTCATCTTGCAATCATCTATATATTTATTTGATCAAACTCTCAATAACAAAACAAGAAAGTTATGATCATGCCTCTACACATGAGAAAATAAAAAGAATCAATACCCTTTATCAAATAAAGATAGCATCATTAAGAAAAAAGAAAAAAAGAAAAACAATTTTCTAACACATTTTTTCTCTAACTTTAGAAAAGACAAATATACACTGAAAAAAACATATCTTCGATATTTAATGATAAAACTCATTCTCTTCATGCATGAAAACACTAAAGAAAGTAGAAAATAAAGAAAAAATACATTTTCTTTTAGTACTATTTGGATGACAGCCTCGTATATTATTTTATATTTGCTTTGCTCTGCAAAATCAAAGTTTTTGTTTTTCATTGCTATATGTTCACCTAGTGAGTTATTTTTGTAAAAGATTTTTTGTTTTCATGATAGTCCGAAGATGTTAAGTATTAAAAAATATTTGGTGTTATTTGTAATTAAGTAGATTAAGTGTTGTAAAACTTAAAAAATACTGAAAATACTTGTTTGTAAGTCAGTTTGAATTTAATAATGAAATTCTTCGAGTTGAATGAATTAGATGTAACTCGTGTGAAATAATAGATCAAGATAATTTTTTTATGTTGTTTATCTCTCTTACCCACTGTTTTATTTTTTACAATATCTTGACTATCCTTTAAACGATGTTTTGAAGACATTAATTATATATATATATATATATATATATATATATATATATATTTAAAAAAAAATTATAAAAATTAAACACAAAATTCAATCCTTCATATTGAAAGCTTATGTTTCTTATTTTTATTTTTTTTAACTTTTTCTATTTTTATTTTTAACAACAAAAAATATATTAAATTTAATGACATAATTATTTAATTTTAAGTTTGTATAAATTAAAATTTAAATAATATTTATTTAGAAACACAATTATTTTTTCTTTATAATTTTGAATTTAAATCAATAAAAATTAAAATAAATAGCATAATATTAAAACTATATTCCAAAAAAAAAAAAAGTTTGATGGCGTCAAACTTAGCTAAATGGGCAACATGTGAATAGGGGCGTCCAAACCGTTTTAAGTTAATAAACTATCCTTTTTTTGGGTTTGTTAAGCTCTTGGTTTTAAATGTTAAAACTAAATCATACCAAACAAAACTATACATTTCATTGAGTGTGTTGATTCATTAAGGCGAGATTGTTTCAGATTAATCTATGAATTTAAATATGAGTTTTTTTTATATATAGTCATGTTAAATATTCAAAAGAAGAAATTTAACATCCATAAAATTCATAAAAAAACTAAACATTTAATGTACTTATATTAATTTGTAGTATTTAGTGATAATATTTTAAACTTTTGATGATGATAGTAGTTAATTGTGTGTGCATCAGATATTTTAGTATCATATTATTGAATATATTAATTAATGTGAGATTGTTTTAATTTAACTAATAATATATATATTAAATACAAAAAATAAAGTTTTATATTTTTTAGTTTAATTAATAATATTAAGTTTAAGTTCTACGTAGATATATTAAATATTAAAAAAAAGTTTTATCTTTATACCTAACTTAAAGCATAATTGTATTTAATGAAAAAAACATAAGATTTTTAACAAAATAATAATAATAATAATGAAATTTAGTTATGCTAAATATGAGTCCGTGACATTCACTATATGACTAATTGAGTATGAATGTTATATAATGCACTTTTTTTTAATGAGATTTGTATTGTTTTATGTTATATTAATATCATTTCCAACTTATAATTATGATTCAATTGGTTATTAGGTTTTGGTTTGTTTTTGTTAGTTGTTAAATAAATTTTTTTTTACTAATATACCCATAATTAATAAATAATTGAGTTATTTAATTATATTATTAAGAGTTGAATTTTGAATATATATATATATATATATATATATATATATATATATATATATATATATATATATATATATATATATATATAACATAGTTAAAAGAAACCATATTAACTTTAGTAATTTTTATGTCTAAAAAAAGTGAGTCTTTAATTATTGGATGAGGATTTTTTTTATGTAAATAAAAATAAATTAATTAAAAATTCTTATAAGGATGAATTAGAAATAAAAAAACAGTTACATTAGACTACAAAATATTTATTTAGTTCAGTTTAAATTTAGTATTGTATTTATTTTGAACCATATATTATTTTTATATTTGATTTAAAAGACTTTTTTAATATAAAAATTAAACCAAGTTAAAAATGAAGTAATGAATATGAGTGACAAAAAGAATTAGACTCACTAAGTCAATTTAAGATAGGTTGATCCATTTAACATATCACTAACTCACTCATATTTAAAATATTTATATATATATATATATATATATATATATATATATATATATATATATATATATATATATATATATATATATATATATATATAAAATTAAAAATAGATAATATATTATTATATAGGAAATAAAATGAGTGATGTATTAAACAGAAATAAATTAGTATTTTTTAAGAGTTTTTTAATTTTTTATTATCTTTTGAAGTTTTTTGTTATTATTTTTTTGGCAGTGAATGTGCCAACTCGCTGTTAGACGAAGTGAATATATATTATAATTTACTTTTCGTTGGCCAATTAACTCGCCTTTCTTTATAGTGAGTCCATTGTTTTGTCAATAAATTATAGAACAAATACTAAAAATAAAAGTAAAAACACTTTTATCCAAGACCTGGACAACTAAACCATTGTCTAATACTATTTTAAAAATATTACAAATTCTTAAAATAAACTACTTTGTGAAATAAATAAATAAATTTATTTTAAGGAAATCCTTTAACTAATAAAACGAACTTACAGATAACTGAAAATATATAGTTTTACTTTTTATTTTATTCCTTTTTTTTTTTTCATCACATCTTGTCACCTGTAATATCTTTCATTTCAGTGTCTCTTTTTTTTCAAGTGTATATTGAGCTACTCCATCCGGTTTTAGATATAAATAGAAAAATAAAACTCAAGTTTATTAAAAAATTAGTTAATAACAATATTTTTTTATTTAAAAATATTTTTAATAATATTTTAATTAAGTTTAATATGAAAATAAAAATTTTAATATATAAATATATTTTAAAAATAAATTTGTTAAATATGATAAATAGTTAAAAATTCATATTAAAATCAACACCAACAAAATATCTTCTTGCTTGTATTATATTAAAGACAGAGAAGAGTATTAGGATAATTATTTTTGAATTAAAGGGAGGGCCCCAGTTTTATCCATTCACAACATGACAATTCATACCGCGTTATATATGTGAATCGTTGACCTAACCAAGCATTGACCCGCGACTTTTTTTGGAAGAGTCAAAGAGAATGTGTCAAATTCAGCCATGAATGTTAAATATGAATCAACTTGAATTATTAAAATACTAATTCAAGTGGCTACTTCAACTATCTATTAATATGCATCTTAGTATTCCACACCAAGTCGGCAAATTTATAATAGTAGATTATTATTTAATTATTTCTTAATCCTTTTCCTCTTTTATTATACTTTTCGTATAATTTTATTTGATATTTTAGCAAATTCATTTCAATTGTCATTATATAATATTAACCAAATATTAAATATTTTGATTGATATGAAAGAAAGAAAATTTAATTAATACAAAAGATAAATAATGTATTAAAAAATATACAATATTTTATGAAATCTAAAATATTAATTATATTTTTTTAGTCTATGCCAAAACATTAAGAATAATTTTGATGAAAAAAAGTTCAAATCTAAAAATCAATTTTTTGAAAATTATGAACCTTGTTAATCATGTTAGAATAACTAGAATATGTTTTATAAATATTCTTGGAAGTGATTAAATATATTTTTTTTAAAATTAAAGTTTTATGTTTGTTTTTTTGTAAAATTTCAGATTTGTTAAAAAAGACTTTATTTATATTAAACTTTATTATTTAAAGTTTTTAAATAGTTATTATTCAAAAATCCTTATTGTATAAAATAAATATTATTTTAAATACATTTTATGAGAAATGATTTTTAACTCGACAAAATTGTTTTCTTCTTTATATATATCATAGAAAGTAATGATAAGTCAAAATTAAATACTTTTTAAATTTTTTTAGTTTAAATGATTTTATATGTATATTCTTTATATAAGTTTATCTATTTTATTTTTTGAAATATATATTATTAAATTATCATGAGTTTATTATTTAAATATTTTAAAGTAATTATCATCGTAATAGAAAATAAAATTAAAATAATTATCATTATATTCAAACACATGAATATATGATTTATTGAGAATCGGAGAGTGTTCACGTATGTAACCTGAGAGTAGTCACTGAGTGAGCTTAATCTAAGTGTTTACTTTTTCTCTTCTCTTTATTATCTATTTATACTCACATTTTGGATAATTGATTGGATGAGTTTGAATGAAGAAAAGCGGTAAAAAAACCATCCATGTAAAAATCAAGACTCTGAGAGAGGTGGTCTAAAGATTTCCTAAACAAAAATCAAGATCTTGAGAGAGGAAGTCTAAAGACCCCTAGGCAAAAATTAAGATCTTGAGAGAGGCGGTCCAAGATCCCCCAAGCAAAAATCAATATCTTGAGAAAGACGGTCCAAAGATTCTTCAAAATGACTGCCTGGGAAAAAAGACATGTGAATGACATTCGGCCAATGATCGTCTTGAGCACACTTCGAAGAGAGCTACTAGGCAGAAGCCAACTACACAAAACAATCAGGCTTGTCCCAGTTGTCAAGAAAAAGAATTGAACCCGTGACAGTTTAGACTGAAGCACCCTTCGTCTTACTTGACACTTGGGGTTATGTACTGGTCAGCCTTCTCGCCCATTCAAACCCCTCTTGATTATGGATTGGGTTGGCAAAGTGGATAAAGGAATTCAGTGACCTCAATATAACTAACCGGTCAAATACCAGAACACTAGTATGATCACTAAACGACAACTTGGCTATTCAAAGTGTCTGTCATTTTCACTTGACACTTGGGAGACTATGTATCGGTCGGCTTTCCGCCTTCCTAACTACTCAAACTCATCTCGATCAATTCTCCATAATCATAATACAACTTAAAAAGTGAGTATAAATAGAAAATAAAAAAAGAAAAAAAGAAAAAACTTAGATTATCCTCATTTTGTGAATCTTCCCAAGTCAACGTGAACAGAGTTTTTTTTTTTATAATTATAATATTGATACAAATTATCACCAATTTTATTAATAATTAATCCATGTAAAAGAAAAATCTGATTTAGAAAACTTTGTAGAAAGGAGGAGACTACGGATATGAGAATTGGACGCGGCATAAACTTAAGCGTTGATTGATAAACTTTGGAGAAAGGAAGAGACTACGGTTGTACTTGCTGACATGGATAGCTCCTTAGCCGAAGCTTCCTTTCTTGTACTTTTGTTTCGTCATTTATAAACAAATAAATTATTAAATTGTCATCAATCAGATATTTAAATAAATATATTTTTTATAATAATTAAATAAAAAGTAACTATTATTCATAACTTATCTTCTTGAAAAAGTATGTAATTTTAATAAAATAATAATTAAATTATTTCTAAGAAATAAATTTTAAGATAATTAAACTTATGTAAATTTCATTTTTATTTTTATATAAATTATTCAGCATTTTAAAAATTTTTTTTAGTATTTTCCATTCAATCAAAATAATTATCAAGATAATATGTAAAAGAAATTATACATATAATAACATTTATAATAGTTTATTATACACAAGTTAAGATAAAATTTAAAAAATAATTTTATTAAATTATAGGTTTTGATAGTTTTTTTGGAAAAATATTTTCATAAATTCTAAAATTATAAATATATTAGTGTATTTGAATATTTTTATATAATTTTAACATAACAAGAATTTTCATTCTTTCTACTAAAATATTTATTGAATTTTGCAAAAATAATATATTTTTAAATTTATTAATTAATATCATGATAATTTAAAAGAATTAAAGAATAAAAATATTTAAAAATATAATATTTAATATACTAAAAAGATTAAAATAATATATTTTATTAAATAGTTTTATGTTTAAATATAATTATTTATTATTTTTAATATAAATTATTTCAAAATTTTATAATTACATTAAATGGAACGATGAGAATATTGTAAGCAAGCTTTTGACTTGTCATTAAAAATCAAAGTAAGTTACGGTAAATATGGTAGAGGTAAAAAAAAAAACTCGCGCACACATACTTATATATATATATATATATATATATATATATATATATATATATATATATATATATATATATATACTTAAAACATATTTTTATGAAAAAAAAAAAACTTCAAACATATTTAACTAAAAGAGAGTTACATAAATTTTATGCAGCGCTATTGAATTGACGGATGTATGATTATTTAACATATAGATAATATGTAAACAATATTGTTTTTTCAAGTTACCGTTTTTCAGTAATATTTAATAATAGAGCTGGAAAATGGGTTGTTCAGGTGGGAAAAAAAGATTAATTTTTTCTGCTTAAAAGTATTTAAGTTTTAAAATATTTTAAAAAAAATGAGCGAAATTGATTTCCAACGAACTTTTCTGAAACACAACAAAAAAAATCCTGCTGGCCCTTGATTGGTTTTGGATAAAACGTAGCATGTCACCATTCCGTCAATAGACAAATTCGATTTGAACTCTTTTGTTTGTTCAATTGCGTCATCTTTTTCCCCTTTTAGATATACCTAATTAAAACGATTTTTTTAATTAATGGATTTGTGTGGGTAAAAAGAACACCGTTTATTAATAAGAGATGAATAAAAAAAAAGAAAAATTGAACCGATAAACTCGCGGATGCAACTTGGCAATTTGATATCAACTATGAGAAGCCGTCACAACTTTAGTGGAATTGAAGCAACTTGCAGATTTAACCAAATTGGGTAGCAACTAAGAAATAGTACAATCAAGCAGCTTAATGGCTCCAATTTAGATACTATAGAGAATAACGCGACTAGACATAATTAGCCACGTGCAATTTGCATTTGAAGTCGGTTAATTAATTTAATTAAGCTGGTAATTAAAATATACAAGATCGAATTCGTGAATAAAATAAATAAAAATATGGTATTTTGATGTCGGCTCCTCACTGTTGTTAACCCTTTTTCTCAGCACCGACCTGCCGAAAACCGTCAAGTTGGTTGTCTCCACAGAAACGCAACCAAGTTTTCACACCTAAACGCCTTTGACCGATCATTAGTATTAAGCCTTAATGAGTTGCACGTTTTGTTTGCTTCCTCAAATTGATGGTACCGGAGCTGTGGGGAAACTTGGGCATGCAAAGGGAACAAAATAAACTAGATATTTCAAATAGGTATACTCTTGTTAGTGTTGCATTTATGACAGACACTAGTGTACAAGTTTGTTTCTTAAGTTTAAACTCTTGATGGCGGCTATGACCAATTTGAACTTTTCCTTGGTGCATATGTGAAAAGGAAAAGGTTTGGTTCTTGTGTGCGTTATAGTTTTGAAGGGTGTGCATGCAAAAAGCAAACTAAGAGGTGAAGTTATATGTGTATGTGAAAGATGGCGAATCATAGAGAGAAGGGAAACGAAGTGGACCAGAGTGAAGAGGGGCACCGTCACTCGTTGTCAATGCCAAACGTGTTTTCAGGTTTGAACAGAGAGAGGGAGATGTCAGCCATGATCTCGGCTTTGACCCATGTGGTACGTGGAGAGGGCAACGCTGATTTCTCGGTTCTTCATCGGAATATGGATAATAGTGTAAGTGATGGCGATGATGCTTTTATTGTGACATCTAGTTCTGTCACACCTTCTTCTTCTGCTGGTGGCTCTGCTCTCAAGAGAAGGAGGGAAGAAGATGATGATAATACAACAAATACATCATCCTTTGGTGATGTCTCCGGTGGAGCTTCATTCCCTGCTATTTCCACAAGTAAGCACCAACTGCTAGAATTGATAAAACAAAAATCTTTTTATTTTTGTTGATGGGTCCGGGCATGTTTAAAATAATTAGGGTATGAAAATAAGTTGTTATTTTAATATGTTGAGTTACTAACAATATCAATGAAGTTATAAAAGAACAAAAGAACTGAAGGTTAGGTAGGATCCTACAAAGTCAGTCGGAACATGTTAATATAATATAATGTTTCTTTAATTTTATATTATAATATAATATAATAGTTGAAGTCATGTTAAAGTTGGATTGAATTGTATGCAATACAGTTGTAACAAGAGAGAGGAGGCAAATGGAAGAGTCAGTATACGATTATGAATACAGGGCAGAGAACGTGAGAGTGGAAGAACAAGCAAGGAGAAAATACAGAGGAGTGAGACAGAGGCCATGGGGGAAGTGGGCTGCGGAGATAAGAGACCCGTTCAAGGCTACAAGAGTGTGGTTAGGAACATTCGAGACAGCTGAGGCTGCAGCCAGAGCGTATGATCAAGCTTCTCTGCGTTTCAGAGGCAACAAAGCAAAACTCAATTTTCCTGAAAATGTTAGGCTCAGACAACCTCCACCACCCACCCATTTCAGCGTTTCAACTTCTCATGCTTCCCTTTTGTCTACCACTCAACCGATACTTCATACACAAGCTCCTCACGCTCAGTTCCCCGTCAGCCTGTATGATCAGATTTCTATGTCCTCTACCTTGGCTTCTCATCTTCAATCTTCATCGTCGCCATCAGCTTCCTATTCTTCTTCTTCTTCTTCTTCCACTATGACTTCTCCTGCATTTCCTTCCATTTACCTACCGGCATGGTCTTCTGGTTATAGCTCCTCTCCCTCGGGCTGATATAAATCGCATTTATTTCAACTATATGTCTCTGCCCCTTCTCTCATCGTTTTTGCACTTGTACGCCACCTTGTCCATCTACTACTCATTTTTTTGTGACGATGCTAGTTGAACTTCAAGAGGAAGCCTATGTCTGTAATTCAATTTAGATTCATTTCACTTAAATTTAGTTGTATTTATGTTAGAAAATTATAAACATAGTTGAGAATAATATATTTAGTAGTTAAAAATTATTTGCCAAATGATTAGATGAAATTATTTTTGAAATAAAAGTATGAGTATGTTTTAAAAATTTTATGGGTCTCATTTAAAATAAATTTTACTCAAAATATATATTAATGTTCATTTCCTTGAAAATACTAGCTGCACAATCAAATTTTTTTGGCAAAAATATTAACCAAACACGTTCAGTATCTTTTTTAGGTTGCAAATGACTCCAAGCAAAACAAATAAATCATTAACCAAACACGTTCAGTTGTCTTTTTTAGGTTGCAAATGACTCCACGCAGAACAAATAAATCCCTCGTTGATCGCAAGAAATTGCTTTGCATTATATTGTACAACTATAACACGCTTCAACAGTTTAGTATCTGTGTAAATTAGTGTGTTTTTTAACAAAATTACAAGTACAATTTTATTGAAGATAAAATTATTATAAACGATAAAATTTTCTCTAATATTTAATACATTAATGAGTTTGAAAGTTATTTTGGATAAATTTGATTTTGTAAAATTAATTTTGATTAACAGTAAGTTATGTTTGAAAATATTCATTTGAAAAGCAATTTTGACACAATAAATGTTTGAATAGTATTAGTAAAACTTGAATTTAAATGTATAATTACGGGAAAGGATATAACCAAATTTGTCAAACAAAGCATTCACAAAATATAAAGCAAAATACATCTTATGAGGGTTTGACCTTCCCGACGCTAAACCATTGTCTCTTTTTTGTGTGCGGCCGCCTCAATACACTAACAAAGTGCTGAGCCCCGGTTTGAAAACATATTAATAGGTGTACTGATGTACCCTGGCAGAAGCTGAGGTTGACCATCTTGTTGATATTATATTAAGCACTGCAGGACGACGTAAGCAACTTCAGTTCAGAACAAGAAAAATAGACACGACGGAGAAAAGCCAGATTCGCAAGTTTCTAGAGAAGAAGTAAATGACATAGTCTAACCTGTGGTTCTAAAAAGCCTATCAATTTAATTATTATGACTTGCGTCTGAGCAAAGGTAATTTCAATGTTTGACTTTAAGTTTGAAGTATCCTTCAAACAAGGAGTTGAGATAAACCCACACCACACATTCACAGCAATAGATTTACACCTCTGACGTGCAAACCACCAAGAAATATAGTACGCAACTTATGGTAGTTACGCAATAAATTATCTAATTAAGACCATTAATCAAAAGATTGCATGCATTCACCACCGAAGTCGATGCATGATGGTAGCGAGCCAGGTACATACTCAACTCCAAAAAGATTGTAAGGCTACGCCTCCTAATGTTTTGGAAAAAAAATATCTGTTAAACGTCACCCAGGACAAAAGCAGTGTTATGGATGAAGTACAGATTGGTGAGTTCGGTAAGTAAAGAGGGATAAATTGAGAAAATTATATGATGCCAATAAGAATTAAGTGATGGTTAGAAACTAGTGAAAAATTACTCCTCTTCCCTCGAAACTCCTCCATCTGACGTAGTCTTCGGTGACCCCAAATTTACGTACTCAAATAATAGATGCTTTGATTGCAGCTAGCAAATTGTCATTCAAGGAAAAAATAACATGACACGTCCAAATTGCACAAGAAAATGTAAAGAGAAAAAAGGTACAATAGAAAGAAAAAAAATAACCAGGCAAAAGAATATAAATGAGCAAACACTCAATTTCTAGCCACTGCTGCAATTAAGATCGTTTAGGATCCTGTCGTAAGTCAGTGGTAAGGTATGTACCAGTAGTATACAACAATGCTACTTTTAAGTACTAAGATGCATATATCCGCACTACCCTGAACGCATGTGACAATATAAAATGAAAACGGGATCATCGTTTGACGCATTTCCTCACCAACTCAGTCGGTGACAAATTGAAAAGAACATTCCTGAAAAGGCAACTTCAGTACAAAATCACATCAACATTGAGGTGCCCCTGCAGTTTACCAGAAACAAGCATTATGACAAAATAGGAAATACTTCAGACGGGAAAAGCACGATTCTACCATTTTCCATAAACCAGACTTCCATTCCCCTGTCCCCAACTCCCTCTTAAAACAGTGACGATAAGAAGACTTGAGAGAAGCAAGAGAGAGGGGAAAAGGGAGAAAACTTTAACTGTGAGTGCTGATACGGACCTTCTTAAACCTTCAAAGCAGCTTTATGGACCATGGTTTCCTTGTGTATTTGATGACAACTCTTCTCCACAAGATCAAGCAGTTTCTCCAAGTTTGCTGCCCATGAGTTAAGAATATCATTGCTATCCTTTGCTGTTTGGAAACTGACTATTCCCATTGGCCTATCAATCTTTGCCACCAGTGCCTTAGACACAACCATATCTGATAGATGCTTCTCAGCTTCCTGAATTTTTTTTAGTAAAGTATTAGGATCATCACACTAAAAGAAACAACATTTTAAGAAAATGAAATAAGTTCAGTTACTACATCCATATTCACATGCAGCTCAACAATAAACAAAATAAACCACTTGAGGTGGTAAGTGAACTCCAGCAGCAAACCAACATAAACAGACCCTGCCAACCACCAATATCATAATTTTCCTTTGAAACACTAGTATCCAGTGATAGACTAGCAGGTGTGCCCACGCACCATTTAAAAAATGTCACGATGGTGACAGTTAGAGACTTAAAAGCACACAACCACAGCTAGAATCACAAACCTGTACGCTGAGACACAAAAGCTCTGCAAGTCTTTTCAATGTAATTCTTGCGTAGTATTTTGATACAACAAGAATATTCTGAAAGGTAACAAAAATAATCCATATTAATGCTCACACAAAGTACTAAACATAAAGCATATCCCACAATACCAACCAACAAAATAGATGGAGTGAGAAGAAATATAATGGCATCAGTTATTTACATGTTCAATTATTCTTTGCCTCAGATCTTCTGGTGCTTTTTCACCCAAAGAATTTCCAAAGGCCTTCTCATTCTCAAAATCATTCTTATATGTATCCCATAGAGTGGTCCACTGGATAACCTCCATGGTAACCAGCTGTTTCAAAAGTAGCCTAGGCACAACATATAACTGGTAAACCAAATGACAAGGAAACCCTAAACAAAATAAATGAACATGAATTCAAAGACATGAGATAAAACTTAGGATACATACTTGAAGTTTGGAATCTCAGATAGATTCTTATCCTCCAAGGTGGAGTTGAGAAGGCTTGACTGCATTGGATCATGTGGCGATAGAACCAAGTACCAACATATTTTCCTCAGGATCTACATGTAAAAGATAACATTCAGAAAAACATAATATCATATAACAGCAGAATCTCACAGTAACAGAAAAGGCAAATAAAAAAAAGAGAGAGAGAAAGCTCACTGGAATCCACTTGGCAGGGTTTTCTTTGATGGATGGAATCTCATAAATTGCCTTGTAGCAACGGCAAATTTCAAGGTAATCATTGTTATGGGAATAATACCTTTAAACAAACAGAAACCAGCATAAGACAACTAAGATTCTAAAATCAACAGCATAACATTAGTTAAAAATATGTGGTGTGAAGGTACAATGAACAAACACTCATCTATATCATTTCACATTACTGAAGTCTGAAAGTGACATAGGAGCATTGCACCAAATTTGAAAGAAGTGGTCAATTTGCTGGTATAATATACTCAACTATGACAATTTTCATACACCTTACTATTGTCAACTTTTAAAGGCCATTCTCCAAACACACAAGTTCAAAAAAAATAATTCAAAATGAACTAGGATGGAACAAAAAAAACAACAGCATGAATGACAATTGATAAATAAAGCACTGAAAATGAGGCATGCAATAACTCTGCCTACAGTGTATCATAGCCAGTTCCAAGCCCAGGTAAAGGAGGCAGCCAACATAGAACTCATTGATATACTAACTCATTGATCACTCACGACATGACACACAATAGTTATGTACCTATATGGGAATTACAAAGTTAAATAGAAGGTCTTAACTTTGCAGTAGAAGACATTTTCAAAGAGTGACATATTTGCCAATTACAAAACATGGAAGTTGTGAAAGACAAGGGATCTTAATGTCCGGAAGGATAACTATAACCTGCATGTTTGTTGACTTCAAACTGATTTTATATGTCTAATGCCAGATAGTTCACATGATTTTAATAGTCACCTTTCATACAATTTGAAGTAGCAAACAAAGTTTGCAACAAGAAAACACGATTGATTTGAAGATGGTAAAGAAATGAGGTGTATTAGGTATAAAATAAACAAGGAAACATATAAAAACGGTAATTTTGATTTAGTTGAAAAGAAAATGAGCTAAAAATGTAGATTGATTATCAGAGAATTGAACGTATTTGATAGGAACTGAAAATGGCCTACCACTATCATTTAAAATCAATTAATTCAATACAAGATGTACTTCGAAAAAAGGAGAATTATGCTTCTCACAATATTATATAACAGCTAAGATTAATCACAATTCTATTCATTAAATTTTAAATTAACTATCCAGTCTAAAACATATCCTTATTCCTATATTTAGGGCTCATTTATTTGAGTTTTTATGAAGAAAGATGCTTCACAAAAATTATATATTGTAAAGCACTCCAAAAGATTGTTTTACTGCTTTTCTCATGTGTGTTTGAATTAGCTGTGGAAAAAAGATTATTTTTCTACTTGATTATAGCTATGATGGATTATTCTTATAATCATTTACAGAAAAAAAGGTTCAATGTTTGGATATGTCAGGTGACAAGTAATTTTAAGATAATCTATTTCATTTGGATTGTCTAAAAAAATAACTTTTTTTGTAGTAATATTACAATAAAAGGGGTCTAAACTATGAAGTTACTTGTAGTAGTTGATATTGCATTTGAAATAATCAATTATTGTGAATAAAATGGGAAAACCAAAGTTAGTTAGAAAATAATCTAATAGCTTATAATAATAAGCTACAAAATTTTAAGTATGATAAAAAAGCCTTTTTTTCCACTTCAATTAATTTACCAACATACAAGGGTTTTAAAAAGGCTTTTCTACTTGAAAAAGCTCCAACCCCCACCCCCACCCCCCCAAATAAAAAAGAAATAAATCATCCTATTCAAACATGGTAATAAACTAAAGATGAGTCCCAAATGGTGGTACAGGGTGGATGGCCCCAAAAACCACTATGGCAGCAGCAGGTAGCAGAGTTGCCACTATTTTGAGGTTATGATACAAATTAAATAATTTATACTACATGTTTATAAATGCTCAATAAAAAAAAATTAAAGGCATTCATAATCAATAATCAGAAGTTATAAATTTGAAGCTAAACACAAACATAGCAATAACAACAAAGGCAGGGAATCAAATAATTTTAAGCGTCTAAGAGAAAACAGAGTTGCATCGGAGAGAGAACAGAAGAAGGTCAGAAGAGGTGCCAGAAAGTTGGAAACAATGCCCAAAATGATGGCAGAGATGTGAATTACCAGAAACAAGATGTGTTAGCCAGAAATGGAGTTCTAGGTTTGCCAGAATTGACCATGTTTTGTGTTTGTTATCATGACAGAAACAGTGCGAGTCCTGTGCCCTTGTGCCCTAAACACTATGTTACTAATGAAGATTGAAATCCCCACCAAAAAAAAAACATAACATGATCAGCATTGCACAAGAACAAGGGTGTTCCCCACTGTCCACCAAGCCAAGTAGCAATTCCCATTACATGAAAGTGCTCTACTATAGGTCTGGAATTGCGGCTGCAGGCTGCTCCATCACCATAGTGTGCTATTAACAAATTAACAAATACAAAAAATAGTAGGCCTTGATCTATTTGAGAAAACATATTCTATTTTCATTTTCTGTTTTCACAAATAATTACAAAAATGTTATTTTATTTTCACTTTTCTTGTTTCAACAGATTTGTATAGGAAGCAGTAAGAACAAGATTGAGTTGTTTTCATTATTCCTATACAAATGTTTGAAACCAGGAAACAATAAAAACAAGTTGCCATTAAACAAAGAAACTTCAAAAATAAATTCTATCACAGAATGACTGCTTTTTTAAGCTTAAACAAACAGCACTTATTTGATATCATTGTCAAAAGGTGTCCAGATGAGCTTGCAGGAAACTCAACAAATCTACCTCCCTCATTTTTAAACTTGACAATAGTAGGATTTGAACCTTTGACAGTGCATCTAATTACAAATCACATGCTTCTCTCCAAATTTTATCCTCAAAAATTTTAGGGGAAAAACTACATATTGAGAAGTGTAGTGAAGATGGATATCATCATAAAATACAATATAGAAATGTATGCAAAGTAGCAAATGAAATTTTGGCAATCTCCAAGTCTATCAAATTATAAATGCATTGCAAATTAATACCCATGGAAAGTCAGGTGCTTCACATCCACTCTCTTCCATATACATCTTGATATTTAGTAATATTGCTGATTTAACCCTTAAACAAATCATTTTTCTTTCCAGACCATCAAACAGAGAATAAAAAATAAATACTTGGCAATAGTAGAGAAAGTCGCATCCTTCAATCTGCATTTTATCTTTTAATATCATTGAAAACAAATCACAAGAATGACCAACAAAATTTAGTTCCATAGATATAATTAGAAGGGATGACACAGAAAGCTTTAGATACATTAATACTCCCAAGTTATTTAAGCAAACCAGAACAATGCAAGCAAGAGAGCTTAAGAGAGAGTGAACACATATTGCATGTAGACAGTTATTGGCCCTATACCTTATTCTTGGGCATCTCAAATGCACATATTGGACCAACTAGCAACATTTAGAGAAGCCCAAAAGGCAGAATAATTTTCACCATTTACGTGATGTTGACTTATCTTAAATAAAATGGAAAGAGTTATCAAATATACAAGGTTAAGGCACAATATTTGTAGCTACATCATGATAGAACAAGAAAAAGAAGACAACATGAAGTACATATTCAATTACCGAATCATTAGTTCGTAATAGATTTGCTTCAACTCCAGCAAAGATGGTATATCTGCAGGGGCCTCCTCAACAACACTATCGCCTTCTTTAGCCTTTTTCTTTTCCTTAGATGTATCAGCATCAAATACTCTTGTACTAATCTTTCTTGAGAGTATTTGCGCACGAACATAATCCTGGCGGTCTAGACACAAACGAACCTACACAATTTGACATAGAAGATTGTGAAATCAGCAACTGAATTGCAACTCAATAAATTTAATGGCCTGCTGTGGCTGTCATCACAGAAACACGGAGGAAAATGTCTCATACTTGTTCAAGAATGAATGCAATTTTCTCAGTTTTGGCCATGGCACCAAAAGTTTCCACCTGTTAAGATTACCCATTCCATAAGTAAACTGAAAACTAATTAGTTATTCAAAAACCAAACATATATTAGAACTTAGAAGCCATCAAAATATGACACATTCACACCGACCGCAATTTCTTGCATCAAATCAGCAGCTTCAGCTATAAGCCCTTGTTCTTCCTTAATCTTTGCAAGTTTCTTGATCAATCGAGCTCTCTCAATTTCCACGTATATCTAATAAATTATACAACAAATAAAACATACATAAAATGCTATAATGAAAGATTATAAAACAGAAAATAAAGGTTCAAACATAGCATGCTCACCTTCCCTGCAGACACACTGTTCAATGTTTTGATGAGTTCTATGCGAGTTTCAACATCTGGTGTCTCGTCAATATATTGCATAGCCTGCTGCACCATAGCCGTTACAGCCTGCAAACACATAATAGTCTCATCAATAACAGACAACAACACCTTTCATGCACTATTTACAGAAACAATTATATTACATCTGAACTAAACTCCATCAATGAAGAAGCTATGTACGTGTTTTTTACATAGCCTATTGGCACATAACTCTACATGGTAGGGAAAAAATTAACATTCTCCCGATCCTAACATACTAATTGAAACCAAGGAAATCAAAATCAATTAAGATATATACTCTTTGTAACTGTGCATAAGTATAACATGATTAATGTTCCTATTGGCACATAACTCTACATGGTGGGGAATTAAATTATCATTCCCGCGATCCTATCATGCTAATTGAAACCAAGGAAATCAAAATCAGTTAAGATATATACTCTCTGTAACTGCGCATTAAGTATAATGTGATTAATGTTCCCTTGGTTGTCTAAGCAAAATTTCCATCATTCATTTACCGAAATTACTAAGCATCCGTAAACAAATGACAAACAATTTCCATTCTAAATGAACAGACAGCTACCGAATTTTCAAACTAAAACCCTAAACCTCCTTACACAACAAACACCACAGAGCAATTCTCGTAACCCAAGAGATTTTACCACATAAATAAAGAATGAGTGCAACGAGTACCTGTTTAAGCTGGCCACGTCGTTTTGACAAAACGACAATCTGGTCATTGAGGGTTTTCCAGGCTCGCGCATCGAAGCAGAGCTGCAAAATATCGGTAACTGCCTTTCTGGTACCGGCCACTTCGCCGGCGAGTCTCATCTGCTTCTCCACGTTCAGCAATTGCTCTATCGCCGCGTCTAAATTCCCCGTATTTGCCTACAAAAATTCCAAAGGAACTGTCAGTTTCAGTGACTACAACCTTCGAATTTCAGTTTATATAAAATAAACAACCCTATCCCAGACGCTATTGGAACATAAGACAAAAGTAACAAGGCATAATTAATGGTGGAAGTGTGAAAAATAGTGTAGAAGACGCGTGTGGCAATAAAGTAAAGAACAAGATCTGGAATGGCCTCGATCCATGAACGAAATGAGTGAAAAGGGAAGGTGCAAGAAGAGAGGGTACCATGGTTGGATTGTGGGCGAGAGAGATCTCCGAACAACCGTCAATTATTGAAAATTGAAAATGGAAGGAAAAGTTAAAGAGGGGAGAAAAGAAGGGCGAAGAAATTCAGAGACGCTGTTTTTATACTGCTCAGGCCCACCTCGGCCCAAAGTCTTGATAGCCTGGCCCGATCCGCTTCGGTAACAAGTCTCTGGACCGAAAAACAAGCTTCAATTTCAGAAGAAAATTATAAAAATGCCTGTACAGTTTCTTTCAAAATTAGGTGATGTAGTTTTGAGTTTTGACCTAAGATAAAGTCGGTGAAGCAATCATTTTAGGTTTTACTTTTTTTTTACTAAACAATTATGTTTAAAAAATCATTATTACTTCATAAATAGTATTAATTTGTTATAGTTAAACAGACCCTTTATTTTACTTTAACTTCCTATTTTCTAAAATAAATAAAATAACTATATAATATTTTTCACATCCCATTATTTGTAGTTCTTTATTTGTCTCATTTCATTTTATTTTTACATGTTACATTTTTTTTTTATTTCTTTCTCTCATCATTTCAATGTACCATTACTTTGTCATCTTTTGACTTCTTTTTACCTACTAAAAATAAAATACATGTGAGCGATCACACCATACCAACTTACCATATTTCTTATAATCAGCGTTAGCGAAATTGATTCTGAAAATTGATTTCATAAAAAATTTGATAAAAAAAATAATTTGACTCGATCTAAAATAGGTAGATCAAACAAAATTGACCAAAAGCTGATTTAAATTTAGTGGAAAATTTTGTAATTTAAAAAGATAGTATTATAATTATCGATATAGTTATAATATAATAATTTGATGATATATAGTTATATATCAATTATATTTATTTAATTTTTAATTGTAATTGCTAATAAATATTAATGTTTTGTTGAACTTAAATATTGTTATGATCTAAGAAGGTGATGATGTTAAATTTTTGAGATTATTGCTGAAATGATTGGTTACATGAATTTGAATGACGATAAATTGAGTCATGATAGTACTTAAAACTCAATCAAGTCAATAAGATTCTAATGACTTATTCATCTACTTGTTCTTTGATTTCAATATTTTAACATTCATTTATTTGTATTGTTATTCTAAACATTTAATTCTTTGACTCCAAATATGAAAGAGCTAAGTTTGCCTACTTGTGAGTTTGGGAAGCTCTCCTAAGTTGCATTGTTGGGTTGGATATATAAGTATAGAGACTCATTGTTCTCCAATCTAGTGATGCTTCTTGGATTGAGATCAATATCCAAGTGACGGTGATTGCTCTCGAGAGCAAATGTGAGTTTGAAGAACTTGCTTTGTGTATTGACAAAAAATATAAATGATTTAAAAATGAATTATTTTCATAAATAGTGGCAAATGATCAAACACTACGCTAAAATAGAAAATATTTGTAGTCAAGTTTAGAATCTTTTATAAATTTTTGAGCTATACTCTGGTGCATTTACTTTGAAGGACTTTGACACTTTAAGTCCTTATAAACCATGAGTGAGAAAATATACGAGACTAAAGTCTATACACTTAAGATTTGTTGAATTTATTAATAAAATTTTCATTAAGCTAATGTAGTGTTTTTTGGACTATGATACGATAAAGGTGTCTACAAGTCAAATTCTCTAACTCTCAATATTTATTATTAATAATTATATTTATAATTTAATGTTTCATATTTGTGTGAGCTTTGATTCACTATCAACAAAATTATTAAATCGCGAAGAGAATTAGATTGTGGTCTAATAATGAATAATCAAAAATATCTTTTTCTATTTATGAGTTGAGGTAAGTATAATAAAAGTCCAAAATTTGTTATAAAAAAAATGAATATATACATATTAGACCAATACTAAAAAAATTCAAAAAAAAAAATGTTAGAAAGATATTTTTCAACATAATTTTTTTTTCAATTTGTTGAAATTTAACATGTTATTCAATAAACATCTTTTGTGATCTATATTATTTAATAAATTTTAACTATAATGTATTATGAGTATATCATTGATACTTTTCTTAAAAACTAATAATGTCTTGTACCTTTTAACAGTATGTTTGGTTGAACATCTCTGCAGTGCGATGGAAGTTATAAGTTTTAGCTTCTACATCATTCATTTATTTTGGTGCAATTTTAATGATACATACATGTGTTGAATGAATTTCCAAAAAAATACTGTACCTGAATTGGGATGTTTATATTTTTAAAACAAAAAATTATTTATATTTGAAAAATATTATCAACATTTTAAATATTTGTAATTATTAATTTTATTAATAAATATTGTCATAATTCTATAATTTTTATTAAATTTTAACAATAACAATAAAATGTATGTGAACAAGAGTGTGATGGTGGCTTCTTTTTCATACTTGACATTTTGTAGTTTCCATCTCTCTCCCTCCGTGCCCTCGAGTAGTTACTACTTGGAGGGTTCCACAAAGAAGATCAAAGGTTTCTCCATTTGTTTTTGTTTGTAGTTTTTCATTTTTAAACAATGAAAAGGCAAGCTCAGAAGATTCTTCCGACTCGGAGTCGGAGATATCCATAAAGTTGTAGGAGCAATCACAGCGCCGAGACCAAGCAGCGTTTTGGCACCTTCATTTCACTTCACTCTTCCCTATTTCCATATCCGTTTGGTTCCTCAAGCGATCGTTCTAAACCTTGCTTAATCACGGAGAGGGAGGGCGAAGGAACCCTCGAATTCGAAATGAGGTTTAACGACAGCGCTATGAATTGGATTGGCGTCACTGTTGGCGGCCTCGTGGGCGTAGTCGGCGCGATATTGGCACTAAGAGATGGCAAAGTGGCGATTCCATTGACCTTTGCTAGAGACAATAGTAGCTTTGAGAAATCGCTCTTTGTTCCCGGCTTGCAGAATTTCCACAACAATTGCTTCCTCAACGTTGTTCTGCAGGTCAGGCTTCGCCGTTGCTTCTCCTCTTTCTTCATTTGCCAAATCAATTTTTATGTGTATTGTTTAAGAACGATGTTGTTATTGTTTCTTTATTGCAGGCTCTCGCCAGCTGTTTTTGTTTTCAGAGTTTTCTCAACGGCTTGATTGGAGAGTGCAGGAATAAGGACCTGGACGAAAACATGCCTCTTGCACTTTCTTTGGCTACTTTGTTAGAAGGTAGTAGAACTTTATTGAGGGTATATTTGGATAAAATTTTCAATAAGCTTCTTTCTTGAGTTAAAATTAACTTATGCATTTTAGAAGCTCTTTAGCTTAGTTTCTTCAAAAGCTGGTTTTAATTTATGCATAAGCCATGCAAGAAGTTTAATTTATTTTACTTTCTTATTTTCTTTTCCTATAAATATTTATTGAAACTTTTTTCCAGATAGGGTCTGTGTATGTTTCTGTCATTGCGAATTGATTTGCATTTTACATTTGAAATCTTTGATGGAATGTTCTGTATGTATGTGCAGAGCTGAGTTCAGTTAGTGCGGAAAGAGTTATTCTGAGTCCGGGAAAGATGATGCTTGCAATGTCCTATTACATTCCAAACTTTAATCTGACTAGCCAGCAGGTAGAGTTGTGGGTGCTTGTGTGTAATGAATGATTTAGTGGCTGAGTGATGTTTTAATTCTGTCTCGTTTCTGCTTGGTTTTTGTACTTGTAGGATGCTGCTGAAGCGTTTCTTCATCTGTTATGCTCTTTGAGAGAAGAATTTGGAGGTTGTTATGCCCCAAAGATGAGTTCTTTAGCAGACATTTTTGCTTCTAATAATAGAATTCTTACTCCAATACAGAGGGATTGGCAGAGTGAGCAGGAGAGATGGCAGCAACTCTTCCTTGGACCTTTTGATGGGATTCTTGGCAGCAGCTTGACCTGTCAAAGCTGTTCAACCCAGGTACATGATGGGACTTTTCTGAATACAATATAATAAACTTTTCCTCATCAATTTTACATACACTCCATTGCCTTTGTTTTGTAATTGTGATATTGGACTGCCTTCATTAAAAACTATGACTTAACATTTATTCATCTCTGACTGAGGTGCATTATTTTTGAAATCATTGTATAGCTGGTGAGTAAGAGGGCTATGGTTCAGAGACATGTTTTTGTTGACTTGCAGTTTTGTTTTGACGCTGTTGCATTTGGAGGGAAAAAGATGGTAGGGTAACATTACGATCACTTGGTAAAACTTCTAGGAAGAAATAAAGTTAGTAATTTCAAAATGGTCAGCAATGAAGAAAAATATAGGAATTGAGGTTATAGGACCGACTTGGGCTTTAGAAGCTAAGGCAAAACTAATTTTTGGTTCTGTTCTATGTGTAACTATTGATTTTCTGACATTTTAGTGTTCACGTGTTGAAAAATTTAATGACGGTAATGTTATATAGGATAAATTTTGAGGTCAACGTTGTTGGCTGATTCAGCTCAGTAGTCACATTCTTAAGCTACTTTGACAAGACTTATTGTTACCAGCAGGTTACTGGAGTGAATAAAGCCAACTCACTTGATTACTCCAAACTTGCAATCCAAGTTACTGATGACCTGATAGTGTACCTTTTTGCCACATATTTAGTAGTTGATTACAATTTAGCTGTACATAAATATTTATTTTCTTTTTTTTTAAATAACATTCCTCTATCATTATTCTCAATGTAATTTTGATAATGTCTTTGTAACTTAATATTTATTCAGTGCAGATCTCGATTAACTTTGAACATTTTGATTGTTTGCCTCTTTCACCTGTACTTAGTGATACTTCCACAATAGTAAGTTTTAAAACTAATGTCACTCATACTGTCAATGTTATTTCTTTTATAATTGATGTGTTGCATGCCTCCTGTAGCTCCCTGATTATTAAATGTGACATGTTACAGAGAGTTGGTTGTACACTGGTGGATTGCCTGAAGCAGTTCATTGTTGCTGAACATGTTGAAAATTATCACTGCAGCCACTGTTGGCATAATGCCGCAATCAAGTATCTTTCTGTAATGGAAGGAAATGAGGTCATCCCTGTGTGAATATTTTATTCATTTAGAGATAAAGGCAGCTTAGGGATGCATGGCCAGTGGTTGCCGAATCCAGCAACTATTCTTTATGTTGTCCAATATGACTTCTGTGCCATTGTTACTCAGGTAGAACTTGAAAAGCTAAGGAGATGCTCTGACCCAGAAATCTGCGATTGCCGAAAAATGTATAATCTTGATAAACTACCTTGGTCAAACAGGTTTTCACGTACTCTGAAGCAGCTAAGTATTGCTAGGTGTCCAAGGGTATGCATACTGTGTTTTCTGATCTGACATTTCTAATTTTCTCAAGGACCTTTTCTTTTAAAGTTCAATGTCTGAATTACTGAAACATGATTGTCCGTTTGCAGATTTTATGCATCCAGTTGAAAAGAGTTCATATGAATGTCTTCGGAGAGCTAGTCAAATTGCAGGTACATGAATCTCTGACATTCTGGACCTGCCTCAGTTTTTGTCCCTCCATCCCTCTCAGAAGGAAAATAAAAGTTCCCCAGACTTAATGCTAGTTTGGTTGTGCTTTTAATTAGGATATAAACTTGACTATTATTATAGATTGGCTGAACTTGAACAAAAGACGGTAGTAATTGAGTAGCATATGAATATTCATGGTAGAATTCTTTGTCACGATGATGGTAATGCAGGGCCATATTTCTTTTCCATTGATTTTGGATGTGTTGTCATTCATGACAACTAGGCTGGGAGTAAAGACACAGGACATAGATGTACAAAGTTTGCCATTAAATTTGAAGTATAACAGAAGAAATTTTTTGCCAAATCCTTCTGGTCTGCAATCTGAGATAAGGACATTGAAATTTAGTGGCCTTTATGGAGCAACGAGAGAGCAGATCAATTCAGATGGTCTTGGTGATGATGGATTTGTCTCCTCTACAAATGGACAGGCACTTCATAATGACACTGCATTTCCCTGCTCTGGCTCTTCAGAAAGCATTCACTCAGATACCCATATGCAATCCACTGACAAGGTTGGTTTAATCTTTTTGATATTGATGCATTTAATTTATACTGAACTTTGAACAACATATCCTTGCATCTTGCATCTTTAAAAGAAGCTTCATGTATCTGTCCATCTGTCAATCTCCAATTTATTTGTCAAGTATAAACTGGACTTTTCTTTCCTCTAGGTAATTTCTTTCATGTCATGATCCAAAACAAGTTTTTCACCACAAGCCATTCTTTTTAGACTGCTAAAATCAAAACTCAAGCATTCTAATACTACTAAATATTGATGGTGGACCCTTGATATATCCCTTCTATTTCTCCCGTGGCTATGCCCAATACTTGTGATGCTTGTAGACCCGAAATGAATTACACGAATTTTTTTGGTGGGATAATCTCAATCTTAACAATTGAAAGATGATTAATGTGATATTGACTTGGTGGTGGAGGTGCTTTTCATCTTCTAACTATGTTGTGCTTTATGCAGGTAGATGTTTCTTGTAATTTAGTTTCTCAAGAAACATGCTTGTATCAACTTGTTTCTGTTGTTGAACACTTTGGAAAAGCTGGAAGCGGGCATTACACTGTTTACAGAGGTGTAAGAGTGGAGTCCTCGGAAGATGTCTCTGATGATTACCTTAATCAAACTCGAATGCGTTGGTTTTGTGTTTCAGATTCTCAAGTGCATGCTGTTTCAGTGGAAGATGTTCTTTCCAGTGATGCCAGCTTGCTTTTCTATGAGAGAATTCCAAGGAATTGAAAAAAAAAATCCTTTATATTGTTTTGGGAAATTCTGGCTTCACAAGATGCATTAGTTTATATGTCCTGAATCACAGGAGGCTGGTGGCGTTTTAACTCACCACGAGTGATGATATAAGGAACGTGCTGAAGTTGTTCCAAATTGCTAAACGAGCTTTTGAGGGTAATATAATGAAGGAACAAATAACTACTTGGAATGGTTATTAGGTTGTTTTTGTACTCAGAATGGTTATTCATTTTATTCCTTTATTGTGGTTACGCCCATCAAAAGCTTTTTAAGGTATCCAAAAAACCTGATTATCTCAACAGTTACAGTGGCATCCGAAAGCACTAACTTGCGTTAGTACTTGAAAGGGTTAATGATTGGGAGTGTCGTTTCAATATTGGAGTTATTGCTGTTTAAAGTTTTTCGCCGATTACTACATAACCGCAGGGCCATTCATTTTTCGCCGAAATTGTTAGAAGTTATGAATGCTTAAAATTCCCTTCCACTTGTAATATTACTTAGCGGCTTACGGCTATAATTTCTTTTATGAAGGTCCCTTATATGGACCGGTAGTCTTCATTTACTAAAAAATAAAATAAAAAATTTTGAGAATAATTTTATGGGAAAATAAGTTATATATTAACTATGTAAAATAATTTTATAATGTTGTTTAATTACAAATTTTGTATATTGCAAATTGATTGATTTTTCCGATCATTATTTAAAAAGTTGTATTAAATGTGATTATAATTAGATGATAATATAAATTTCTATGGTCATTTATCCTTAAATCCTAATTTTATTATATTTTTTATTATTAAGGATTACACACGAACTTCTTTATAAACCAAGTGTACCATATAAATAAAAGATGCATATTTTAATATTTTAATATACTAGAAGATATTTGGAAATTTTAAGTTCACTCCAATGTAATTTTTGTTGGTAGAGAAAAATTTAGAGGGAGAGAATAATGTCTTAGTTTAATATAAAAAAATTTGTAGCTCGAAGAGTACTTATTAAAATCATTCATATATGTATATAATATTATACATAAAAAATTAATTTTGTTATTTGAACTTCAACCCTAAAAAAAATATCATTTAACAATAGGTAGGTAAAAGAATATAATTTTTTTTCATTTTGAGAAAAGACTTAGATAAGAAGTCATTTTACCACTTATTATATTAATACATTAATGTCATACATTAATTAATGTCAATATTAATTTCTTAAAAATTATGGTTAGTGGTTTAGTTTTTGAAATATTAAATTCTTAATATTTTATTTTTTTTATTCATTTTAACATGAAAATATAAATAGTGTCACATAAGTTTATTATATTTCAATATTTTAAACGTGTGCATGCATTCTAATTACAAATCAGCATTAAGATGATCTTATTGTGTTGAGGGTGATTAGATGATTGTCCAAAATTGTATTACATTATTAGTATATATATAATTTATTTTTTCTTTAAACACAAACTTTAAATTGCCAAAGATAAAAATTTATATTTAAATATTATATATCACAATAACACTTATAATTTTATGATAATAAATTTTATATTACATAAATTCAATGCACAAGTATAACGCCATATTATTTAAATATTAATTTAAAATTAAAATTAAAATGTTCAAATATATACCTTTTTAATAAAATAATTTGCTTCATTTTTCATCACTTTTAGCACTCATTTTTTTTATTTAAAATTAGCAGATATTCTATGATTTTTTTTTTCTTTTCAAATCCTTGTATCAATCTTAATCCATATGCTCAAGTTTGATATTTTTTCTACTTTTGTTTTCATTTTCAAGCAATCCAATTGAATTTTCTTTTTCATTTTTGTGTGTTCAACTTTTTAGTTATGTCATGTCAAATCAATTTAAATATATGAAAGATAACAAATGATCTAACGAAAATATTAATATAAAAGATATTAAAATGTATTCATTTTAATATATTATCAATTAGAGAGTCCACATAGTAATAGGATGGATAGTTTAATAAATACATTTGCTTGTGATTTATGTATAGAACAAGATATTCGATTTACTTACTTATTTATGCCTTTTGAATTTCACTTAAGGAGAACAAATATTATACTAGTATGAAATGTAATTCTAAAGTAGTCAATAACAATAAATTTCTTTACTAATTGTGGGTTGTAATGATAATATTCTAAAGTAGTCAATAATTATAAATTTAATTAAATTTGCTTTGTAATCACAATTTTTTTTCTTCTGTTAATTTTAAAAAATATATTTTGAAATACTTATATTTTTAATTATTTTTAATTTAATTTTACCAAACAACACATGGATACTATATTAGAATAATTCAAAAGAGGAGGTTTCATAATTTCTTTTAAAGGAACCATAGTTTTCTTGCTAATTAAGTAAAAAAGAAAAAAGTAGCAAAAAATGTTGTACTTTTATTAATGTTTTAAAATTGGATTAATGATTGATCGATAACATTGATTCATAGTTCATCAGTTTACTCATAGTTGAAGTGAGATCGAATTAATAATAATTAGTAATGAATTAATACAAAATTATAAGAAAATTGAATTAAGTAAAAATTTAAATTGCTATAAAAAAGGATCATATTATATGTTTCTTGAGATAAAAGTTCATAATAAATAAAATGTTAATAGAAGATATTTGGTTAAATTTGGTGTGATATATATACAATTTGAATAATTTTAAAAGCTTCGATGTTATGCAATAATACGTTGCAATGGAGTATATATGAGTATCACTATTCTAAAATTTCAATAAAGATCTTATAGAGTACTGTACACATGCATATTTTTTATTAATCTATTGGTATCTTTAATATACTACCGTTACCCTATTCTTCCGTGTAGGAAAGAAATAGAGTGATTTTCTTATCGTGTATTCTACATAATTACAATGGTGTAACATGGAATAACAATATATGGTACAATAAATTGTGGCAAAAAATTGCCATCAATTCAAATTGTGGATGGGTGGTTTCCTTCTGGCAGGAGAGTAATCCATTGAGAAAACTTCACTTGCATTATCTTTACCTTCTTTTGGCTTAAATACGTTATCATGCGTTTCCTTTTGATCATGTGCTGTACTAGCATCCCTAGCGCTAACCATGTTGCTTTTTTCTTTCAGCGTTCGTGCTGCACGTACAAATAATGATAAAATAAAACAAATTAATTCATTTTTATATGTAACAAAAATTAAAAAGTGGAATAACATGAGAGTGATCGATCTCGATCAAATCCAATGTATATATTTAATTATGACTATGATGTATATATATAACAAAATAATATATATACCTCTAGCATGGATAGAGATGAAGGAGAGGAGGAAGAAAAGCACAAGTAGAATGCGTTTGTTTTGCACAACCATCTTAAACAATTAGATTAGTGCTCAATGAGTAGATCGATTTTGATGATCTGAATATATACACAATATATACATGTTCATTTTGGACCCTTATATAGACATATAGATTTAGCTGCTCCTAACTTGCTTGTAGTTGTAGGAAGTTGCCAAGAAGATTATTTAGTATGCATCATCATGGTGGTAGTTTGTACAAGAGAGTAATGGGCTACGAGGGTCACCATCATTGTCTTCTGCTGTCTGGATTGAAAAGATGGCTATGTGCTTTTGGGGAAAGGCTTAAACAAAAATATAAAGTAGAAATTCATGACATCCATGAATGTCAACCTCTACTAATTTGGGCCATCTCAATTTTCCTTATAATATTGTATTGTCAACTGCTTCCTCTGCACTGTATTCAAATTGTTTCCCAACTGTTCCACCAACATATATAAGTTAAGTTAGTGTTAACTTTTCTCCCTCAGAATTTAGAACAAGGATTCATCTTTTCAAGTCATTCTGTGGTAGAAGTGAAACTTGTTTGGAGATTGTAAATGAATTAATGATATGATTAAAATAGAGAATTTGATTTTGAAGTTGATTTAGACTCAAATTAAAATTTTAAAACCGTATTAGAATTTATTATGAAGTTTGTTGTTTGGTATATTGAGTTGTTATCAAATTAAATGTTTACTCTCATAAGTTTTACAAATTTTACGTTGACTAAAAAATGTGTTAGAGATGTTATATAACTAAAATAGAGAACCAATTTTTGAAGTTGAATTAAATTTAATATTAAAAATAAAACATTTCTGTTCTTATATATAAAATTAAAAAAAAAGAATTTAGTAAAATCAGAAAAGTAGAAAAAAAGCGTGAAAATAAAGAGACAGAAAAAAAATATTTGTTTTTTTTCCTACGTTCGTTTTTTTTTACTTGTCATATATCTTAATTTTAGTTTTATATATATATATTTTAATTTTATGGTCTAGCTACATATAATATTATGATTAATGTATATTTATGTTTAGAGTTCATATTAAACCGGTCACATTCTATATATTATTGAGCTTTAATCATGTCAAATTTAAATATAAATAAACGATTCTATTAAAATTCCTAATTAAGTAGAAATTAATATAAATTAATCTCAACTCGTCATTATATAAACAAAACTTAAATCCAGTTAAAATGAGTTTCTTTACAAAAATGGGATTAGAGTCAAACAAATATATACGAGTTCATCAACACCCTTATTCAATATACCTAAACTATTAAACCCTCTCAGATTTTACTCAATATATTTGACCATATAATGGTTGGAAGGATCCATGCTAGTTTATCTGCCATGGTGCTCTCTATTTTTTTTTTTCTTTTTCTCCATCTGCAATAATATGTTGAGCCAACTATTGCTAATGAGCTCCCTGCTATTATTAATAATGAGTATTTTTTTTTGGCATAATGATACGAATGTTCCATACACTTATTAATTTTTAATGTTTTTTTTTTGGCAATATCATATCCTATCTCGTTTTATTTTATATTTCATAGAGTCCAGAATATCATGAAAATATTAATCATGGGAAAAATGTTGGAATAAAGGAACGAGGTATTTCATAGAGAATTGTTGGAATCTTTTAAATGATACATTATTTATGACAAAGTTTATTTAATTTTGTGTTAAGATTGATTCCTAGACAACCTAACTTAGATAAATTTGATCTAATAACAGTTTTAATTTTTTTTTATTGTAATTCAGATTACGACACACAACATATTTTTTAATATTACTTTCCTATATTTTGAACTAAAATTTCTAATTGAATAACACAAATATTAAAAATTGTTCCATTCTATTTTGAAAGATGTGTCATTACTTAGAAAATATAATAAAAATTCATAAATCATATATTTTGAAAACAAAGGATTAAAGACAATTCTAACTATTGATCCTACACACAAGTCACAATAATTTAAAAAACTTTCCCGTTCATGTGACAAAACTTAATTTATACTTAATAAATTCACTCTCCTTCTAAAATATGTTATCCAAACTTTAACTACACAATCACCATTTCAAGATTGTACTAATTTGAAAATAAGAGTTTGTATAGATTTCACCACCTCAATACTTTCACAAGCTTGCAATTTACAACCACATAATGAACGACCTAGAGCATGCATTATGCGAGTAGGAGACAAGCCCCAAAGTAGACCTGCTGGGCATCCTCTATCTTTGGTCACGATGGAACAATTCACGAACTTGTAATCCACAGCTACATGATGAACCACATAGGTACTATTATGCGAGTAGGAAATAACCTCTCCAAGGACCAAACCTTAGTCTATTGGCACCCTCTATCTCTAGTCACATTAATGCAACAGGAATACTAGGCAATTCTATTCTCTATATTGTAATTGAGAATTAGTTGAATCACTCAAATTTCCTTCTAAATTGTGGTTGTGTAGTATTTACCTTGATTTGAGTGAATTCCGACTTCACCATTGATGTTCTCTTTAACTTTTTATTTTTTTTATCATGTTATGTTAGTGCTACACGTACCAAATATGAAGCTGATCTTTTTTACTGTTATTTGCTTTCGTATATTTCACCTTTTCCTTACAGAAATAAAAAAGAAGCTAAGAAATTATCCATCCATTTGTTAACTTTTTTATTCCAAAGTAAATAAATAATAAACAAAAACCTATAGAATACAAGGTCTGTTTTGTATGTGGAAAAGGATAGACGTTGAGTTTGGATAACAAATTATATTAATAAATAATTATTAACAACTATAATTATAAGAAGGTCCTTTGTATTTAATATTAAAAAAATTGACATTGTATTTAATATTAAAAAAATTGACATTGTATTTAATATTATATAATGACTTTTAATTTTTCTTATTTTGATTTTATCTTTTTTTATATATATATACACATCTATAAATTAATACACTCAAATTAAAGAAGACAATTTTTTATAATTTAATTTTGATATTAATAAAACATTTTCCTACATCACCTTATCAGTCCCTTGACATATACATTCCCACCAACCATATACATTGTTTTTGGACTTCAAATATCACAATTTTCCCTCAAATATTTTCTTTATTTACGTTTTTCTCTAGTATCCATCAACCTCTCTGCTTATATTGGGAGCCCCTGTGGAAATAATAAGTAACTTTGAGTAATCATTCAAGTATTAAAATAATTATATTTAGACTATATATAGAAAGGGACATGTCAATTAGAAGTGTGAGAAATAAGAGTTAATCATCACTATTCAATCTTACATATACCATTTTAATAAATCTCAGTTTTTAACCGAACACCCGTCAACGCCTTATTATTTATTTTTCCTCTAATTTTAATGGTACTTTTTGTTATATTTACTCTTTTCTATAATCATTTTAGAAGGTTTATGTGTTGTTTCTTTTTAACTCCTTTGAATCATCCGATATCATACTCGTATACACCTGCATATTCTATAATCATCTTTGGCACCGTTAATTAAGATAATATTCTATAAAAGTATTATATATAGTAGTTAAATATGAAGAATTTTGAAGCTCTGTAAAGTTATACCGTGTACAACGAAGCAAATACGTTGTTCTATCTTTTTTATTCACTAAAATTTATATAATGAAAACAAACAATAAAAATAAATTATAATTATGCCATGATACATACTCCACTAAGTATTTTATATTACTAATATATTAATATTACTCCAATAAAAATAAAAATAATTAAACTAATTTAATTATTTTCACTAAAATGTTTATTTTCTAACCAAAATTTAAATTCTAGAGTTACGATCAGCTGTGCTTTTTTTTTTGGGTATCGTCTATATTTTTCTGTTATTTTCAACATAAAAATATAATATTATATTATTCTTCTATTCACACAGTAACATAATTTTTCAACAAGAGAATTTAACTGGTATTTAAAAAAACTGAAAATATTAAGATAATTAATGTTAATAATACAATCTTCTCTAATGATAGAGATTAGTCATTACATGAGAGCAATCGCCAATTAATTATAGAGATTAGTTATTTTCACCTATCATGCTCACACTTAATTAATACAACCTCACCCATACATGTATATGTATTAATTAGCATTGTGACCCTTGATTAGGACTTTAAAGTGAGAACAAGCACTACATATTTTACATATGTATTAATTTTCATTGTAGGGCTTCTCAATTAACAAATAAAAAGTTCAATCTGCATTATTCGATAGCTAGCTAGTAGCAATCATTCAATTGCCTTAGAATTCAAGATGATGCCAAGCGCGATTTACTGTGTATTACTTTGTCATACATAGCAGTTTTTTGTTTGCTCTGGTTGCATTATTCTTAGAGTTAGATTGCATAAGAAGGGGATTTGATAAATTAATCATGGAGGATGGCATGCATTAATGAATAGAGGGAGAATACCCGACACTGGTGGAGACTACGATCATTTTCAGATAAGACAATGGACAATGTTTTTCTTGTTTGGAGGGGATTAAGCCAATAGACAGTGTTTGCATAGATCACATGGGAAGAGTCCATTGATCATCTACTAGGTAGGCCTGCTTTGTCCCTTGCATATTGGGCATCAACCAACCTGATTTGGAGGGCTATTAAAGGCTATGATAGACATAGTCTTTAGAGAGATTCAAGTTATAACCAACAAATTCAAGTAGGCTAAGCTAGAGCTGGTACCTTTTTTTAAAATATATAATTGAATATCAAAATTTTTTATTTTTTAAAGTTATATCGATTCTTATATTTATGTCAATTCTTAATAATATTTTTTAGAATTTAAATTTCTCACTTAAAACATTAGTGTCACTTAAACTAATATTTTTTTTCTCTTATATAGCATATTTATGTATATGTAATCAACAATTTTTGCATATTAACCATGGTAGGTTGTCAAGTGGATTTTTTTCCCCTTATAATCAACACCACAGACAAACACAAAAATCTAAATTATATAGATATGTTGTTTCATTTAACTAAGAGTCTATTACATTGATTATGAGTTGGTTATTGTGAAAAATCAACTTCGAACTTATAATTTGCTCTCATAAACCTTTAATAAACGTAAAATTAATTCCATCTAACCTTCGGCTCTTAGAACTCTTACATTCTCAAACAATTGTTTTAATATTTTCCTTTGTAAATGGTTTAATCAACTCCAAATTTGTTCAACTATTAATTTGATTATTTTTCATAATGAATTAAAGTATATAGTATAAATATTCAAAATTTTAAAAAATTGATATAATTATTGTAAAGATAAGAAAAACATAAGTGAATGGTTAAATTGTGCACTTAAAATCTTTTTGAAAATCTTTTTCAAATACATTGAAAACAAACAATATAAAGCTTTTAAAATTCTAAGTAATATAGAGACATAACTACTTTAAAAAATAGTGCATCATTTAATGAATGGAGTTCAATTTTTATGAAACCTTTTAAGTGAAAACTAAAAACAATTTTCTCACAAAGTCAACTTTCCTTCATAGTTGGTGCAATAAAATAAAAAAATAAGGGAAAGAGAAAACATGTAAAGATCCCAGTTTCTTTCACAACTTGAAATTACGTCTAGTTCTTGACAACAATCAAAATTTTCACTAATACAAACATTTACACGAATCATTATTCAACACAACAAACAAGTATTCTTTTTCTCACTTACCTGTATAGGCAATATCCAATCCATGTATTTTTTTTCACTTGCCTCACTATCCAAATATTCTTTCAACAAGGCTCTTTAGGTTCAACACAAACTCAAAGTTTTAAGAAAACAAAAACCTTAGATTATCACTTGTGTAAGTATAGTTACAATAAATGATAGTCTACATGCTCAAAGTATATACAAAGGGTGCAAGAATTTTTTTTACAATAATCACGAATAAGTGAGTGCAATAAATTTCAGCTTGGTCAATTTCTATAGCTTGTTGAACCCTAAGGCTTTTGTAGATGAATGAAAAATAATTGTTGTCAAAGCTTTCTTTTTTTTGAAAAATAATTGGTCAACTTATGATTGACAAATTCATTTCTACATGTATTACAAGGAAGTTATTAACTACATTTATAAAGAAATACTCACTTGATCAATTTCACACTTTTTTTGCCATATCAATCATGCCTTGTCACATCAAGCTCCCTAACAAGACCACTTAATGATCCTTGATTGTTGTTCCTCACTAAAATAATACCAGGAAACAAACAATCATTTATTTTTCCTGTCAAGGTACGATTTTCCATAACCACCAACCTATTGAAGTTGGTAATTGTCACACATGTCAAGGTTAAAGTTAGTAAAATCGGTTATTTAGGCTAACTTAAATTACACATGTTAATTTTTGTTAATCAGGTTGAGCCAAATTGACTTAGTTTCATCTTGGTCAATTTTTTTAAGCTCAACCTACTTTAGTCTACGATCCAACCCATTTTTTACCACCTCAACTCAAGGTCAACTAGTCCATATATAACTTCGAAACTCCATACACTCCACAAACTAGAAAATGGTACAAAGAAACATCAAAATAATAATGAAGTATTATTTTTACATAATAATTTTTGTTTTAATTTCGTATAGCCAGACATCCGTATTTTGAAATATTTTAGCGAGAGAAAAATAATTTTCTATGTATTCATCCTACCACTCTTATCTTTTAATAATATTTATTACAATTTTATTTTTTAATCCATCAAAATTAAACATGATAACACATATATATAATACTCTTGAGTTAGGTCTCATTGGTTATAGCAAATTTATTATTTAAGTTTTAAAATTACTAATTAAATACAATTAAAATCTAAAATATTAATTTTAAAATAAATTTTATTTTTTATTATTATACTTACTAGAAAAAAATATAGAAAATGCATGTTGGGTCCAGATAGTTCCATTCGTATTTACTCTTAGAATCCTACCATGCATTATTATCATTAGTTGCAGCGCAGCCTGCAGGTGATTTCTTAATGAATGGTTGTTCTTTTCCTTTGCTCCTCTGCAACATCAGGTATCTTTGATTAAACCACTGATTGAAGACCTTTTAGCGGAAGAACACTCGGTCCAATATCACGAATACGTGGTAGCCTATTACTATAACTTAATAACATGTGTCAATGCCATATGGAGTAAAAAGTTATTCTTATTCAGATATATTATTCAACTTTTTGACATATTATTTCTTGTCTTCACATGTCCTACTGAGTAGCCCAATTTGTTCTTTATGATTGAGGGGCGACTCAGTTGTATCTATCTATATACGTCATTATTTCATTTACCACCATGCATTTTCACAGCTTCTAATTTGTGAATGGACTTCAAATGATCCAGATGTTACAAACTTTGTTGGAGGAACAAATCGTCTAGAAGTGATATATTTAAAATAAATATAATTTTTTAAGATTGAATTAAAATAATATTAAAATTTATTGTAATGATAGTTATTAAGTGTAAGGAATTATCTCATCTGCGAAACAATTAAGTATTTGTTGCTGCTTAAAACTTTGAAAACTCTTCCCATATTCTTACACGTGAGTTCTGAATGTACGATTTGGCAACAGATCATAGATTGGTGTTTTCTCAACACAAGTTGATAATTAAAGTGTGGATTTCCTACCTTCAAAGTCCAAACAATATCTATACATGAATCGAAGGTCCTAGGTAGAAGAGCAGAGTAATTAAGCACTGCTAATTGGTGCTTTTTCTAACAAAAAAATTTTGAAGAAAAAAATTGGGAATATATTTCAATTATGGATGGGGGGATTCCTTTTTGCAGGCGTGTAGTCCATTGTATCCAACTCAGAATTGGTGTCTTGTGCCCCTTCATGGTTAGGCTTAAACAAACTAGTTTGACCCTTCTTATCTGCATGATCCCTAATCTCTCGCAAATTTCTTGCTGCAAGAAATTAATCAAAAAAAGAAGAAGTATCACATAAATGATGGACTTTGAAATAAATAATCCTAAGTTGGTAACATGTTTAATATTAATGTAACATAAAAGTAATTAAGCTTACCTCTAGCTGTGATGGTGATGAAGCAGAGCAACAGAAAAGCAACAAGAAGTAAGCGCTTGTTTGGTGAAATAGCCATTATTTTACTTAAACTCTAGGAGTCTATGGTATGAATATGAATAATGTGTAGGTTGAAGTTGCACAAGACATGGCCTAGTTGCCCTCTTTTTATAGGCATGGAATTAATTAAGTACGTGACAAGATGATACACCCATTCAGGACAAGGAAAAATATTGTTGCGATTTAGGTTCAAATCAGTGTCTCCTGCTTTGTCTTCCTTGAAAGTGACAACACTTTGCTTCGAATACAGGATCCAAGTTAAGAGCAAAAATGGTTCCATTCCTTCAATGCCTACTTAGTGTCCCTCAATCAACACTTGGCACTGTGAATTAATTAACCAAAGATTGTTCCACAGCAAAAAAATAATAACCCCTTCTTCCTCGGAAACAGAAGGCCCAAATTGAATAAAAAAGACAAAGAAACGTTTTGTGGAGGGGGAGGGACCCGTTCTTCTTTTGTGGAATACACTAAGTGCACCAAACTTGAAGGGTATGATTATGAAACAAGAACATAAGGAGCATTTGGCCCCTATCTAATCTCACAAGATAGGGTGAATTTCGATATTCCTTGCACATATACTCTGACAGACGTGAATGCTAACACATGCAATTCATGAAACATCTCTTTCTTTCATTTAATGATATGTACAATGATATGTTGCATATATTTCTATTATTTTGTGCACTAGCTTACAAAATTAGCTACAAAGTACAATGACACATTGTATTTGCTACAAAGTAATTTTCGAAATATCTAACTAGTAATTACGCTTTCATTCATCTTCTTAACATTTACATTTTAATTAGTGAACATAAAATTGAGCTAATGCAAGTACCTTAATTACCTCACAAATAGTATCTTTTTACCCGTCAAAGACTAATCTTTTGAAGACGTAGAAATACCTTAGGAAGAGTAACATCTTCTTTCCCAATTATTCCTCTTAATCATGCCTACTTCTTAGTTCTAATTTGGTTAAACAAGAAAGGAAATCATGCATTAATGGACGAAAAAAAATATATATATATAGATGACCGACATTGATGGGGCTTCAATCATTTTCAAGATAAGGCGTTGAACACTGTTGTCTATTGAAAAATCACCCGATCAATCTAATTGTGGGGCTGCACTGTCCCTTCATTTCCCATACGAATACTAAATATTGATTTAATTTTCCCCTTCATGATTAAGATTAAGGATAATACCGATGCCAAAGAAATATTATGAATAAATATATTAAGAATATATACGTAAGCATTTTTCATGAAACTGTCATACAATCACTTCAAAAATAACCAAATTAAAAAAAAAGTATCATACATTAATATTTTTAAAATTGTGCCTCCAGTAATCCTATCCTCGTAAAACACCACTCCATAACCACCTCTAACTATGAGAAAATGATTTACAAAGTACGTAGTCCCTGCACTTATGATTATTTTTTAGATTTTGATAAAATTAAAAGTAGACTAAATTTGAATAAACAACTATGATTTAAAAAATAGAAAAACTTAATGTAAAAATAAAAAATAGTTAATTTTAAATATAAACAACTAAAATTATGAAGAAAAATTTTAACTTAAAAGAGAAATTAATTTGAAAATAATTAAGAGTTTTAAAAAACATAAAAAAGGAGTATTAAACAGTAATAAAACCGTCTCAAATGGGAAAAAGAATATAATAATAAATATCTTCACTCTCAGTAACAAAACTTCTGATTTATAATATAAAGGTACATCACTCACATTTTTCAATTATTATTAATACTACTATATATTAATATTTAGAATCATTTAATAACCCTTAAAACTCAAGAGTCAAGGTATGTGCATATATTATATATTAACATGTTAAGAAGTAGGTATTAATTAAGACTATTAACTTGCAAATCTCAAGCAAAGGATATACCCTTATCTAGCACAGTAAAACAATTTTGTTTAATTTTACATTTAATTTATATTTTTATCGTATTATTTATTATTTTTCTCAAAGTATATATATATATATATATATATATATATATATATATAATATTTTTTACATAATCATCTAATTATAAATTGATATAAATAATAAATTATATTAATTTTTATAATAATTACTTTAAGATATATATTTATAATAATTTTTACTTAAGTGGTAGTGTAAATTTTTTTTTACACAAATCATACATGAAAATTAAACTAAAAATTTGAGAGTAAAATCACCGAATTAAAAAATCAAGTTTTTTCAAAAGTTATACGGTACCATTCTTTTCTCTTGATAAATTTTAAGTTTATTGAAAAGTAGGCATTCTTTCTTTTAAAATGAACACATCTAACGTGGATGGTTAATTTTTATTTAAAAATAAAAATAAAAACAATAAACTGTATAGAATAAAATAATTTATTCTTATATTATAAATTTGAATATTCTTTCAAAGTAAGATTCATTATCCTCTTAATTAACTATTTTTTTTATATTTTTCTCTCTCATTATATTGTAATATACACACACAGCTTATAATAGTAGGATTAATATTTTAAGATTTTATATATTTTTTTAGATTTAAATGATTGTTATTATAAGTATATTATATATTAAATTTAAATTAGATTATAATATATTTTAAATTATAATAATTACTATTGTTTTTAAATTGTTTTATTAGTTATTGTTATTATGAGTATGATATTTTTATAATTAAATAATTATATAAAAAAATTACCCTACATAAGTGTTAAATTGCTAATTGTTCCAAAAATTTGCTTCTCTGTTTCCAATTCCCTTCATTTTTTGAGTAAGGATAAATGTACACCATTTTGATGTGTATGGATTAAAAAAATAATAAATATAATAAATAATATAATGAAAAAATAAAAATATGTAAAATAAAAAATATATATTTATATTTATTCTCATTTTTTCTACGTCCCGAAAGTAACAGCAGCATTTTTTTCAGTCATTTACTTAAACCAAATTGGCATCAACTTTCTTGACGGAATTTCACACATCCTCCACATGGGCATGGGATTGGGGAAAGTTGACAAAAAGAAATTCCACTCACCTAATTTATTATTTTTAATAATTATATTATTATACAATTTTTCTATTCTATAAATTTTGAATTTAAGTCTAATATAGTATATCTAATATTAGTATTCAGCTCACCTAAATAAAAACTGATAGAGGAGAAAAAAAAAAAAAGTTGAAACTCATTAATTACCCATAGTCATCCATAAAGAGTGATATAACTGCATGAACACGTTGAACACCTGTGAGACGCAGTTTGAAAATTGGACAAGTGAAAGAAAAGAAAACAACATTCATAAGATAAGACGAGGGAAGCGAAAATAGCTAATGAAAAGAAATAAAATAAGTTTATATTCGAAACAAAGAATTTGAGTGTGAATTTTTTTATACTTGTAAATATCCATTTCACATCTCTTATTTATTTATTTTTATCACATTACGTTATTAATATTTTTTTGATTAATCTTAGCAACACTAGTCTCTTCTTATTCCTTTACCTACACCCCTTAAATGTCAAAATTTCAATTGTGTCCGTTATTTGCTTTGAAGTTGAAAGAGAGGAATTAAAGATATATTTAGTATGATAATAGTTAATTTGAGGTGCAAAATAGTGAAAGAGGAGGAGGATGGCATGGAAAGAGTTGAATGTAAGCTTTTGTGGAAAAGATAGTAATAAAAAGAAAGATGAGGTGATGGTCCAAAATGTACATAAGAGTGGTCGGGATGTGAGACACAAATGACAATGTGGAAGGGGCCGCGGCGAAGAAAAGGGAAGCAAAGGATTAAGGAAGTGTTGGGGAGAGTAGAAATTCTTTCACAAAAATGAATGTGACCATGTTCTTCTCTGCACCGTTGTTTTAGGGTAGGGGCCAGTGGGTCTATTCCAGCCACGTGGAGACCGACAACATAAGGGGTCCCTTTGGAGTTTGGATTTGTTCCAGAAGGAAGTGGTCCCAAATGTGTGAATCATTAACCTTGTCTCTGCTTCCACTTTACTATGCTTATGTGCTTTTGAGGATTAGGAAAAAGTAATCACCTCTTCTTTTGGATTCATTTGCCTCTTCAATCATTAATCACAGTGCCTATTTGCTTTTACTTCCAGGGCACAAACTCACATGCCTTGTTGCTCCTCCACTCCTCCTCTACGCTTCGTCATCTTGATATGGACCTTCTTAACAAACAATTCATACAATTTTTAACCACTATCAAATCCATACACACTTAATAAATAAATACATATCTTTATGCTTTTTTTAGTTAATAATTTCTATAATAATATATCACCATTAATAAGTATTCAAATAAATTTCTAGTTTCAATTCAAAATAACGTAAAAAATGCATAAAATAATATCGTATTAAAATTATTTTTTTGTGTACTTAGAATATCAATCGGTTCATAGTTCAAAATTAAATTTTAAACATTAAAACAGACATAATTTCTCTCAATAACATGCGGAACATATATATGGAGAGATTCATTCTATACAAGAATAGATTACTGAATCTAGGTCAGGTTATCGGACATGAATAATCAAAATTTAATACATAATTTTAAAAAATCATATATCTTTATATATTTTTATCTTAATCATCTATGATAAAATCACATCTTGTTTTGTAGGAAATCCTTTGACAAGGGGCCATGACTCGCAATCACGTTCCTGACCCCTACCCAAAATAGATAGATACATATACTTTTGATGTCTTTTTTCCAATTATGCATATTATAATATTCTTCAGTGTGAGACTATTATTAACTTAAGCATTAAAATATTTTTGCAAATATTTTTGTTTTTTCAAATTTGTCAAAAAATGTAAATCTTATTTATCCAATCATTCAACTATAATTATATATTAACTTGATTGTTTTTGTTAAATTTTGTCAAAAATTATTTAGATTAATATTATTTTAGATATAATCTATATGAAAATAAAATCTTTAAAATGAAAGGCTGAAGTTAATGAAAATAATGTTAACTAGACGGCTAATGCAAATGTCAATATCAAAATCAAAGAAATAAAAAAAATGAAAATTCTCATATAGGAAACTCATTTATTTGTTTTATAGAAATATATGTACTGAGAATTTTTCTATTGTAAAAAATAACAACTATAAATTTAGTTTAAAAGTCAATTAATAATCATATGATTATTAAAAAAATTATATGTATTTTTATTTTAATATTGACTATAGTATCTTATCTAAAACTCACTTATTGTCCTCCACATAATCAATACAAACCAAAAAATGTGTGTATGTTAAATAATTATAAATTAAATTACTAGATTTAAAAATATTATATTTTTATTTTCTTTCTATATCTTGCTTATATAAATTATATATATATATATATATATATATATATATATATATATATATATATATATATATATATATATATATATATATATATATATATATATATATATATTAAATTTATAATGATTTATCATATATAATTTAATTATAATGGGCTTATCCCACCGTAATTAAATTGTTTAAAAATATATTATAATTTTATATATCTACAATATTTATATAACTTATATATATATATATATTGTATCATTTTTTAGGTATACAAAATATATATTATTATTTATGTGTATTAATATATAAAATATAATATAAATATAAAAAATTATATATATTAGTATACATTGTTTTTATGTGTATAATTATATGTATTTAATTTATATAAATATTATAAATATATAATTATCATATATTTTAAAATACTATTTTAGTGAGCTAAGATGATTGTATTTAAATTATATATGTGTGTTAAATAATTATAAGTTTAGTTAATGAATAATAAAAAATTATATATTTTATTATAAACTAATTTTTCATATATTTGTACGTATTTAATTTATATAAATATTATAGATACTGGGGGAAAGAGAGACATTGTGTGCTTCTCTGTAATTTTTTAAAAAGAAGATAGGATGTTAAATAAAAAATGGGATGCAATTCAGGAGTAATACTTTAGTTATGACATTAAAAAAAAGCAAGATAAGTTATTACGGACAGTTGAGGGTGGTAAAGACGTCTAAAAAAAGTGAAAACTGAAAAAGACTATTGTCATTATATAATTTTATAGATATATAATTACAATATATTTTTAAACAATTAATAACGGGTGAGGTATGTTATAATAAAATGATAAATATATGCTAAATAATTATAAATTTAATATATATATTGTATACTATATTTATATTTATGATTGTAAATTCATTGGAATATCATTTGATTATAGCCTATGAAAATGTCATGAAGGTTGTAAATGTTATTCAGTTTTTTTGTGTGATTTAATTGTTGGTTATGATTTCTAAGTTAAGGATCGCAGTGAGTGATAAATATTGTTGGAAATATTATAGATATCTGATAAGATATGCTAGTTAATTAGGTTAGAAATATCTAAATATCTCATTAGATTAAGATGTTACAAATATCTAAATATCTCATTAGGAGGTCATGATCATCATAGTTTATCTACAATGATTATCTTTATTTTTCTATTATTCATATTATCTTTAAATCGTTTACCCTGTAAAAGGAATATTAGAAATTGTATTATTCAATTTAATCAATACAAAATTTCTTTTACTTTCAATAAATACTATGATTTGTTATAAAGTTGTAGGGGTGAATACACTCGATTGATCTTTCTTATTTTGAATACACTAGTAATCAAATAAATTCTTGTAGTGAAAGCTTGAAATAAGAAATATTAATATCAAATATTTCTAATCTTCCTTATGGGGAGTATAGATCAACCTCCCTTATAAAGAGAAATTTTAGGCCAAAAAAGAAAGAGTAGATATTAACCTTATAAAGAAAGTTTTTAGGCTAGGAAGACAATAGTCAAAATCAACTTTCCTTGTAAGGGGGTCTTTAGGTTGAGAATCTTTAAGTTGAAAAGGAAATAATTGAGATTGACAACCCCTCAAAGGAGAAATCTTTAATCTAAGAAAGGAAGAATCAAGATCAATCTCCTTATAAATGAAATATTTTGATGTTATCTTCTTTCTCAGGCAATTAGTTTTTGAGACAAAGTACAATTTCATTTTAATAGATTTGTATACAGGGTAGAAAGAGTGTATCTAACTAAAATATCTTCATAGGTTTGTGATATTCTAGTACCTTAGGATTTTCTTTTCCTATAAGGTATATAGCTTATAGGCTCATTTTCCCATATAAGAGGTCCATTGTTATGGTCTTTCTCAACTCTGTGCTATCTTTCGATATGCCATGTTCTTTCTATCAATGTTTGTTGACATAATACAAAGCATTTAGAAGAAAAGTTCATAGGTATTACTTTGGAATTATATTTTAAAATGGCTAATTGTTTAGGTTGAGTTAACTAGGTCAACCTAAATTTGCTTAATGAAATGTAAAGTTTGACTTTAAATTTTAAGTTTTAATTAAGTCATAATTTTTTTATCTTGATTTGATCAGAATCTAGTCTAGCTTTAGCTTGCAAAAACCTAGGGAAAAAAAGTCCTAAATACTTAGTATTGAAATATCTATCAACATAAATGGGCATAATTGTAATTTCTATTACAAAGTTAACTAACACTTAGGCCTTGATGGTTGTTCAAGATTCCTACACTAGATTGTATTGTAAGAGCTTCACAAACCATGTCATCATACATCTTGCAAGGTCTAATTTTTGTAGCATTACTTAAATGAATGCATTAATCACGATGACAATTTGAGTAGTGATAACTAAAGTTAGTGTTATCTTTTCCAACCTTTGGTATTGTGTTTCTAACTTAATGTGAAGTTATTTTGGAGGGTAAATGTTGACACTTTCTCACTAATAGTGAACTATGATGGGTGAGGCATAATTACAAAGATTATAATGTTTAAGTCAAAAGGAGATTTGGTAGGACAATAAATTATGAAATTGAAAAATTTACCTTTTGTGGGATGTTGATTAGACATATATAAAGGAGTGTTGTTGGCATTGGAGAGTAGTGGTTACTGAATCCTAAGAGTAGTTGACAATAAGTAATTGAAAAAAAAAAGAAGTCATTCGATTTTTGTCATGTTAATCGAGATTAATGAATAGGGATCACTTTGAAGCTTAATAATAAGAAATGATGTAACATATCAAGGTAAAAAGTAAGGAAAAATGGAAGAAGTATCTATATTCATGAAACAATTTTAGTAAAATTAGAACATCTCTTAAGGTGAAATGCTTAAATGTTAATTGATGTTTCAATTGTTAGATTTGTGATTCTCGTGAATCATTTAAAATTGGTTTGATCAACATAATACATAAGTAACTTTATAATTTTTATTATAATATTTTAATCAATAAAATATTACTTATTTTAATTCTTAATATAATAAAGATTTAGATAAAATAAATATTTTATAAAATTAACAACTAAAATAAAAAATCATAGATTGGTCTCGTAATTAATTTAAAGACCAAAGTTTATAAAAAAAAATTACGTGATTTTTTATTTATTTATATAAAATTAAGAATTAAAGTCCCCTGCGCTTGAAAGTTGTAACGTGAGAGTTTACTCCCGCAATAAGCAGTAATTCAGTAAGAGTAGGCACGTGCGTATCTTGGTTGAGGTTGTTGTAATAAGGTAATGAGGATATGATATCCACACGACCAAACACACCCCGGCGAGACTGATCCCGCGCTTATTCGAAGAAGGAAACAACCAAACAGCATAGTAGAGGCGAGCCGAGAATGGAACCCATCATCCTCTCCGACGAAGAAGAAGACCCATCAACCCCATTCCCACTACGTTCCAAGAAACGCCGAACCGAACCGGATCCAAACCGCACCGTTCTCATCCTCGACGATGACCCAACCCCACACAAATCCTCCACACCTTCCCTCGTTCCCGAGACTCCAATGTCCGCGCTATTCGATTCCGATATTGCAATCGTCAAATGCACAATACCTTCCGAACCATGCGCTAGGGTTTCCCCTAAAAAATTCTCCGGTCAATTTATTTTCTCTCACTGCCATCACTTCACTCTAGCTCTCTCTCCTTTCTTATTTACGCCTCGTGCTTACTTTTCAAATATTGTTATTCCATGTATTTTTCATAATTCGATTTCGTTTTCTTTTTCTCGGCTGGAACTCTAGCATTACTTATTTGTCTGTTTCCGTGCTAATATGTAGCTTTGGGATTTCAATTGGAGTTGAATTTGCGGTGCTTTGTGATTGTTGTTGGTTCTCTGCGTAGTTTATTTTTTATTGATTGTTTCTTGTCGATTGAAAGTGATATTTTCCTCTTTGAGATATTCATTATTCTATGAGAAGTGAACGTTTAGCTGAACAGCGTGTACATTGTTTGTTGTTCAGGGATTAGTCAAATGATATGTTTGGAATCGGATAATGAGTCAGAGAATTGTGGAATGGGCAAACGGGATGAGCATGAACCAAGAGATTCTAGATGGATTTCGAATTCAATGGGGTCTGGAAGTTCTCCTGGTATATGCTGGAAATCAGATAATGAGTTGGAAGATTGTGGAATGGGCAAACGGATTGAGAATGAACCTAGAGATTTAAGATGGACTTCAAATTCAATGGGGTCTGGAAGTTCTCCACATATATGTTTGGAATCAGATAATGAGTTAGAAAATTGTGGAACGGGTAAACAGGATGAGAATGAACCAAGAGATTCTACATGGACTTCAAATTCAATGGAGCTTGGAAGTTCTCCGCGTATATGTTTGGAATCAGATAATGAGTTAGAAAATTGTGTAACAGGTAAACAGGATGAGAATGAACCAAGAGATTCCAGATGGACTTCAAATTCAATGCGTTCTGGAAGTTCTCCTGGTATATATGCTTGTTGACAGGTTACACTTGTTCTTCACCACCTGAAATGCTTTGCTTATTTATTTATGTAATTGAAAATTACAGAGAGGCATATTTCGTGTGGAAATGCTACTCAAACTGAAATGCCTGGGGACAAACCTTCAAATCCAACCTCTTCTTCACAAGTGGTTAGTCACTTGATCATTATTTTCCGTGTTGTGTTTATGCACATGTATGTAATTATTTATTCTCTATTTGATTTTCATTTATAATATAAAATTTGTTTATTCTAATTGTATTTAAATCAAATGAAAAAGTGGATTGTGTTGATTTTCCTGTGCTTGCATTTTGCTCCATGCATCTGAGAGAATCTCATGCTATTTTATAAGTTTTATGGTCATCCTAATTAGGAAAATATGAACATGGAGCAGGAGGAGAATGCCAAAAATATGAAAAAGTCTAAAGTTTCAACAAAGAACACAACCAAGGCAGTGGGAAAAACAAAAATGACGAAAGAAGAAAGAAATCGCCTGATGGAGGAAAAGAAACTACAAAAAGAAGTGTGTTTCAGTTTATAGCTCTGATCATTGTTTATACATTATATCATTCAGAATATGATAGCTCATGAAATTTATTCTTCAGCAAGAGAAGTTAAATAAAGCTGCTCTGAAGGCAGAAGCTGCAGAACTGAAAAAAATTGAAAAAGAAAAGCAAAAGTGGGAAAAAGGGAAGTTTGCAATGAAATCTATTGTGGCAGAAATTGATGCAAAGGTAGTTGAATCAGGTTCAATTGGAGGTGGGTTTTTGATGTCTGAATTCATAATTACATGATAAATTTCTACGTAATTTCTTTATTATGATTGTTTTCTCTTATAACTAATATTCTCTTGCTTATCTGAATTCGTAACTACAAGATTTTAATGTAATTTCTTAATTGTGATTGTTTTCATGTAAAACTACTATTCCCTTGCTTCAGGACATCTGCTTACTAGGTTTGCTGAAAAAGGGCTTACATACCATATTACATCAAATCCAATCACAGGGTCAATTTTGTGGTCTATGAAAGTTCCAGAATATATTTCACAGGTAAGAAATGCCTGCAGTTCATTGTTTAGCACAAAATCATTAAGCATTTCTCTGCCCGTAATCTGTATCATTTCTTTTTAATTTATTCTATATCCATGTCAGTTGTTTGCTGTATAAAGTGTTCATTTCATGATTTTTTTTGGTGAAAGTTCCAAATAGATGTTATCATAGTAGTTAATATGGATAGCAGGATGACCGCTATTTTGATTCCTAAGTAGATTTAAATTACACAATGTATATAATATATATTTGTTGAAAAATAAAGAAAAACCACCTAAATATAAAACATTCTGATTAAAACTTAAAGTTGCATAACCAAAACAGCAAACACCATGTCAAATTGTCAATTAGAACAAAGGAAATCAAATAAAAAAACAAGTTTAAGCCTCTAAGGCTTAAAAGGCTAGAGCAACTAGTAAACATTAAAATCATTCAAATATCATCATCTTCAGCTGCAATGTGAGGCATCTCTTCCTCACATTCATCACTTTCATCTCTTCATCCTTCTCTTTACTTTCATCACAATTTTCCTCTTCTTCTTGCACTAGTGCTTGCTTTCTTCTTCTTGTAGAGGTAGGAGGCCTAGAACTAGAAGTTGCAGCTGCCACAGCTCCCCAAGTCAAATCATCAAACACTAATTCATCTTCTTGGACAGCTTCTTCGTCTTCATTGGTCATTTAAAATTAAAAAAATGACCTTTTATTTACCAGGAGCTAAGGTAGACCTTTGTCTTATTGCCACCCTTAAACCAAAGAGGCCTCCAGTTCTTCTATAGATTGGCAACTCATTGTTTGCCTTATCTTCATCATCCTCATGTGCAGACAGCCTCTCAATACACTATACAACCCCTCCATCACTTCTGGATCATTTTCAAGTCTTGGATTGCCATAAAACTTAAAAGTATTGGGGGTTGAAATAATGACCAGCTGAATGCAATGGGAGATGAAGTTGACACTCCTATCTTCTATTAATTATGGCAAAGAACTCCTTGTACTTCTCTTGCTTCCCATGAAATGGATTTTGGGTTGCTTCTTTTGCCCTATCCATAGCTTCATAAATGTAGAGCCTGTTTGGATAAACTTTTCCATAAGCACTAATAAGAGTAAAAAATAGGAAGGAAAAATGAAGTAAACTTCTTCATAAACTAAAATTAGCTTATGCATAAGTTAAAAAATTAGTTTTTGGAGAAACTAATATGACAATTTCTACAAATTAGCTTATGCATAAGCTAATTTTAGCTTATAGAGAAGGTTTTTTTTTTTTTCCTATTTTTTTCTCGTATAAGTGCTTATGGAAAAGTTTAACAAACAGACCTGTTGCCCATTGCAGGCTTTTTCTCATTATTAACCAGCCTAAGAACTAAAACAAAAGGTCCCATAACCTTAAGTGAGTAAATCGCATCAGCCCAAAAACTAGGCATGAGCACTGTGTTGGTTGCTCTTTTCCCTTTAGTTTCCTTGGCTGCCTTGACTTCAACCACTCATCAGAAGTAAACATCCTTTTAAGAATGTTTTTCTCAGTATTTGCAACCTTTGTAATGTGAGGAAGGTTGTGGAAAACCTTGTCACTCCATATCTAACCAATTGTGACTACTTGGTGAAACTCTTCATGGTGTTCAATGCCAAAGAGTGATTATAAATGTAGCCCACAAGATTAATCCCCCTTTGGATAGTCTTCTTGACCCTTGTTATTTTTCCAATGTCTTCTAACATTAAATCAATACAGTGGGCAGCACATGGGGTCCAAAATAAGTGTGGTCTCTTGGCTTGAAGCAACTTACCTAAGACCAAATTTTGCAAATTAAAATGAGTATAAAACATTAGCAAGTAATAATCAAAATTATCTAGTAATAAATAGTCAAGAATCAAGAACCAAGATTCTTATTGGCCAACACATAATTACTTCCATTATTGGTGACCACTTGCACAACCTTACTTTCTTGAATCTCCTCAACAAACTTATCCAACAACTAAAATAATTTTACTTTGTTCTTAATGTAAGAAGATGCATCAACACTCTTAACAAACATAGAACCAATTGGACAATTTACTAAGAAGTTGATCAAGGTTCTATTCTTCTTATCTATCCATCCATCCAACATAATTGAGCATCCAAAAATTTCTCTTTTAATCTCATGATTTTTCAATAACATCTTATTGTACTCAAACTCTTATTTGAGAAGAGGAACTCTACACTCATGATATGTTGGAACCTTTAGATTTGGGCCATAATTTCCAATAGCTTTAACCATTAACTTGAAGCTTTTTGAGCACACATTTGCACACAACACTGAAAGGAATGTTATTCCTACAAAGAAAATGCTCTATGTTTGAATGATCCTTGCTCTTGCTTCTTTTTGACAAGCATCATTAATGCTTGTTTGCCTCTTGTTCTTTCCCAATTTGATAGTTGCCTCCAAATTCTTGAACAGTAGTAAATCCATGGGGCATTAGATATTTTTTTCCCTTCTTTGCAGCAATTAGGTCACTTGATGTTGCACTTGAAGGTGCAGCCTTTTTTCCTCTTTGAATATTGCCAATTTCTTCTACCTCTTCCACTTCTTCATCATTTGCTTGAAGCTCAGTCAATGCTTCTTTCTCAGTCTTCTTCTAAAAAGCTTCTTTAAGCAATTCTCTCACATCAGAAGGAGTCTTGGCATAGTTGACAACATCTCCCCTCAAGCCCATTTGATGTTTCTTTGCTCGGGTAATCCCACCCATGGTGATTTTGCCAAAAAATTGCAAGTAATAGCCTTCCTGCCGTTGATGTTTCGTAAGCTATTCCAAGTCCAAGCCATATCCCAATTATTACCAATATGCTTGACCAATGCATAAGAGGAGGCTGCTTGAGAGGCTAAGTTTGTTCTATGTTGCTGGAGCTGGGAGGATGAAGCCATCGTTTCTACTGAAAGATCACTAGAGAATAGTTGCAAAACTCACTGGAAAAAGATGGGTCACAACTGAAAAATCAAGAAAAAGAGAAGTGGTATTGTGGAGTATGGACAAACAAAAAAATAGGAGAAGGGATGTTGTGTGCTAGGGTGGAGTTGAATGTTGGGAGGAGAAAATGTCGAAGATGGGGGAGGGAGTTCAGAATAAAAGGGGTATCGGTTTTACCCTTTTACCCCTCTTAAAAAATAGAAAGCAAAACAAAATGAAAGACCAGAAGAGCAAAAAAGCATCACCTACCTGGAGCAGCTGCAACTCGTCGTGAAGCCCACAATCTCAGCTGCAATTCGCAGCGCTCCAGCCACGATGGCCATCTGCTCTGTGATGACCAGTTAAAGTTCCAAGGAGATCCACGATTCGATGCTGCAATAGTGGAGTGATTGCCTGCATTTTACTAGAATGGATGTTACCCTTTTGTACTGTTTTTATTTTGGGTTAACTGAAATGATTTTTAATTATCCTTTGTGACACTAATAAATTGTATTTTAGGCTGGTAAGTGCTGCATTGAGGAGTCTAATGGAATAGCAAACATGTTTTGGAAAAACAAAGCTAAATTCAAGGAGGAGAAGGAGAGCAATTAGTTACATGAGTTCTAAGCTACACCGCCTGTTTTTTTTTTTTTTTTTTGCCTTGTTGGTTATAATCTCATGACTGGTTGTCTTACATATCTGTTTTTTGCCTCAGGAGTAATCTTGTATATTTTTTCATCTGCATTCTTCAATTCAAAGAGTTGAAATGGAAGTTTTAAGTTTCAATTATGCACACATGTATTTATGGATGTATTTAGAGAGGGATGGCAAAACACCAACATCATGTTTTAGTACTGACAAAATAATTCTTTTTTTTGGGGGGGGAGGGGGGTGTGGAGGAATTGTGATAAACTTTTTGTCTTGGCCAGTGTGGAATTATATTTATATATCTAATTAAAACCTTTTTTCTTTATATTCCAAATTAGATGAATCTTTTTGTGAGGATGCTTCTTATCCACTGATATCAATTTCATTTATTATTTGCAGCTTTCTACTGAAAGAATTGAGATTCCATATGTCTTGGTCATTTATGAGGCTGACAAATTTTGTAACCTTGTCTCAAATGATTCTCTTTTTGATCAACTCTCTAGTATTCGGAGTCTTTATCCAGCTTATACAGTTTGTTACCTCACCAATAGGTTATTGGCTTACATTAATAAAAGGTGAGTGATATATATTACAATTTTCTTAATACTTCAATTCTACCAGTAATTAGTCACATTTATATTTTAGCATATTGTGCTATGTTGATATAGTGTATGCATATTTGCTAATTCATCTCCAGCAACAGATGACTTAATATTGGGTTTCAATCAAACACCCTAAACAAATTAAAGGAATATAATATAATAAAAAAGTTAGAAGTACTCAATAACTTTTTTACATTATACATGCATTTTAGTTAACTTTAATTTTGCCTATAAATCTCTTAAAAAAGTCTGACTCATCACCCATTTGATAGGGCCCTAATTCGGTAAATGGTCAGGTACCTCTCTGTTTCCGTTTACACCCCCGCGAACTTTTTTTATAAATAAATTACACCTGTATAAATCATTCCATATCTATTGTTGAAAATTTATGAAATGTAAAATATTATGTAGTTTGAATTTGGAAACTTGTTTTACTGGACCTTTCTTGTATGAGAACTGAGAAGCTCAAACATGCACTTTATTTTCTATTCTAAACATTTCTTTTAAATATACTTCTATAAATACAATATTTACTTGAGTTGCATGCAATTGTTTGTTTTTTAAGATGTACAGGTTATCTGGATATTTTTCTAAAATTACTTTAGAATAGGAATTTCTTTTAAATGTTATTGCAGTAGTGTAAATGACAAAATTTTGAAAATCATATGCAATATTTGCCAAAATGCAATTCCTTTCGGTCGAAAGTAAGAAAACTTAGTCCACAGACTGTAAGGTGCAAGGTACGGATGCATTCTGCACTTGGTTGCCAAATGCAATGAAAAATTGTCAAAAGGATGCTGCATAGTGCATACAACCTTCTTGACACACAATTGCACATACTAGTATTTTCCTTCTGTATATAATTTTATTTAAATATCTGTCAATGATTTCTGATACTTTTGTCCAATTTATTGATATCCTACAATTTCTTTTTTTATTTCATAATATTATTTTATTGAAACTTTGTTTTTATGACCTGTTAGGGAACAAGAAAAATATAAGAACCCTGAAAACAATAGTTGTTGGAGACGTCCACCTGTTGAGGAGGTTGAATAACTGGCCTTTCATTTTCAAATTACAATAGGTCATGTTTTAAATCATTACCTTCTTGTTTAAACATGTCTATCATTTTTCTTTTATTTTGTCTTGTAGGTTCTGGCAAAATTAACGACTAATTTCAACAAGGTACATTCCAGGCAGTGTGTAGATGAGGCTGAACTGGCTGAACATGTTGTTGGTTTGACATGCAGCCTAGCATCTTGTCAGTTTAGGTACTTGATGCCTGTATTTTTTGGTATTGATTATTGAATTAATCCTGTCAATCTTTGAAGGAAACAGTTTTATATGCAAAACTTCTAAATGTAAAACCAGTTACACTAAATCCTTTAGAGGCTCATTGAATGATGGAATTTGATATGTCTACTGATTCTTTTCTATATCTATGTTATAAAAAAATCTATTGTTTTCCTTTTTATTCACCATTTTTCATGCATATAATTTGTTTCTCTACATTTGTATTGAAGCATTTATTTTTTCAGTTTGAAAGAACAACTTACACGTACTAGAATTGGTGTTATTCAGAAAGACGCAAAACCTGCTTTTTAACCCTGTAAATATGTTCCATACTTGTGTAATTTATCTTTTTTGAATTGAATATTACACCATTTTTGTTTATTTTTCTGCAGAAAGAAGTTAACCCGATTATCTGTAAATGCAAATGGAGCCCTTATTCCAAAGGACTGTGTTGACCGGAATTTGATAAAGAAATCTTTGTGGTGAGTGATCTTTACATTGTTATATTGCATAGAAAAATACTAGCATCCTCTTGATTATTCAAAACAAAAAGTATTAAATGAAAATGCTTAAGCATTTAAGTTCTTGCCAACACAAAAGGCATTTAATACTTTTTTCTTTTGGTAATTAGGAGAATTATTAGGCTGAATCATTTGAAGGATTTGTAATTTTTCTATTGCATACTCTTTGAAACCATTACCTGGCTCTATTTCTATTACTCATTATCAGTTGTCGTTTATCTTGTTTAATTTTATTTATTTTGTTTTTATCTACTCAGATAGTTTTGTCTTTTTTACTTGTATGTTTAAGAGTTTGATTATCTAGATAGCCGAATTAATGCCCACTGTTCCTATTTCTTTCTGTCATTTTTTTCATTTTCAATGTTGACACAGATTGAAAATGGTATTAAGTGCGATGTCTTCCAAGTTGCGAATAATTTAATCAATGTAGTCTGTGCAATGACGCATGATATTAGGAAGCTATTGTTTGAAATGACTTCGTAACAAACTTCATAATTATAGATTCACTGCTGTCACAAAAGACAAATAATTGTTCAGCTTAACCCTGCAGACAAATGGTGAAGGGCAAATTGCAGGAATTTTTTCATTAATTTTCTTGTTCACAATTATTATTAGGAACACTTGGCATCTTTTGTTACTTAAAATCTATCGTTAGATGATTTAATGATACGACAATATAACTTACTATTTAACAAGGTATATGTAGATGGATTTAGTGTTTGTTGAAATTGGTTTCCTAACAATGTGGAGGCAGCTTATTTAAGGGTTAATGTAGTAATTAGAAGCAGATGTTCTTTTAAGGTATTAATATTTGCAGTAGCTTGATGTCTTTGGTTTGAGGAGAATAAGAACTAGCTTGTTTAATTTTAATTCGGGGAAAGATAGTTCTTTTATTACTTTGAGGACGAGCCTTGGCACAACAGTTAGGTTGGTGCATTTGGAGGATGGAGGCAAAGTTGCGTATATCTACCCTCACGGCCTCACCAGATCCACTAGATGGGAGCCTTGTTCATTGGTTACACTTTTTTATAGTTATTTTTTTACTAAATTTGTGGTTTACCTTTGGCATTTTAGGTTGGGGTTTATTAATTTAATTAAATTTTAGCTGAAGACCCTACTGAGATTCTGTAGCTTCTTTCCTATTCATTCAATATCAAGAATAATTGTTGTTCACTTTTGCAATCCATTTTTCTTTTCTACCAAAATATAGTTTCCTATTCTTCAAAAGAGAAAACAAAAAACAAAGGAAATTACGACTTGGTGGCCTGTGTTATTTTGCATATGTGATGAATTTGTCATTTTTGCCACTGACTTATCTGATACTTAATCTTCCGTAAAAGAAATGTTTGATGTTATCCAGTTGACCTAAAATATTTGGATTTCCTGTCTTCAGTGTACTCAGCCAACAATATTGATACTTATAACTCAATCTACTTGATTGGAGTAAATGGGGCTTCTATTTTTGCAATATCTGACTCAGTTCTGCTTTGCAATGTTTACATTGTGTTCCATGACTAGGTTAAAAGCTTTGGTTGCTATCCCCAAGGTACAGCCACGATTTGCTATTGCTATTTGGAAGAAATACCCAACCATGAAGTCCCTGTTAAGTGTTTATATGGATCCAAGTAAATCGGTATGTGTTGTTCAGATTTGCTTTGACCTTTCTGATTGATTGCAGTAATTTGGACACTAAGAAATGCAGTCTGTTTGATAAAAGAAAGGAGGGGCAGAAGTTTTTATTGTCCTTAATTATGGAAGATGCAACACAAAAAATAAGACTCTACTTTTATGGCCACAGGAGCATGAGAAGGGATTTTTACTTAAAGACTTAATGACAGAAGGTTTGCTTGGTGGTGACAGAAGGCTAGGTGAGGTTTGTTCAAAGAGAGTATATAGAATTCTAATGGCGCAAAGCGGATGCATTAGAACAGATGATGTCGAGAATGGTGCTGATTTCTTTGAACGTCAATCATGAAGACCTTTGTCCTTGTATGTAAACTAACTGTGTTTAAGAAAGGGTGTCAACCTTTTACATTTTATACGAAGAAATTAAAATCTGATATTCATATTTTATATCAGTGATAAAATCTGATATTCATCACTATTAATCAAGTTATGGTGGTGATTATAATCGGGTGGCTATTATGATTAATTATTGATAAAAAAGTTAGTCATAAATGATGATAATGAATGTTAAACTTTATTATTGCTGAATTTTTGTCCATAAAATATTGTGATTGTATTTATACAACATAATTTGTATACTTTTTTTTTACAAAAAATAGGAAGAGAAGAGAGAAATTTAAGACAAGATAGATGATGCGATTGAGATATAAAGAGAAAATAGTATTGTAAAAAAGTACTTATTATACTAAAAATATTGTCTATGATAAATTATTTATAATAAACTATAAATTAGTAAAATTTTATTTCTTAATTCATAATTAAAAAATACTACAGAAAATGTTCAGACTTGTGGAGACAAGAGTTACAGAGCAGAAAGAGACAGAGAAAATCACATTTCGTGGCTCAACTTCTTCTTTGGTCCGTAGAGTGTTGATAGCTTCTCTGGATCAACTCGAAAGTCCAACGCAGAAATGGACTTACGCAACGGACCAAATTCATTGCCTTCATTGCGATTGATGATATCAATTATAGAGGCTTGTAAGAGGGTATAATTTTTTATGTTCTTAAGAGCATTAGGATGGCCCTCAGTTTTGGGGGATTTTCTCACACTAGAGAAAAAAGCTGGGGATACATATGCATTTTCGTGCATAAAGAGTGATGATGTGCTGCTTCCACTTTTCCCTGTTTCTTCACCTTTCATGTTTTGTGCTACACTCTTCTCCTATCGTCAACCAAAAAGCACACAAGTTATTATCTCTGTCTAAACTTTATGCAAATAGCTAGCTATAATAGTTCCTTCTTTATGAAGGCAAAGAGATACCACGACCACGATTGAACTAGTCTGGCATGAGTTGTATCATTGTTAAAGAAAGAGAATTGATTCTCTAGTGTTGAATTTCCACATACGTTATCATGTGAAATTTGTGTCATTTCTCTCTTCAAAAACATCAAATAAGTGGAGTCTTATTAAAATTTGTAGGTTTCTTAGTTGCCTTTTACCCATGATAATACTTTTTAGTGATAAAATATGAAGATTTTAATTTTCATGCATATTGATAATGTTGATAAATTACATCATTCAATTAAAAATCATCTTAAGTATAACTTTTAAAATAATTATTATATAAGTTAATAAACTTGATATACATGATAATTTATTATTAAATGATATTGGACAAAACTTTTATACACTGTTATTAATACATTCTAATTAAATTAAAATATAAAAATATAGGATAAATTGTTACATAAAACTTTTTAAAATTGTAGAATAAAAAGTTAATTAAGTCACTAAAAAAAGTAATAATAATATGATATTGCGGAGAAGTGTGAAAAAAATATATAAAATAATTTTTTTTATAACTACATGGAATTGCTTGGTTGGATATGCCAAGGTTGTTTGAAAGGATATATTTATTTGGTGAAGCATGGAACACACCTCCTTTAATGATTCTGAATCTCCCTTGCTTTGTTCAGCAGTTTGGTTCTTTCGTGACTGGCTCACATTGCATGCACTTGTTTCAAATATTTGCCCTTTATTTTTCAGACCCTTGCGCCTTAATTTGTCATGAAAAACAACAAATAATTATCATAAACACATAACTTAATCGACTTTTGTTATTTAGAAATATCGTGTATGAAAACCACAATGCTATATTTGTTTTCTTCACTTCCTTCTCTTACAAGGTAGCCCACGTTTATGAAAGACAAAGCTTCTAAGTTCTGAACTGATATAGCATACCTTTTGCGTCTCTTTCTTTGTGAGGGTTCATCCTCCTCTTTGTAGATTACTGGTAACTCTGACAGCTCACATGCCAATGGACTTGACTTGAAAAACTGTAAGCAGTAAACACTTATGATATGTTCTTATTGGATTAATTAATAAAAGCAATTTTCTTTGTTTTTTCTTCAAACTTTTGAAAGTTTATACATCTTTATTAAACCTAAAAATTTAATTATAAAGAAATCTTTGTTAACTTCAAATACCAAACGACTAATCCGGATATGATCTCAGTGTCAAATCAAGTGGCATGAAATTGTTTCAGATCAACCACTAGTCAAAGGTTTAATTTCGACACACTATTATAATCTTATCAAGTCATTCATTATCGAAGTGTGTATAAAACAAAATACATCAAAGTGACATAAAAACAACAAGTATCATTAATTGCATCAAGGTAGAGAAGAAAACTAACTGACTTCATTTGCAAGAGCAGAGGCAGCGGTGCCACGAGAGTGAGAGTGTAGATCAAGAAGTGTGGTCAAGAGAGCACAGGCAGAGGAAGGAAAATCCTTAAAGTTTTCTGCATAATTAGCTTTATAATGTTGTGGTGGACGAAAGCTTGTCATTAACTTCATTTTTATCCAGTAATCCGCTGAAGGTGAACCACAAAGTTTGAAGATCATGTGAAGCTGTTCAACCTATATACACAAAATGTTTAGTAGCTTACTAGAGAAGTTTAATTCATTTTACTTACTTTTTTTATTTCTATAAGTATCGAGAAGTTTATCTAAACATTACCAAATACATTCATCCGTTAATCAGAATCATTGCACAAAGATTATTAGACTACTCATATCTCATGAATCAGACTTAAAATACACATGAGATATGAGATTGATCCGTCCAATCTTCATCTAACGTGAATTTGTGAATGTTTGACTGCAGGAAATTAGTGAGTTACATGCATGTGACATGAATTGATGTAAGCGTCCCGAATGATGAGATCAATCATCATAGTGCATGGTATCCAAGCTAAGCTAAAATCTTTAACTATTTTCATAGAGTTGAAACGAAGTTTTACCTCAGTCCTCCCAGGCATAAATGGTCTTCCAAGAAACATCTCAGCCAACAAGCACCCTGCACTCCAGAGATCAATTTCATATCCATAATCAGTTGATCCTAAAAGAAGTTCAGGAGCTCTATACCAAAGTGTCACCACTCGATTTGTAAAAGGCCCTTCAGGTTTAATAGCAAAAGAATTTGCCAGCCCAAAATCTGCTATTTTTAGCACCCCTCTTTTATCTACTAACAAGTTAGAAGGTTTGATATCTCTGTGCATAACTCCCCTCTCATGACAATGCTGTAGCCCCCAAAGCAGCTGCTGCATGTAACACTTGATCTGCATAAATTATAACTAAATCATACTATCATTTCGTCACTAAGTGCAAAACTAAATATCAAACATGAACACAAAGAAAGTGACTATAAATTTGTAATTGTTATTTGTGGCTTGAAGTGATTTCTATTATTTAGTAAATAGATTTAATGGTATTCACCAAAAATAAATAAATAAATTTAATGGTGTAATGAATATAAATCATCCATAGTGAATTATTTAGAATAAGAATGTTTTATTTTTCTCAGCTTTATTCTACTATAAATACATAAAATAGTAGAATTCATTTCATAAAACACAAATGAGTTCAATTATAATTTGAGAGTAGAAGAGTGAGAGTAAGAATTCTTAAAAAAAAAATCTTTTATAATTTTATTCTTTTATGACATCAAAGAATATCCTGTGTCACTTATATTTTATTTAGTTACACAACAACAGTAAGTTTGAGTTATGACAATATCATGAGCAACTAAAAGAAACACATACTTTCCATAACAATATGTAGTCTTTCCCCGCAGCAAACAGATCACAGATTACAAACATCTCAAAATGAATCTAAAAGAAATAGAATTTAATTAAAATACACGAAAAAAAAAACTTTTACTCCATCATTCAATCATAAATTATCATATTATTGATATTTATAATACTTACTTTAAAAGTCAAATTTAAAGTAATTTCTCTTTAAAAGTCAGATTTAAGGTGATTTACAATTAATTAGCTGTATAAAATTTTTAAGCTAAGAGGGTATCAAAATTAATGTGAGGATAGAAATCCAACCTGTGGTTGAGTGAGTTTCTCCCCAGAGCGAGAGATAATTCTTGTAAGGTCGGATTGCATGTAATCAAAAACAAGATAAAGACTATACTGCATCCTTGATGTTGCTAGTCCTTCCAGTTTGATCACATTGGGATGATCAAGCATCTGCAGAATCATGATCTCTCTTGCCATAAACTTTATGCTTTCAGAATCCGATGTGTCAAACCTTACCTTCTTCAAAGCAACAACCTTTCCACTCTCCTTATCTCGGGCTTTGTATACATTACTATATGTTCCACGTCCCAACTACAACCCCAAATAAGGAAGTTACTATAACTTAAAGGAAAGAACTAGAATCACTTGACATGGTTTAGAATCATTACTCTTCGCATGACACTTAATCAAATATGTCAAATAGAAATTAATCTAAATTATAGATATACCACGGTATCAAATCATGTAATAATTTCTCTAACATACGTGCATGTGAAGAGAAAGAACAGCATGAAACTATATACACAGTATAAGCAACTTAAGAAATCGATCTTATGTATTAGAGAATATTTTTTGATAAATATTAACTAATATGTGTTAATGTTAAAGAATTAACGTAACTTACATGAAACTTTATACATGTTTAATAAGTGAAATGTAGAGTGTAATTAAAGAGTGTCTTAAAGATATTATTATTTACCTTTCCGAGTTTTTCATAGGAATCAGCACTCTTGGGAGCCAAACTAGCCAAAACTTTTGGTGGAATATTATCAACGAGCCATTTGGGCCACCCTTGCACAAATTCATTGCGTGCAATATTCTTCTTCTCTTGAGATTTCTCGTAAACATTATCAACCTCACTCTTGTCATCTTTTGTAGCAACACCACCCTTATTACCACTATCTCTTTGTTTCTCACTCAACACTAGTTTTTCTATCTTCTTAGTCTCATCTTCCACGTGCTTGTTAGATGAATAGCTGATTGGTTTTGGTGCAGAAGCAGAAGAAGAAGCATTGTTTGCATGGTCCTTGTTTCTTTTCAACCTCTCAACTTTACGAGGAGGAGTGTATTTGGTATTAATGCATCCCATATGGCGACTCGAAACTGCGAATATCTCTGTTTCGGTGATAACCAGATATATAACATGTACCACGTCTATATCTATGAATTTAACTAAGACTATAATAATAAATAAAAACCAAAAAGTAAACGCTAGCCAAACCTATGTTATGCTTAGATATTTAAAGGAAAAAATATTTGTTCAAGCCTTAGCCGAAGAAACAGTTTAGAGATAAGAAGAGATAAATAGGGAGTATTATAAGTGGATGTTTATTATGTTTGAGATTTCAATGAAACAGCACTCTTGGTAAAGAGCAAACTAAATCAACTGAATTCTATATAATTAATTGATAGGTATATAATTGAATTTTTCAAGAATGTTTATTAGGATTTGAATCCTAGCTAGGTATGTACATGGAAAACTTTTTATTAAAAGAGAAATTATTTTATTAAATAAATATATATGCACTTTATATTTTGTTCTGTATAATAAATTCTACAGTAAATTGTCTTACATGTTTATTAATTATATGTCTATTAAATAACATTTAAATTTGGAGAAATAGTCATTTATTTTTTTAAATCTTATCAAGAAGTTATTAAATATAAGATTGTAAAAAAAACACGCATTAATAATCAATTAGAGGATACTTGAAGAGAAATGAAATAGAGTAGAATAAATGAAATAGAATAAGAGTTTAATTGTAAAATAATTTATATTACATTTAAAGGTAGTTATTGAAAAAATTAACAAATTTTCTATAAATTATTATTTATGATTGATAACCATGTAAAATTATTTTTTAGTGCATAATATGTTTTTTGATAAAATCAAACTAATTTATAATTTAAATATTTTATAATAAAATGAATAAAATTTTCATTTTATTATTTCTAAAGTAGCTACACTTAATCATATGACTTTTAACTTTATTTTCTTATAAGACCCTTCTTTCAAATATAAAAAATAAAAATAATGTATTTTAGGTTAAAGGTACAAAAGTAATTTTATCTCATTTTAATTAAATCACGAGAAAATAAAAATAAGAGTATAAAAGGAAATGGATTACATCAAGTTTCGTTCTATGACAACATCTTATCATATTTTAAACAATCCAAATAATATTAACTAATATCATTTGATTCATGTGATCCTTTCTGTTCATGGTCATTCATTCAGAGGAACCTTTAAGGTGTTTAAAGAAATAAAACTATTTGTATTCAAAAAATAAAAATATATATTACATTATAGAATACTCATTTATTAAAATATCTAATTAAAGTATTTAATAAAATATATGTAATATTTTTTAATCAGTGTTTTACGAAGAGCCAAATTAACAACAAAAATGGTAATTAAAAAAAGTGTTTGCCTGGAAGTAGCCTCTTAGCCGGCACACAGAGGATTGAGAATTGGAAAATATTTGAAATAATATATAAAAATGAGTGACTAAACATAAACCTTGGCTTTCTCGTCAAGTGAGGATGATTTGAGTATGAGACTAGAAAACCAATGTATGGACTTTGGATTACTACGTACTTACCTCAGCAATTACGACATTAGCAAACTATGTTCGTCACGAACCGGCTCGCTCACAACACAATAATACTATTTATTAAATTCATTTAATTGTCTTTTTATTCTGTGCCGTGTGTCTCACCATTATGCATACGTGTCAGGAGAGAAGCATAAATAAAAAATAATAATAAATGTAATATATGATAATATGCCATAATGTGTAAGTTTAAATACTTACACCATATATAAACTATTAGTACAAACTAAATTATATATATATATATTAAATTTAACATATTTTGTGATAATTAATGAGTTAATTATAATTAATTTTATTTGATTTAATTAACTTTTTGCTTTAATTATTTATAAAATTATTATTGAATTAATTTTTTTATAATTTTTCTTATAATAAAATATATATTTATTTTCTCTATTAATGATTTAGATATATATATATATATATATATATATATATATTATGGTTATTAAGAATCAATTCAGTTTTTAGTTGCTATTGTTTTTACAAATTAATTAAAAAATTAACAATTAGAAAGTAACAAAATTATGATAAAATCATAAATAATATACTTTTATTACATGTGGTCATTTTTCATTAATTATAATCCATATATATAGTTAAATATATTTCGAAAATTTGTTAATAATTAATATTTTATAGTTGATATTTATTTTTATAAATTTTTAAAATTGATTATATAAAAATAAAATTTGAAAAAAGTGGAATTTTTTAGAGAATATATATTTTCTTAAATATATTATTAGTTAAGTATGAAAAAGTAAAATAAAAAATATTAACATAATACTTTTAAATTAAAATGGAGACTAAATTATAACTTTGATCCTTTATTTTATAATAAAAATTTGTTTTGATCTTTTGTTTTTCAAAATAATTATTTTATACCTTTAATTATCTAATTTGAGTCATTGTTGTCTTTTCAAATAAATAATTATTTTCAATTTTGAGATATAATTTTAAATTATTTTTTTGACTGACTTAATACATAAATCTTATGAATATCGAAAAAGAATTTGATATGAAAATTTTCAATTTCTTAATTTTTATTTTGTTTATGATTTTTTTTTTTTTTGCAAACATTAGTTGATTTCTATAGTTTTCATGTAAACAAATCTAGTGAGACAAGTTTCACATCTTGAATTAGTAAAAAAATAGTTCAAAATTGTGTTCCAAAATCGAAAATAATAATTATTTAAAGATAATATTAACTCAAATTTGAAAGTTAAATTACTAAAATGAATTTTTTAAAAGATAAAAGAGAATTGTATGCATTTAGTGTAAAAATATTAGGTTATCTTGTATTCTTTGTTTTTATCTGTTTTTAATTTTATATAATGTAATTTTATTTAAAAACTGAGAAAAATAAAAAAAATATATTTTATTAGTTATTTAAGTCATAAATAGAGAAAAATAAATATATACTTTATTATTTGTAAAAAAATAGTTTGTTAATAATTTTATAAATAATTATATTAAAAAATTAAATTAATCAAGCAATCAATTAAATTAAATCAAATCAAATAAATAAATAGATTGATTATAGTTAACTACTTGATCATTACAAAATATGTTAAAGTTATTATATATATATATATATATATATATATGGGATGACAATCATTAATTTGATCAAGATTAAAAATAATAAATCGTTAAAATTAAAACTTAATCATAAACATTACTATCAATATCACATCATCCTAACCTCTGTCACTATCGTCATCATCACTGTTACAACCACAAATATCACTAGTGTCAACGCCACTTGTCAACACCCTCCACCACCAACATTGTTATTGCCTTCACCATCATCATTATAATTATTGTTGCCCTCACACCATTATTGCTACCATTATCATTACCACCACTATCACCACTACTACCACTATCTCCCCACCACCACCATCACCATTATTGTCCCACCACTATTGTTACCTCCTACTGTTATCACCAAAGACGGTGGTAGAATGACAATAATGATAATGGCAATGGTAGCGATGATAGCAATATAAGTGGTGATAACGATGGTGGTGAAGGCGATAACAACAGTAATAGTGGTGGTGGATGATGTTCATAGTAGTACTATCAATAACCATGATGGTGGTGACAATATGGTTGTGGTTGTAAGGGTAGTTATAGTAATAGTGATGAAGGTGAGGATAGATATTAATGGTGATGTTTATAATTAAGTTTTAATATTAATGGTTTATTATTTTTAATTTAATCCAACGATTATTATTATTTGTTATCATATATATAAATATATATATATATAAATATAAAGTAGGTTAAATTAATTATTTCTAACATTTAATAATGACTTAATTTTTCTATAAAAAAAATTAGCTTAAATATATTTTTAATCTTTGTAATATTTTTTTTTTGGTCTTTATAAAAAAAAGTTCTTAAAAATAATACTTGTAAAGTTTTTCTTTTTTTATTTTAGTTCTTGTTATTTTATTTTAGTCTTTATAATATAATTGTTTTCATTTTTGTTCTTATGATATATGAATAATTTGTTTTTAGTCTTTTTTTTCAAAAAGAATATTTCAAAATAACAAAATACTATAGGGATTAAAACAAAAAATAAATATATTGTAAGTACTAAAATAAAATAACAATGATCAAAATAAAAAATATATATATACAAGGACCATTTAAAAAAATTACAAGGATCAAACTAAAAAATAGTATATTTGTAAAAATAAAAAATATATTTAAATAAAAAAATTTAATTTTAATTTTGTGCGGAACTAACATTATATTTTTTATTATTTGAACGGTGTTAAATTGACGTTAACCTGCGCAATGAAAATTTGGCAGATCATATAAGTTATTGAATTATCATTTGATTCTATTATAAGGGTGTTAAATTAACGTTAACCTGTACAATGAAAGTTTGACAGATCATATAAGTTATTGAATGGATCTTATACTTAAATTTCTATATGAAATTAATATTATGCTTTAGTTTCTATATAAAATTTACATTATATTTATCTTGTATGAAATTAACACTACATTTTAGTCGCTGGAAAAAAAGATTTGATTTGATTGATTGTTTATCATATTCTCATTATTTTGTGTCATCTCTCAAACATAATGACAAGATTTTAGTAAGAAGTATTGATTTTTTTCTTTTTGACATAGTAAGAAGTGCTGACTTAATAATATATAGGTCCAAATTTCAAAATAACTACATTCTAACTTCATGAAAAAAACCTTCGCTCTTTCCCTTATTCTCTATATGTTAACAACCTAAATAATGATACATAGAAAAAATAATGCTAGGAAGATTTTTTTTTTTTTTCAAAACCCAGAAGGAATTTAGTGAGGCTAATAAAGTATATTGACACCAAAAGATTTGTTCAACTCATCTAACAATTATCTATTTATGCAAATAAGTAAGAATTATATTTTTGAAACAAAAGATATGATAGTAAATATAAAATAGACCATGTTTCAAATGAAGAAAAAATTATAATAAAAAAATATTTAATCATAGCTCTTAAATTATAATTAAAAAAATTAAGGTTAAAATTAAAATTTAATTAAATGAGACTATTATTATTATTGCTTCTATCATTATCACTATTATCGTTGTCGTCGTTATTGTCGATAGTGGTGATGATGACAACAACAATAGTGATAATGGTATAACAGAGATAAATGACAGTGATAAATATTATTATAATAATTATATCATAAGAGATATTTAATTAGTTTTTATTTCAGGACCATGATTGAAAGTTTGTGTTTCAAAATTATTTACTTTTGAAATGTATATGTATTATACCACAAATTGAACAACTGGTTAGTAGTATGATATTATAAGAAATGTTTAGTTTTGATTCTAAGGCTATAATTATAAGTTTGGGTGTGTTTCAAAATTATTTACTTTGAAATGTATATGTATTATATATACCACAAATCAAACACCTAATTAGTAGTATGTATAAAGGTATTTTATATTTTTTTTTACTATCTTATTCGGCTTGAGTAACATGTTTAGGATTCATATTTAAGATAATCAAATTATCATATTTATCAATTTATTAAGGTATCATTCTTGCTCTAAAAGTAAAACTGGAAGAGTTCACACATTTGATCACTTTAACCAAACATAATAATAATGCTTCAAAGTAGAACCAAAAGAATTCACATATTTAACTAATAGGTAAAACATATTTTACAAGTTGATTAATAACAATGCTTACAAATAGTCAAAAAAAAATTACACACACAAACAAAAGAAAAACAAATAGACAAAACTAACATATAAGAATTTATTGACTTAGTTAACATATGTATTCCAAAACTATTTACTTTAAAATATATAACTATTATACCACAAATCGAAGACCTAATTTAGTGGTATGAATTGAGGTATTTAATACTATGTTTGGACTTTATTATTCGACAAATAATCAAATTATCATGTTTATCTATTCCTAATAATATTATTCTCACTTTAAAAATAAAAATGGAAGAGTTCATGCAGTTGTCCACTCTAATAAGACACATCAATAATAATTTATTCAAAGTAGAACCAAAACAATCTACACATTTAGTTAATAGGTTAAACATATTTTTTCAAGAGTCGAATAATAATCACACTTGCAAATAGACAAAACAATTAACATACAAAAGAGAAACAAATAGACCAAAGACTTACAAAAATTCATTGACTTAATTAATGCGTGTTTTGAAACTATAAATATTATACTACAAATTGAAGACTTAAAACATATGAATTGAGATATTTTATACTATTTTTTTACTTTTTTATTTAACTTGAATAAATTGCTTATAATTAATGTTTATCTATTTTTAAAGTATCATCTTCCCTCTAAAATTGGAAGAGTTTGCAGTTTATCACTCTTATAGGTTACATCAATAATAATTGTTTGAAAGTAAAACAAAAAGAATCCACGCTTTTAACCAATAGGTTAAGTGTAGTTTTGCAAGAGGTGAATGATAACAAGACTTACAAAGGGACAAAACAATTTACCCACCTTAAAAAAACAAATAGACAAAATATATCATACAAGAATTCATTGACTTGATTAATGTTGAAGTTACAAGATTTTAGAACGAAAAGAAAGAAGAGATAAAGATAATAACAATACTTATATAATACATAATCTTTTTCAAAAGATTAGAATATTAATCTTTATTTATACTAATTAAATGATGATAGTTACTAAGAAATATGGAAACTTATCCTGTTATAGGATAAGAAGCTAATCCTAAACAAAAAAATCAATCTAAGATACTTTAAAAGAATAAATTAATCACACGTCATATTCTTTATTAGGATAAAGTGCTTTCTCTTTATCCGAGAGCTTCTTAATTTTTTCCTCTCTAAAATTCTTAGTTCAATTAATTTTAAGTTTATATTATTAACTGTGAGAAATTAAAGATAAAATAAAAATTGAGTGAAATTTTGAAATTGATGAAAAAATATTTAAAATTTCACTGCATCTTTTAAAATATAAAGGTCTTTAAATGATGATAATAATAATAATAATAATAATAAAATAATCAAAATGAAATATTGATGACACTAAAACTTAATAAAATAAATAAAATTATTGTTAAAAAAAATTGTTTCTAACTACTAATCACTACTAAAAAAAAAAGTATATGTATTAAAATAAACTAAGGTATAGCACATTTTATTATCTATTAAGAGAGTACGTAAAGTATAAGTTTAAAAAAATTTGGGGGGGTGGTAATTGTGTAATGTAAACATATTTAAAAATTATAATTTATCTATTTTATTAATCATGTGTGACTATTAGATATCAATAATACATTTAAAAGAAATTGTTTAAATTTATGAAAGTGATTTATAATCTTATTTTTTTAGTTTAATTCTAGAAATTTTATGAAAAAAAATTATCAAAATAAAACTTTATTTTAGCAACTTTCACAATTAAATTAATAAATAAGTTCTTATTTAGTAATACGACATTGAAATTGGCTACATTGGCCAAACTAAAAAAAGTTGGTCCTGAACGTCGTTAAAAAAATATTTCTAATGCACATTAAACATAATTTTAGATATTACATAATTTGTAAGGCTAATATAATTGTTTTTACTTTTTTATAATTTAACAGAAATATTGTTATTAATTGTATTGTGTTGGCAGATGTTTACAACAAGCGCAATATAATAAACTAATTTGTAAGGCTAAACTTGATGCAAGCTAATCGAAAATATCAGGAATTAAATTGTTGATCTTGAATTTACAAATGCAAGAAACCATTCTAGTTTTGAATAGCAATAATTTTCTTCCCACTTATCTTTCTTCCAATTGGCACCAAATAAGTTTATTCCAGAGTAAGATGAAAGGTTCAAAAGTATAGCATGATAATTTTTATTACATTTCAGCACTTGAGGATAGTTGACATACAGCAGAACCAAATCGGGACATTGTTGACGAACTATTTCAAAATTATAGGACCATAGCGAAGGACAAAGCAAAATAGCTAAATATTAGTCCCCTCAATGGCTCTGGTTTGTAAACCTGACACAACTCAGTATTCTGTCAGGCTCGTATCTTCCTTTCCTTTTTTAACCCTCGTCTCTTCACCAAGTGTTTCTATTATGTACAATTTCCTTTTTCTTTTTCCTAAGAACGTATCGTCGAAATGGATTCATTTGGTCAACAAATTATGCAACTAAGTGCTATTTAACAAATCCGCCAATGCTAACGCTGTCTCCGCCAAAAAGCTTCTGAGCTGGCATGCCAAGATCAAAAGGTCCCATAGAATCATTCTGCATTCGGATAGTGCCTTAAATAAGAAATCAATATATATTAAACATAACAAACACTGAAACGCTTCAATAAGAAAATTAAATACCCATTTGATGTCTGTTAACCCAAGACTTCTTTCATCATCATAAGGGCGTGAAGAAAGCAACGAGTCTATCTGAATCTTCCCAGTTGGAGGATTTTGTGAAGCTCCATCTTGATCATTGACCTTAACAACAACACAAGAGATAGTGAAGGGCAAGTAACGATGGATAATGAAGCTGCCATACAACTCCATAATCTACTAAGTGCAACATTAGAAATTAGTTTATTAGCAAGACATTTTTGTGAAGCCTTAGGTTCATTTGAAAGTTGAAACTACAATAATTCTGTTCATAGAAGCCCTGTTGATACTAGGTATTTATAAAGCTGATGATAATAATATCCAGTTATACATTCCCTTCTTAAAAGCATCTATCTTTTTTCAGAAAAGTTACTAAAATCAAAACCAAAAGATTCAAAAAAGTGTTAAATAACTTGTGATTTACCTTACAAAAAGGCTAGGTAGTTTTTGCATCGGACACACCAACTACATGAAACTATTTCACATTTCAATAATGGATTCTCATTGAAGACTGTGAGCAACTAACCTTATCTGTATTCGACAACTTTAACAAGTTTAAAGAAACATCCTGACTGCTGACCACAGAATAATCTTTTCCACGAGCTGTCTCCACATCTGTTGGGGAAGATAACTTTCGAAGAGGAAACGCATGACATGTTTCTTCAGCATCCAATATAGATGTGCGCAAATCTTCAGCAGATAGTCTTGAAACTGGACGATTATTAATTTGGGCAGCGATAAAAGCATCCAATGAATCAGAAGTTATTTCGCACGGCTGTATGCCAGCAAATGATTTTGGATCAAGTCCGCCAAATAATGATGCTTCAGACAAGAAGCCCCCAATGCTTATATTGCTTAAACTATCAACCCATGGACATGATGACTGCTGAAGGCTACTACTTACTCTTGGCTCATTATCCTAGTTAGAACAAACATGCATATCTTAGGAAAAAAAAATATTTATGATGAAAAGTATTGGAAATGAGTCTTTTATTAGAACACAAGGAACATATCAAAACTGTCAGAGGATTGGCAATTTGGCATTCAAAATTCATTTTAGAATTCAGGACCAACCAACAATAGATTTCTCAAACATCCAATAAAGGTCTAAAAATAAGACTTCCAATATGCATGAAAAATGCCCAAGTGTTTTATGCTGATGCTATCACAAATAAAATTAATTAATAGCATTTTTAACTCTTATAAATTTTTACACCACATTCCAAAACTTTTCCCATAATTATATTACTCAATAAAGCAAACCATCATAAAAATCATTATTATGTTCTTTGATTCACACATAAAACTAATATTTGTAAACCAGATCAACCAGCAAGACCCATGTCTCCTGCAATAAAATTCATGTGCAGTTTATGCAACTATCTGCAAGTTATTATAATCCACAACAAAAGATCTAATAATCAGTTTACCATAGGATCAACAGCTGCATTTTCTATTTCCTGAGCCACAGTTTTGGTTGCTGCATTGCCCACATCAGTTGCTTTGTATTCTTTGCTTAACTCCGGTTCAGCAAATAAAGTCTCTAAATTAGCATTGCCACCTCCAGGTACAACAGGCTCATAGGGAGTTGGTGTGGAAGGTATACCAAAAGACTTAGGTTCATGCATGTAGAACCAGCCATACCTTAAAAGAGAGAACAAGTTACAACACTATAATTTTAAAATACCTAAGTTCCACATTGAAAAGGATACATAAGATAGAAGAGATCAGATATAATACTTTAACCGGAAAATTGAAGGGCTTCCAACAGCAGCATAAACAGCAGAGGCTGTTGTGTCTCTATCATTAATTGTCCACCTTCTGCAGTCAGATAGATTTTCCATTGTATTATATGGGAAAAGTATAAGCTCCCCTTTGGCTATGCTTGAACTTCCCCACTTCTTTCCAAGGTGTTTTACTATTGAAGATATTTTCTTTCGACCTCTAAGTGTGAGTTCTAAATAAGGATTATGCCCATCCTGAAAAGGAAAATACTGCATTAAGACCTACTTCATGCAGACTAGGACAGATATAAAGTATATCCAAATTTTCCAAATGCTACATAAATCACCATGTGACCTTTTCAAGTCCTATCCGAGTTCCTTCATTAATTGGAAAAAGTTGTAACTTGATTTTTGCAGAAGTGAGCATTTGTCCAGGATGAAGATCAATAGTCTCTCTCTTTTCTGTAAGAAAAGTATCTCTGTTAAGAAGTTCTGGGAATGTTCTGATATGTTCCTTAAATAGAAAACGCTGATTCTCTTTATCAGTCAACAACTCTTCACCGCATCCTAAATAGAAAAATATTTAGGATATTTAGCAAAATGTACAAGATAATGGCAACTGAACATTTATGTAAATTTCAAAACTGGTGTCGCCTCATCCAACAAAAAAAGATATTCATTTCTTCTAACACATAGCAAATTCAGTACATCAAGGGGAGGAGGATATGAAACCAAAAAATCATTAAATCAATACAAATGGTAGATTGACAAAAATGCATAACCTCTTGCTTTGTGATCCAACTTATTTATTCTCTTGGGAGAATTTCTCACTCCAATGGATCCTGTCTTTAGATTGCACTTTTCAGAAGCCTTCACAGCCTTACTGTTTAGTGATCTACTTGTTTTCATGATAGTTCAACCTTCCTGAAAATGATTATAATAAAATAATCCTTCTTGTTATCCTTCTTAAAAAAGCACCAAACAGAGAATGGCCAAAAATAAAGAGAAGGCACCAAAACAACAATTTTAAGTACCAGAAAATTCATCAAACAAAAATCATCCAGGCTTTCTTCCAGTACCTACTGTTCTGACATCACAAAACCAAACAGATAACATTAGATACAAGCAAAAGGGTCCTGACAGGTTATCAGATTTATATTCCTGCAACTAAAGTTAACATAAACCATCACCTTTAGAGAAATTTCTCACACTGAAATCGAAACAGACCACTATAAGAATTTATGGAGACACTGTATCAGCTTCAACTCAGAAAAACAGATTCAAAATTCGCACAAACACAAAATATGAATTGCAAACGAAATTCACCATTTTTTTCCATATTTCACTAGAATTATCAAAGATATCTTTTCACTTCCCCGTCCTTATTCACGCAATCATCGAACATGCCAAACTTGTGAAGAGGGGAAACTAAATTTCAATATAAGGAAGATCCAATTGTAAATCACGTAACCCTAATCGCAATTTGTATGATTACAACAACGACATACCATAAGCAATCCTAACAGTAGCATCATCCCTCCACGCACACCAAAAACCCTAATTAGCTTATTACGTCACTCACATTCCAAAGAAAACAAATATTCCAACACAACATGCAATAAAACCTATTAAATGATTGTGTCACAGAAAAGGAGTGTCAAATAAAGTATATGAGTGAAAAACAAGACAAAGGCAAGGGATACAAACAGAGATGCATTCCATGGAAATTGAAAACACGTTTTATCGACGGAAAATGATGTATTCAGCATAGCGAAGTTAAATTCAATAGGTTAGGAAGGGTTGAGTTTAGAACCTTCGAGAAGATACAAACGGAGCGAGGAATAACTGAAAAGAATCGCAGAGAAGGATGAACAGTGTGCGCGGGAATGAATAAATGTTGAAAGTTTGTAAACGGAGGGAACAAAGAAGAAAAAAGGACCACCAAATTTTTAAGGACAAGGCCACAAACGCTTTTTCTTTTTTGTTTTTGTTTTTGGGTCCACAATTACCTTTCGTTTACGTTTCCTCTTGTCGACCTTAAAGCATGGGCCTCATACAAATAGAGCCCGTGTTAGGGTCCCAGGTTTTGGATAACTTCTTAAAGACGCCTTTGTTTGAAAGGACAAGAGTAATGAGTTTTATTTTTGAATTAATAAAAATGTTACAGAAATATCTAATTCTCTCTCAATAAATAAATATATATATATATTAGTATTTTCTATATATATAAATTAGATTAAACAATAATGAATGAGAATGTTTTTATCTGTCATTTTTAATATTTAAATTATAAAAATTATAAGGTATTTATATAAAAAAATTAAGAATACAAAAATAAATATTATTTCTACCTTCTCCAAATTATCAAATGTAGGAAAAAAAATAGATTAAAAACTATAATCATTCTTTTTTTTTTTGCAAAAAGTATCATTTGTAAATAGTTTATGTGGTATATTACCAACAAAAAAGCGAAAAGCGTCACTTTCTAATATTTAAATTTTTAAATATTTTATTTTGCAGGATACGGTCATATTTCTTGCATGAAGGGTAATTATTATATAATAGGTATGTCGTTTTGTATTAGGTATGTAAAATAAGAAATAATGTAAAATATATATATTTACTTTGCCGATAAAATTATTTTCTTATAAAAAATATAACTTTTTTAATGAAATAATTAGATAGTTATGTTATTATCTATTAAAAATGTTAATATGTAAAAAAAACATCTTTTAAGTGATTTCTTATTTTATAAGTGTTTTTAAGGTTTTTTATTTTAACTTTGTAAAAAAATATTATACACGGTTGTTAAAAAGATTAATTTTATTTTTTTAAAATTGTAATTATAACTAACTATCAAATTAGCTTATACAATTTCATATATATATATATATATATATATATATATATATATATATATATATATATATATATATATATTTTTAGAAAGTTTAACCCTCTCCACTCTTTCTCACATTTGTTTTCATTTAACTTCTTAAATTTAAAATACGTTAATATATTATTTTTTATAACTATTATATTATATGATATTTAATATTTTTTTATAAATAAGATTATTATATTCTTTATCGTGATTACTTGATATATTTTTTAATTATGTTAATGAATCTATGTAACTTTTATGATTAATTATAGTCATAAATTATTTTATGCTAAACAAATTAACATCAATAACTTTTGAATTTAAAAATAAATTTAACTAGCATTATTTACTAGATTATTAAAAAATATTAATTTTATACCTCTAAGTAGAGATGAAAATAGACTAAATGACTTATTAGGAGCTCATGAACTAACCTACATAAGGTCTAACCTATTTAATTAAAAAATTAAACTTAAACTTTTAAAAAATATTTTTAAGTAAAAATTCCAAGTTTCAATCTTAAAAAAAAACTTATTTAAGTCTAAAAGACTAACTTATTTATATATATAATTAAATATTTATAAAAATATTTAAATTTAAATTATCATTATTAATAATAATTTTTGATAAAATAATTTTCATTTACAATGTGTTGCATTCTTACTCTTCTTACAATTGAAACATAGATAAATCAAAACAGACAATAATATAACATATTTTATTTCAATTTTTTGAAAGGACACCAATTGCCACAAGCCTCTACACCTTTGTGCACCTTGCACCTTCACAAATATTGCAACGTGCCCCTCCATTGGTCAATTTGATGTTTATTTTTGTTAATCTCTTTAGATTTATAGACATTTCATAATCTATAGATGTTTACAACTGGTTACACAAATAAATTTGTAGGTATAATCAAACTTCTAAATAGATTAAGTCAAATTTTAAAAAATTATTATATCAAGTAAATAAGACGAGCTTAAAATTAATAGTTATGATATAAATCATGATCCACCATCTTTGCAGGGTGATTGAATTTGCCGAAGGATCATCTCCGATTCTCCAAAGTGGACAAATTTTGTGGGCAAAACTAGAAAGAAAAAGGTACTCAGTTTAGTATTTCAGAACATGTGATTTAAATTCATTTCATTATAAGTTATATGGATATCTGTTATGATAACTTTTAAGTTCTCATTTATCACAAGCAATTAAATAGACCATATTTTATTTATATATAATGTTATGAAAAGGGGGAAAGGTCACAGAATAAAGAAAATAAAAAATAGAGAAAAAATATTCCATTATTTTTATATAAAAAATAGATTATTTATAAATACACATTATAATTGTAAAATTATATAGAGTTTAAAGATCATTCAGTGTTGTCAGACAAACTTACCATAATATTGAATTCTAATATTATGATTATATATATAAAAAAATCCTGTTAGGACATTACTTACTTTCTCTTCTATATTTTTTATCTGTTAGTACAGAATTTTAATGTCATCATTTTTATGTTTTATTTCATCTTAAAAAACTAGTACGTCTCTCTCATTGTCCTATATTTTATTTAGTTTATATTCTCAGTTACTCTACTACCAACTTCTTTCAAAATCAACTACTATTATTTAACCTTTAAAAAATATAGAGGTCTTTTCCCGTATATAATGAGAATAAGAAAGAGAGTGCAAAACAGCAAGAGGAGGGGTACTACACCCCCAAGGCGTCTTCGAACAAAGCAAGACTAAGAGCAAGACCAAGTCCAAGCTATGCCGAGTAGATTCTCTAATAGTGACGGTTTGAAGGGCCGATGGATTCAAGAAATTGGTCCCCAAGAAGGTCTTGTGGGAGAAAATCAGAGTGTCCCTATCTTTCCAAAATCGGTCCCTCCGACCATTTTTGATAACCAATAACAGATCGGAGGGACCATTTTTCATAACACATGACAGATTAGCTTCAACATGTTGCCATGCACACTAGTTATTAACTAGTGATTATCAGGGTAGTCAATTATGGTCCAGGCAAGTTCCATGATGTATGTTTGGTTTAGGATTCTCAAGTTTCTAAAACCAAGCCCACTCTCCAGTTTAGGTCTGCAGATTTTTTCCCAGGTGCTGTTTCTGGTTTGCCTTAAAAGATTTTCCCACGCCGGAGAAGGTCCCTGCTGTAAATTCAAACACCTAAACTTGCAAAATGCAAAGCTTCAACTGCTAATCTCAAACCCTTTTTTGTAATCACAATATACATACAATATTGATTTATTAATTCGAATAAATTCTCTAGTAGTTTACTTCGCAAAATCTCATGTGAACATCACATATATTGCTTGGGAAATGGCCAACATCTTTTAAGAACTATCTGTTTAACATGTAAGCTAATGTTCAAGCTTCAAACTGGACGACAATGCTACACAAATAAATTGAAGTCTATCCACAATAAATTTGACATTTTTCACCACACATTTATGACCACATATTTCATAAATGACCTCCTCTCTTTTTTGTTCCCTATTCTAACTATGACAGCATCAGTATGAAAAATCATGACCTGGACTGTCTGAATGCATGTCCATGCAATCACCAGAGTTGGAAGAATTTGTGTCCCTGTTCTGACCATTAGGATAAGTCATCTCACTGTTCCGGGTTCCATTTCCCGATGACATGATGTTACCTGAAGGAAAGCTCCCCTGTGCCAAATGATACGGCTGAAGGCTGCGACGAATGGGGCTAGAGAGTGCATTTGAGAACACCGAGTTCTTTCCTTGTTGATCAGGTTGCCCAGCACGTATCCCCTGTCCTGCCACAGTTGCTCCAAATGCATTAGAGGGTATGCCCGCACCAAAGTTTGCGTGCATTGCAGTCTGGGAGTTCTGTTGATGAATTGGCTGCCTTGGGGACACTGGTGCCTCCTCTCCTCCATATTCAAGCTCATTCTACATGCACACGCATAGCTCATGGTTATATCTATACTCAGCTATTGAGATAAATCTGAAAACAAATTTATTTATTTTGATGAATAGCCTGAAATAACACAGTTGTGAGATGTATATACAAAGGAAATTCCAGTCTAAGTGAACTGGAAAAAGAAAAGGAGTTTCCTTTTCGTGCTCTGCCTGTAATTCAACAAGCAAGATATGGTTGACACACAGCACAAGACCTCTTACACAGAAACATTGTATTCAGTGTCCAGAAAATTCAGAGAGACTAGTGAAAAGGTTTTCTGATCAACCAAGAGCCCCTTTTAAGGACAAAACTTAGATACAGATCTTCAAGGTTTTTTTTTTTTTTTTCATTATAAAATCAAACAAGATTTTTACTTCAGTAATTCACGTAATAAAATATTACGGATAAAAGATTGACATAGATTAGCGAGGTGAAACTCTAGTTCTGAGTTCTGACTAGAGAACAACATAAAAACAACCAGGAAATTACATCTGGGTTTTGTCCTACTTCTAAAACCAAAGATTTGAGGATTATGTCCATTAAACGGCAATCCTACATTCAAAGTAATCGACAAAGGGATCCATGAGCTATATGCACAAATAGAGTTGATGAAAGATCCTTAACCCTTGTTAGATTGAAAAATAACAAGAGAGTATTTCCATTGCACAAGTAACACAAAAGGGCACAAGAAACAAAAAACAGAAAGATATGAGTAAATATTGCAGAGGCTAGAAAATAAAACCTGCAAGTGGGAAACTATGTCCACTGGCGTCACCCTAGATCCCTCTTGCTGTTGTCTAAGAATCCATTGATACAACTTCTCCTGCGAGGAAATTGAAGCAGCGTTATTCACACAACAAGAAAGGGAACAAACAATCAAACCTCAAATAACATCAGAAACAACCTAGGTCGTAACCCTAGAAGTGTAAACGGCAATTTAAAAAAGAAAAGGGGCCGCGTTTTGGTTCTAGGTGCATGAGTATGTGCATATTAACCATTTAATTATGAATTAAAGAATTCAGAATTAGGAAAAACGAAAGGACGGAAAAGCAGAGGGTGGAGGAGGCGAAGAGGGGATTCATTCACCAGAGCGTGTCGTTCACCGGCCTGGAAGGAGAGTTTTTGTTGATTCATGGCGTGGGTGTAGAGATGGGAGAGAGAGTTGGCGGTGCTGCAGAAGGTGGAGTACATGGTGCGATCCACCTCGTCGAGGCGCGTGGCCACCGACTTTCTCTTCTTCGCCATCCAAACGCCCAAAAGGAACGGCGAATTGAGAGAGAGTGAGGACTAGAAAGTTGGTGCTTGGTGTGTGTGAGTGAGAGAGAGAAAAAAAACCAACAGAGCGACGTGATATCATATCATATATGAATCAATTAACCAAGGAATTACAATAAGCTGCCCCTCCATGATACAAGTGGCGTACACGTGGCGCCTCTTGCCGCTTTTCTCTCTTACACGCTCTTTTCGCGGTGAAAATCAAAACCACATCGTAAAAAAAAACGATATCTATGGTTGGGATCGGAATTTTTGCCTCAGGTAAAACCAGGTTATTTTATTCAAGATATACAAATATTAGGTTGAAAAAAGTATATTAAATTTTATAGTGAACTTTTTTTTATGGTCAAAATATTTAAATTTAAATTACTTTATTTTAAATTTAATTTTAATAAAAATCAATTTGATTAATGTTTATTCAAACACATACTAATCCGTTTGTAGTAAATTATTAATATTGTTAAAATAGTTTGTTTTTTTAACTATATGTAAATATATAGATATACTCATTTAATATATAATCTTTTTATGAACATTGTAAAATAAGATCGTAAACAAATATTGTGTATCAACTTGATTGGAAAAACAATGTTTGAATGAATTTAATTTAGACCTTGAAAATAAATGAGTAATTTAGATATTGAATTTAAAATTTAAAATATATTATTGTTATCATTAAAAAAGTTTAATTACAATTATTTATAATATACAATCGTTCACATGACATGTATTTTCTATAATCTTTTTACTAGTAAAATTTTGTCATTAATTAATAAATTATTATGATTAGCAAACATTTAATGATCGATAGTAAATATGACTTTCAAAATAGAGAGAGTTATGCTCTACAATGTAGTTTTAGTGGAGTTTTTTTTGGAGATGCTTCTTTTTCTTCTTTTTACTTATTGAAAGAACTAGTGTTTGATTGACTGATACTATTTGAATTATTATTTACTCATTCATCTATTTTGTTTTTGCTAATAAAAGTATTGTTAAACTTTTTTCTACCACTTAACCTTTGTTTGGCGAAGAGGATCTTGATGTCAACAATTTAGTTAGAACTTCACTTAAGTAAAAGATGAATATTGTATTGGGCCTATTGCACAACAGATCGACCTATGCTATAATAATAATAACCTTGTTTTTTGATAAAATAATATTGATTAGAAATAACATATATAAATATTATAAATGGAGTCCATCAAACATCATCATTTTATAATATATTGTTAAATAAATAACTGTTAATTCACTTTTGTTATGTTTGTGGTGTCAAGAAAGTTGTTTAAGTGATGTACACAAGGATTAGTCCCATGTATGCAATACTTTTTGCATGCAATGTTTTCCTAATAGAAGATGACAATATATATAAAGCAATTAAAAAGCTAGAGAAATAGACACCATGACATTTATATTGGTATACTCACGACCATGTAAAGCTAACTACATTTAATGCTTGAATATTCCCTTACTACTAATCTTGCAATTTTTTACATTCACACGATGAGAAACCAAGTTTTCTTGCACGATCCATATCACATAGTAAATGTTCATCTTTACTTAAAATCTCCTAGTATCCCTTGCTTGTAAACACCAAATAGAGAAAGTGCTTCCCCACCATTTTACAAGGAAAGCATAATGAATTCACCTAATTGTGCTAGATAAACAATTTTGTAACATAATTCTTTTGCTCAACACAATAATGGAAACAAGTCTTGGACTCATTGATCTTTGATTTTTGTCAAAGAGTGTGTAAAAGCATTTTTTTATGTATATTTTAATTCTTTTTGAGATTGATATATATTGCGAGAAAATATAATTGTTGAAGTTCAAAACAAACTCAAACAAACATAGAATGATAGTTTTTTTCTTGTTATTGAACAATTTTACAATTACTTACAAGATTGTTTTTGTTGGGAATACAAATGGAGAAACACTATGAATAACTTTATGAATGAGCCACAAGACAACTACACAATTAAACTTAAACATTACATCGAACAAAAAGTCTTAAGACATATTATTTCTTATTTATATGTTACTTAATATATTAATCTCTATCAAATGGGTGACTATAACAAATTTTTCCTTGAATGTAAGTCTCATGCATATTGTATACCCATGCTCAAGCAAGGTCTTTTTTATTCACAAATATTTACTTATAGCCTTAGAACCTAGTTGTTATTGCCAATATACTTAAAATACTTGCACTGATATTAAGAACATATCGTCTAACTTCCACATTACCATGAAGACTTTTGATACAAGATGTTTCTTAATTATGAAATACCATATATGGATTAACTACCAATTCCACATAATACTCGTCTGAGTTTATCACACAATAGATTATAATATTATTTGTTGAATACACAAGAAAGAAAAACACTTAAAAAACTTAATAAATGAGTCATAAGCTAACTACACAAATGATTTCACACCACGATCAACCAAAAATATGAAGACATTAAATTTATGAGTTATTTTCATATATATGTTGTTCAACTTTCTCGTTCATAATTAATGTGTGACTTTTTATTTACATTTATTTTCCAACACTTTTAATAGATTATTATGTTTGTAAAAACATACAGGTTTATACAAGTAACATAATTATAACACGATTGTAATAATTAAACAAACATGATATTAATTTAGATAAGCCTTTTAGGTTTATGTAATCAATTACACAACCTAGTAATCAATTGTTTTTTTTTTAAGTTTTATAAAAAAAACTTACTATAAACAAATTAGTCCACTATAAAAGTACTAAATTTAGTTTTTTTTATAAATATAAATGAAATCTTACAAAATAATATATACGTATATAATTTAATTGATAGAAGTTTGTTTTATTTATTATAAAAAATTTAAATACAGTAGTTCGAAAATTTCAACTTTAAAAATACTCTCACTTGATAAAATATTATATTCACATTAAGTTGTAAATATATTATTATATTCGATGTTGGTAGAAGAAAACTGAGTATTGATTTAAAAAAACAAATTATCTTCTGATTAAATCAATAATTAAAATATTAACTCAACGTAATATAAAACTTCACAAACCATGTGATGAAAAAAAACATAATTACATAAAAATAGAAATACTTAAAAATTTTATTTTACTTAAAAAATAATAATAAATTTTAGTTTATAATAATGAATAACTCAACTGAATCTTAAAATATAAAAATGAGAATTTGTCGGTTATTTAGAAAATTAATGATTAAAATGATAACTAATATAAAATTTTATTATATGCATTTTATTACAATTCTCAAACTATTGGTTTTCTAATTAATAATTATCTGAAGTGCTTATTCTAACTTTAAAAAGTCGATTCTTAAAAATGATTATGTTATCATTAAAATAATTTAAAAAACTAAAGATGAAAAAAATTCAAATTTATTTCATAAAATACAAAAAAGTTTACTTCACGTAACGTTTATTTTAAAAAATTAAAATTAAGAATTTATAAAAAATATTATTTATAAGATTAAAATAAAAAACAACTTATGGACAATATAAAAAAAAGTTGTCATTTTTAATATATATGATAAATTTATTAACGTTTAAATAATTATTTCAAAAATTATATTGATCATATTTTTTAATTAGTTGACTGGCATAATTTATTTATATTTACTGTGAATAGAAAATAAATTATAATTAAAAACATAATAATATTTTTGCAATCTTAAAATCAATGAGAGAGTAAAATTAACAAAATTGGAAAAGTAAAAAAAGTAATACGGGCGGGTTGGGATACCGGGTTGGGTACCCATTTCTGCATGGGCTCCGTTTGTTTGAGTGAAATATTATATATAAAATAGCGTCGAGTGGAAGGAAAAGAGGGTAGAAAAGAAATTAGAAATCTGGCTTTGTTGCGGTTAAGTGGAGTAGGGTTTTGCGTTTGAGAAAAAGCGAAGAAGCATGAGTAGGAGTTTGGGAATACCGGTGAAGCTGCTCCACGAGGCTTCGGGACACGTGGTGACGGTGGAGCTCAAGAGTGGAGAACTCTACCGAGGCAGCATGATCGAGTGCGAGGACAACTGGAACTGTCAACTCGAGAGCATTACCTACACTGCCAAGGTTCTTTTTCGCCCCCTTTCTCTCCCTTTTTATTTTTTATTTTTTTTATGCGAAACATGGTTTAATTCACGATTCAACTCTTTATGGTATCGGTTGAAGTTAGGAAACGCATGTTTCAATTAGGTCTTAGGTCGCGGGAGTGTTAAACTTTTGATTTGGGTCAATTGGGAATTGTGAGCATCGGAAAGGTGGTAATTGTCAAGTGAGAGCGAGAAAGAAGCGCTGTGAAGATATTCACCGTTTCAGTGGAGTGGAGTGGAGTAGGACCAGCTATTTTGAAGAAAGCGAGATTTCGTTCTTCTATAGTGATTTTTTTTTTTTTAATACCAATGGAATAGGTGCGAAATATTCATTGTTAAGAGATACAAGTAATACTTGTCAATAGTGCCATGACAGTTTAGCGTCTATATGTGCTGTCATAGCTGTGCACTTCATTGTAGTGGCTGCATGATGGTGTCCAAAATCCTGAGAATGTTCTCCAATATGAACATTAGAGGGGCATTTTATGGCGGTAATTTGAGATTTCGGGTAAACAACTAGAAACCCTTTCAAATTCTTAATTATTGTGCCTCACTTCTCCTCTCCTACCTTGCTACTACTACACAACCCCTGCGTGACCCTCTGGCGACCACTGTGTGGCTCTTTGGTAATTCTCTGGCAACCCATCTATCAGCTTTTTAACTTCTTGTTCTCATTCTTTGTTTTTTTTGTCCAGGTTTCTCTTGTAATGTTGTTCTCATTGTTTTCTTATTCTCATCGGTCTTTGTTTTCTGTTAATCTGTTGTTTCTGTTTTTGCTCCGTTACTTGGTTTCTGCTTTCTCTTGTTCTCCTTGTTCCATTGGTCTGTCTATGTTCTGTGTTTATAGTCTCTCTAGTCTGAGTCTCTGAGGTCTTTTATTTGGTCATCTATCTCTCAAAGACCCAAATTCATTCACTCCTTTTTTCTCTATATGTTGTTACTGTTTACTTGTATGTTTTGCTTAAGAGCTAAGACCTTTTTATTGTTAATTATGAACAGGTCAAGAGTTTTGAGTTTTTTTTTTTATAAATTTTGAGCATTTATACATATTTATTGTGAATTATATAAAATTTGAAAATAGTGGTCATCCCACTATACTGTTGTTATAACCTTTTTGGGGTTAGACACTACATGCTGCTATCTGGGAATGAATCATGTATCAAAATCTTAGCCATCAATGGTTATTATTGCACCTTGCCCAAGAGTCAAATCCTTTGAAGTAAGAGATGACATACAACAGACAGTACTGTATGTGCTCAAGTTTTTTTCATTGGCAAAAGCAAAACTATAACATGAAGAACAATGTTTCAATTGCTAACTTCAATCCTAAGCCTTTTAAATAATGGTGGAGCCTTGAAGTGGCTTTCCAATAGCATGCTCAGAGGACTAACTTTTGGGGAAGGGGAACATGACTGACTGGCCAAGGTGAAGCATAATTGACTTTGGCCCCTTTAATTTTATTTGGATTAAACCACTGCTATTTACTATAGCTCTTGGTGCAATTATATGCAATTTATCTAGCACTATCCAGCCAGAAAAATGTATTGACAGTCCTTATGTCTTAGTTGCCAAATTTCTTTGAAGTTAAGAAAGGACTATGCACAAATGGAGATTGGGGCATGGATGTTGGCAACGAATAATAATAAATTTAGGGAGGGTTTAGACCATTTGTATATGCGAACATCCATTGGACCTAGGAAGGCAACATCTATAGGTATGTTGTATTATGTCTATCCTTGGGTCTCTATTACAGACATTACTTGGATTTAGGGTTCAGGTGTGATTAATTTGTAAAATATGTCCAGGTGTTAACCTTGGATCGTCACACTTTCTACTGTTCCGTTTTGAACTATGTATTTTGTGGGATATAATGATTCTGGATACAGGATGAGCTTATGAAATTGCACTTTTGCTATTTTTTCGATGTTGTAGAGATGTTTAATATCACTAATTTCAAGTATATTTGTTAAGACACACTGTAATTCATATTAGTTGCTGATATTTGCTAAACCTTTTCAGGATGGCAAAACATCCCAACTTGAGCATGTGTTTATTCGAGGCAGCAAAGTCAGGTACTGATCATATGCTACTTAGTGACTTTATAATTTTATATACCATGTAAGATTGTATAGCTCAATCATATTTTGTTCAGTAACTTTCAAATTTATATTCTGAATAAGGTTGTATATTACATTTTCAATAAGGACAGTACTTTGACGTGATAAGAATTTGTCAGGTTTATGGTCATCCCAGACATGCTGAAGAATGCTCCTATGTTTAAGCGTTTGGATGCAAGAATCAAGGTACCTTCTTATTTCCAAGTTATTAAGTACTCCATATTTGTTTTATGTGTGCTTTTGTATTTTATACTTTCTGAATCTCTTGCAGGGTAAGGGTGCATCACTTGGTGTTGGTAGGGGCAGAGCAGTTGCAATGCGAGCGAAGGTACTTACCTTTTTTTTATTAATTATTAGTTTATTAATATAGATTTAGCCTTAAAAAAATTGCTTATTTGATATCCTGCTAGTTGACCTACCATGTGACATGTGTAACTCCAAATGTTGCTTGTGTAGGCACAAGCTGCTGGTCGTGGAGCTGCACCTGGAAGGGGTGTACCACCAGTGCGGAGGTGATCACCATTCATATAGTCTGTATTTTCGCCGTCTGTTGGATGTGAAATTTAGATTTTTGTAGAAGTTTATGTGAGAAAGAAATTCGAACAGAAATTGCTTATCAAGACTTTACAGATTACTCTCTTTATGGATAATACTAGATCCCAAATTTGTTTTCATCACCTCTAGTATTTTGATCTGGTACTCTGTACTACTTGGCTAGTAGAGTTTTTGTAAGGTATTTGGCAACTTTCAAGACTAGTTTAAAATGGTACAAGATAGAATCAGTTGCACAGGGGCAGTTTGACAAACTGTCAATGCTGGTTTAAAATTGTTCGTGATAGATTAGGACTTGTTTGAAACTGTGTTAAAGTTATTTTGATTCTTTGGTTTTTAAAATTTATTTTGAAAATTTGTTTTCATAAGATCAAATAAGAACTGACAATATCAAGAAGGTTTTATTGTTTTTAGAAATAGATTTTAAAAAAAAAAAAGCATCCAAACAGGCTTTGTCTTAAAAATTCAGGTCATTTTGTAACTGGAACTAAAGTCACAAGAAGGTGAACGTTCTCGGTTGACTATTATTATGAGCCTATGAGGAACAGAAGAGGAATAAAAAAAGGATTTGAAGGTTAATACAGCCTTAATGAGTTATCGGCCTGCATGCATGATGCGATGAAATGCTTTAAGAATTAAGAATTTAAAATATCTTGTTGGTGCTGTCCAAAACTAAGCATCCATGTACTTTGCTTCAATATGTTGAGGTTGGATCTTCAACAAGGGTGATGAATTTACTTGAGTATTCACGGTTAATACAAAATACTCTCAACTCCTTCAAACTTTTATTGTCGCTAAATACCTGTGAATTTTGAGTTACAGCAAAATTGTTAAGCTCTCTCATTAACTTCATTTAATTACAGCTTTAGACTTGTTAACTACAGTAAATATTAATAAAAAATTACAGTTAAAATAATGATTATGACATTTTTTTTTTACTTTAATTCGAACTTTAGGGGAGTTCAATAGCGAAATAAAAGTTTAGAGGGGTCAAATAGGGAAGTATTAAATTATAAGGATCAAACATGCTATAAAAAAATGTCATTCCTGTTTGTGATATTTCATCAAACATGGTATTAACACGGCAAGCAATACAATTTTTTCTCAATAGTTTAGTGAGGCAACCAACGAAATTGATGAAAAAGATGGGAACAATTCAAGAAATAGAATCCATACCAATGAGGATGAGAATGCTGACCACGAAAGCTTGGAGGATTGATTGAGCACTGTAATTGGGCATGGTTTTATTATTTGGTTATTTATATTTTAAATATAATTATATTAACTATTTATTTATTTAATAATTATAATCTTAAGTGTTCTAATTTAAAAAATTAAATAGATTTCTTAAAAAAGCATGATATGAGTTTAATAAGTGGATACACATATTAACCGATTAGAGAATAATAAAAATTTTATATTTAGGTTAAAACATTAAGAACAATTATAGTTCTCAGTATACTAAATTAAATATATGGTTTCTATTCTCCTCCTTAGAGGAACTAAGGTAATATGATTTCTATTCTACTGGTTCTTGAACCAACATCTATGCATTCATGTATTTATTCAAATTTATCAAATTTAAAAGTTTTGATTATGTAACATAATGTGATAAGGATGGATGATATTTATAAGAATAGAAAATTCCAAAATAGAAAACATGAACAGTCAAAGAAAGATATTTGAATTTTTTTGACTCCTATGTGTTCATTTAATGTCAATTAATACATGATCATAGGGACATTTTGAGAACAAATTTTCATTAAAACATACATGTAAATCATATAGAGGACTTCTGTTTATTATCCCAACGACATTTGGGTCATAGAGATATACTGTGTAACATGTCTTAAACAATTAGTAAGAATAAAAACTAGAAGGGTATCAAATAATATTTGAAGTGATTTAAGGGAAGAATTTGTGTAATTTGCTCAAAGTTATAATAGCAATCAGATAATTATCACATAAATAGTACTTAATAATTTTTTTTTGTCTGGACTGACTACTTATTTTTATGTGGTTAACTATATCATTAGTATTTCATTTAAGGTAGTCTTAAAAAAAAATAAGGGTAGCCTCCATAAAATAAGGGTAGCCTCCATAAAATAAACAATTTTTTATTTTAGTTCTTATAAAATTATTTGATCAATTTTTATCCTCTAAAATTTGAAGTCCTTACTATTATGAGACATGTGTCAGTTACATATATATTTAATGGAAGGTAAAGTGACTATCATAGGTTACACATTCTAGTGTATGTGGTATTATGTTAATATATGATTTTTTTAAAAATAAATTTAGATATCTAAATTAAATGTTATTTATCTATCTTAAAATAAAAATTATGGACTAAAAATAATTATTTTAAATTTTAGAGAGATAAAAATCAAATAAAAATATTTTACAATGAACAAGACTAAAATTTGTTCATTTTAAAGTGACTAAAATAAGTGATTACAAAATTTTAAGGGGTGAAAATCGATCAAAAAATTTTATAGGAACTAAAATCAAAACTTGTTTATTTTATATGAACTAAAAAGATATTTAAGTAAGGAGATAATTTCGTCTATTAAGTAAAATTAAAACATTGTTTTCTAAAATTAAAATTTGAATAGATCACAATAATTTTAACTGCTTTTCTTCTTTAAATTAAATATTAATCTTTAATTATCATTGTCATTCATTTTCCTATTTTGTTGTCAATTACAATTGATTTTAAAATATTATTATAATCGCTGCATTGAATAACTGTCCTGTACTTCTCTGTCGTTGCTTGATAAAGTGTAGAAATGAAGTTGTGAATATTATTTTATTAAATAAATATCTAAATTTTTATAATTTGATTAATTTTTTAATTAGATCGGTTTAGTTTAGAATTTTATTAAATCTCTATAATTTTAAAACTTTATAATTATGTTCTTAAAAAGTAATGCTGTTGAGTTTCAGCTAAATATAAAATATATTGTAAAATGAAAAAAAAAAAACTTCAAAACGACAAACAAAACAAAAGCTCAAAATGATCTATTTTATCTTACAATAACATAATTTAAGTTTTTAAATAACAGTTCAACGCTTCAAACTTATATTATCTTACGTATCTATAATTTAAATTTATACGTATAAGGCATTATTAATTTTCTTCTGAAGGGTTTAACCTATGCATTACTTAATGCATTAAAAACCAAAAAGAAAACCGAGATGATCGCATGATTGATACATTGTAACTTTTCTTTTTAACCTGTCTGAAAATTTCTTTCCAACCATCAGAAAAAGTACTTGGATTTGAGAAAAAGGAAATAAAAGGACAGAAGAATTCATGGTGGCTAATAAACACATGATGGACAAAAACAAAAGGCACGGAGAAAAGAAAATGACCTGAAAACTCACCTTATATGGCACTGCCCAACGCCCCAACCTCACACCAAAATAAGAGAAAGAAGTTTTCAATTTAAATTACTTTAAGATATTTCTTTCCATTACGCTTAATATTCCTTGGTTTCTTCATAGTGAAAGAAGACTTTATTAATCACCTTTAGATTAATTCCAAATACATGCTTATAGAGATAATTAGCCAAAACCCGAAAAAGAAAAATATTTTTTTTGATGAACCATTTATTTCTTATGTCTTTTTTCTTTCTTTATTTTCTCTCTCCGCACTATCCCACCAGTGATGTCTCTCCTAAACTTGTATAAGAAAATGGATCTATAAAAAATTAATAAGAAAAAATAATGAATAAATAGTCCATTCGAAGGTGAAAAAAGTTTTTTCACGCCATTTAATTACAAATATTCGTATAAGAAAAAATTAAGAATTTTATAATAATTATTTTAAAAATTATATTAATTTTTAATAAGTTGATAATATATTTTTTTTATATTAACCATGCATAAAATTAAATTTATATCATGTACTATATTGAAGTTTAAAGTATTTTCTTACATTCTCCTCAATATATTTAAAAGAAAATATTAATAATTAAAAATAATATTGTATCACAATATAAATTGTTTATCATAAATCTAAAATATAATTTATATGTTCAAAAATATTTATTTATTTTTATTTTTAATATTATATATATAAGTATTTATTATTATAAAATTTAGTTATATAAAATAAAAAATACTAACATCACGTTTTTGTAAACACACTCTATTGATTAAAACTTATTAAAAATGATAAATTTTTGTATGCCTCACTCGTTAATTCTCCCCATTGATTTTGTAATTTTAATAAAATTTGACTAATATTAGAACATGGGTTAGAAATTATGTGATTATCAATTCTCATAAAATAAATATTTATCTTGTGTATAGTATAATTTAAAAGATGAGTAATAAATAAACAAATATCATTTAATCACATACATTTATTTATAATAATTTATATTTTCTCCATTTCAAAACTTTGGTTGACTAAGAAATATTTAGTTTATACTAATTCATTTACAGTCATTTATTATTTTCTATACTATTTTCAACTAGTTCATTTATATTTTCACTAAGAAATAGCATTAATAGTGGTATCTGATAAAAATGAAAGCTATCAATTACTCTAATAAAAGATAGTCTTAATTACTCAACTACATATAAGGGTATAATGGGAAAAGAAGTGAACAAACAATACACAATAAAATTTTAAAACAGTAAAAGTAATGAATGGAGGAAGTACTAGCAATAATTTATAATTAGTTGATACGTGATTAAATTGAGTTAACATTCAGTCTTAGAATGAAAAGGCGAAGGCAGCAAGCAGAGGCAGAAAATTTTTGCTGACAGGCCATCAAATTAAGTGACCTTAAATTTAAGGTAAGAATGAACAATCAACAATAGACATGTAACATGCATATAGTATATTTTTAAGGCACGAATGAGTAAGAAATTATATATTGTGTCAATGCAAAGTGAGTGGTGTGTACAAAATAGACCATTGTTCTTCATGACATTGCGTTTACGCTGTTCCTGCTTGCCTCCCTCAGAAGAGAGAACCAAACTTCAAAAACACTCTCTTTCTCTCTATAAAACGTCTCTTCTCTCTCTTTGTTCTCTTCCACCTTAACGGATCGCGTCTTGTACGAGGATTCGGTTTAGCGTTATTTTTTCTTCATTATTATTAGTTGTGTGTTGGGAATTATTGCAGTTCCATGAATCTGTTCCTCGGAATTTAATTCTATCGTCATTTCCTATGAATAGAAAGGAGTAATGGATCTAATTACCATTTTGCTATTTTGCTTTACTATTATTTGGTTTCTTTGTCTCTCTCTTTCTTTTAAGTTGCTTGAACTCTGCCTTTTAAGTTTGAGGATGTCTCCTTTTAACCTCCATAAGCTTTTTCTCTTTCTCTTCCTCTTTGTTCAGAGTTGGTAGGTGTAAGTTTTTTTTATAAGTATTTATATAAGAGAAAATTAAGAAAATAAAATAAAATATTTTTTTATAAATAAGTTAATTTGTAGAAGGTACAATTCTAAAAATTGATTTTAAATTTTATTTCTTATAAATTTGTATGAAAAAATTATTTAATAAAATAAGTAATTGGTGTGACACTACTCAATATTCAATTATCTGTCCAAGTTCTATTGATTTTTGAAAATTATTTTCAAAACAGTATTTAAAAAAAAAAGAAAACCAGGTTGGGGATATTTTCTCATTCTCCTCTTCTTCTGTTGGAGACATATTTTTAAAAAACACAAATGTGGTCATAGAACAAACACAGTTAAGGGGACTGATAAATTTTAGAAAATAAAAAATTGATTTTGAAAATAATAAAAAAAACAAAGAAACCAAATATTGGAACTGTGCTGCTTCTGATGACATGTCTTTTCATGCAGATAAAACCATTGGATTTGGAAATTGGTGATACATTGAACAATGAACATGTCTTCCGCAACCAAGGGTGATAGGAAGACTGCACTTGATGTGGCATCGTGGATGTTCAATATAGTCACATCCGTGGGAATAATCCTTGTGAATAAGGCCCTCATGGCTACATATGGTTTCAGCTTTGGTATAGACTTTCATGACCTTTTTCCACCCCAGATAATTTCCTCCACTTTCATTTTATTTTCCCTCTACAATGTTCACTGCTTTGAGTTACAATGCATTCGTTGAGTCTGTCTTTTAGTGCTCGTGTGCAGTGTAAACTTGTTCCTAGGATTTGAAACAAGTATTAATATATTAAGAAAAGAAAATAAAATTAATAAAATGAATCAAACTTCTCTAAAGTTATACATAATTTTTTCAAAATCTTCCTGATCAATCTTCTTGATAAGTACTTAAAAACTTTCGCAGAATTTAATATGTTTGCCTTAGAAAAGTCTTAACAATGAAGTTTTACGATTGAAAAGCTGTCATAAGCTAGAAGCTAATCTTAACTGGACCCTAAACCGATTCAATATTCACTTAAATTGATGTGGCATTCAATAATATAGGCATTCACAGTTTTCACCCGAAAAACTATTATAAACAACTTATTTGTATGACTTTAGTATTGAGATTGATTAGTATTATTGGTTATATATATCACAGAGCTACAACAACCAAGTGCTGAGAATAAAACTCAATTTATGATTTAAAATCTCTTCTATAACTAGTAGATCAAAGATGAATGTGATTTATGGTTTCTTCTGATCCCAGGTAATAGATTACTTATGAACCTCTGCACTACTCCTGAGTTCTGACATTGTACATCATATACTATTGTGCAGCTACAACCTTAACTGGTCTGCATTTTGCCACAACAACCTTGCTGACATTTTTTCTCAAGTGGCTGGGATATATCCAAACCTCTCACCTTCCCATACCTGATCTTATCAAATTTGTCTTATTTGCAAATTTCTCTATTGTGGGAATGAATGTGAGTTTGATGTGGAACTCTGTCGGTTTCTATCAGGTAAAATCTAGACTTCAAAAATTTAACACTGCCAGTGACAAAGATAGGTATTTATAGTGTTTCCTTTCTTTGAAATGAAAACTTCAGATTGCTAAGCTGAGTATGATTCCGGTATCTTGTTTCCTGGAAGTTATCTTGGACAATGTGCGATATTCAAGGGACACAAAACTAAGCATTTCTCTAGTTCTCCTTGGTGTAGCTGTTTGCACAGTCACTGATGTGAGCGTTAATGCTAAGGGTTTCATAGCTGCTGCAGTGGCAGTTTGGAGCACCTCACTGCAACAGTATGTAAGTAACATTCTATTAAACACTATATCAACCCATAAACTAATTTATAGAAAGTCATTCATTTAGCTTTTTCAAAAGTTGATTTAAACTTATAGAAGAAATTTGTTTATTTTCTTTTCTTATTAGTATAATATAAGCCATTCCAATTCTAACTCTTCCTGTTTTATTTGGGTGTCATGATCTAGAATTTTTTCAACTGATATTTTACTTGTATTTTGTGCAGTATGTGCATTTTCTTCAGAGGAAGTATTCTCTTGGATCATTTAACTTGTTGGGGCACACTGCACCAGTACAGGCAGCAAGTTTACTGCTAGTAGGTCCCTTTGTGGACTATTGGCTGACAAACAAACGAGTTGATGCCTACAATTATGGTTTGACATCCACTGTAAGTTTCTCTTTCTATATGCTACTCAATTACATGCTTTATTGACAAAAAGGTGTTTGTATGATCACAACAAATTATTTGTTGAGGGACACATTTTTGACATTCCATCTCCCAAAAAAGACAGTGACATTTTCCTAGTAAAAAAAGAGTCGTTTCATTTGATGTTAACTTTATAACAATATTATTAAACTAATTAATCTGGTCCTTGTGTTTGCAGTTGTTCATAATTTTGTCTTGCAGTATCGCAGTAGGGACAAACCTGAGCCAGTTCATCTGCATTGGCAGGTTCACAGCTGTGTCCTTCCAAGTCCTTGGACACATGAAGACTATTCTGGTACTGTCCTTAGGATTTGTTTTCTTTGGAAAAGAAGGTCTCAATTTACAAGTAATTCTGGGCATGATGATTGCAATATTGGGAATGATATGGTATGGGAATGCATCTTCTAAGCCAGGTGGGAAGGAGCATCATAGCCTACCCATTAATCATAATCATAATCATACCTCCAAGACACAAGACTATAATTTGGTACCAGTATCCTCTGAAACGGATCAGGAAATATAGAAGTTGATGTACACCAAGTGGTGAATTGCATGAAAAAATAAGGTGCCATTTAGGTCAGCTGATTTATTTTCTTTATAATTAATTAGAAAGAATTTCTTAATTGTGCTGTTGTGTTACTGAGCTTGGGGAGGAAACATCAAATGGTTTCAACTCCAGATAAAAATAAATTAGTTTGAATTTTTTCACATTCTATTTCTCTTTGTTTGTATGGTCTGAAATCACCTTGATCCCAACCTAATTAATCTTTAGTTAACAAGTGGTTGAATTTTTATTTTTTTTTACGTATTATATAAAAATTGATTAAGTCAAGTGTTTAATTTGTAAGACAAGAAGTGGCCTGCTCAAGGTTTCCACCACTCAATGAAGAGGTGAGGTGAATAAAGCAACTATGGAAGAACATTACCGGATCAAAAGCATGATTAAGCTACAAATTTACTTTATTTTAAAGAAGATTTACATTTTAAGTTAAAAAGATGTTATCTTCAACTCTTAGATAGACATTTAAAATTGATAAATTTTAATTAGAAAATAAAATATTTATTACACTTTTATATTTTTAAGGTAACATATACTTGTGGATGTATTAATCAACTTAGAGGATAATGCTAATAAAACTATTTATATTATTATACATTTTTTAAACTAAAAGATTTAAAAGCTAAAGGAACAAAAATAATAATTACTCGATTTAATAAACCTAAGCAACTTGTAAATTAGAAGTGAGTGAGTTAAAACTTAAGATAAGAATTAATCAAATTTAAACTATGTTTAACTCAACTTGATTATCCTTAATTTGTATTTATTGATTTTTTTAAATAAGAAAAATAAAATAAAAGGAGCTAAATACAAGGAAAATAAACACCCATTTGTGTCCATTGATAATGATATACTCATCTTTATAATTTGTTTTTAATTATACATTTTAAAATATACTATTAGCCAGAGTTAAAAGTCAATTGAATTTACATAATAAAAATAGTTTAATAAGTTAAGTTCATGTAAAATCATTGTTATTTAATTAAACTTAAGCGATGTTTAATTTGATTCAATTCAACTAATTATCATCTTTGTCAGTTGATTATGATGAAGTTTTTTTTTAATCATTTCTAAATATATTTTTTAAAAATTATATAATTGAGTATATTTTAGAGGAAGAAATGAAATTTTGTTATTTTTCAAAATGTTTTTTTAGTGTAATAAATTATTTTAAAAAACTTTTGCAAAATACTCGGAAAACCTAATTTTATTTTGATTTATTAATTTAAAATACATTCTATAGATGGAGAGTTTAAAATAAACCGGTTTTTTATTATAAAAGATAGTAGTATTTGTTAATAAGAAGTAATTTTACTTGAAATATAGTTAAATATAAACACATATCTTAATAAAAATTATAAAACCTTAATTTTTCACTTTCTAAGAAATTAATCCCTTTTTTTATGCTTAATTTATGTTAATAAAAAATTAATTAAAATTATTGATAGACAAATGTAAAATAAACAGTAGACTAAAAATGAATTTTGTTATTTATTATTCGTAAGTTGATGATTAAAAAATTATCACAAATCATGTAATAAAATTAAATATTATATTTGACTTCCGAAAAATGTATTTAAAATTCATTTTTATTTTAAGTGATGAACGTTGCACCATTTTCCTCTAAAGGCAAATTAGGTTTTCCAAAGTTCGAAATAAATCAGAAAACACAAATCTATAGTTCTTCACTCTTCATCATCTTCTTCTTCTTCTTCTTCATTCTCGGTTCCTCACTCGCGCGAGCCATCTTCTCAGTCGCCACCACTCCACGCCAACGTGAGTCTCCTAATTTTCATTCCTGTCGATGATGATAAATCTGTTACTCTTAGATTTGCATGAAATTACATTTTCAACTAATAGGTTTATCGCCATAGAAATAATTTGGGTTTATTTAGTGCCACGACTTTCATTTTCTTGGTTTTTTGTCACTGAATTAGTTAATTGGACTCTTTTAATCAATGATGCGTGTCGAGAGTAGCATTTTTTTAGCTTTGCTTCCTCATTCGATATTTAAACACGAATGTTCTTCTCTCTTGGAACGTGGGAGTGAAAGAGAAAGAAAAAGAGAATGATAAGTCATAGAGAGGTTTTTAATTTTGATTTTTTAATACGGTTATATATCTCTTAATTAAAAAATTGATGGAAATTGAAAAATAGTGTTTAGCGTTAACACTCAGAGCAAAGCACAGGTTGCTGAAGTGTGTCAAATTTTATACTACAGTGGGGTTTAGTGGTTTTGAGTCGAGCCACAAAGGGCTAACTGAATTTTACCCAGTAAAATATTTATTTATTAATTAATTACGTGTTAATGTCATGTGTTTATATAACCAAGGAAAAAAGTTTCTGCCAAACTAAACATAAGAAATATTTTCTGTGAATTTTTTTGGCAGCCTTATCGAACACTCATTTTATTTCATGTAATTTATGTGTAAAAGAGGCCACAGGAGAATTTTTGTTAATCCTATTCCTGTTTCCCTTGGCAGGCTGAAAGGGCATATGGGTGATCGGCAAGTAGTTGACCAACAGCACACGGGTGATCCCCAACTGCCATCTTCTCCTCCCTCAAAGGATGATATGGTTTCGTGCGTTATGGCGTTGGAGGCTGCTTTGCTTCCCTGTTTGCCAGCCAGAGAACTTCAGGCAATAGACCGGTCCCCCCACCCTTCGCATCAAAGTGAGTAATTGCAAGTATTTCAAAATTTTGATTTTGATGTCTTGTATAGAATTGAAATTACAGGTTAGTTAATGGTTCTGTCTAGGAGGCTAGTAGCTTGATTTTATTTTAATATTTTTAATTAACATTATTGGCAATTTAATAAAGATTTTCTCAAATGAGAATGTAATATTTCTTTATTTATGGTGTAATGATAATCCTTGCTAAGTAATTAATTTAAGTTGAAAGGAATGAACATGCTCCTTGCTCACATAAAAATATGTTGAGGATTCTGGAATGAAAGCACCATATGTCAGAAGAAGATATAGTAGTCAAGCAGTTGTATCAGTGATCAACCATGAGCATTAAAAGATATTTGAAACTTTATTTAATTTTATTATATGACATTCTGATTCCATATAAGTTAAAACTTTTAGGGTTACAGTTTAGAGATTTTTCTATATGCATACATATGTAGTACTTAAATTAACAATAAAATGGCTTAGGATACCAAAGAAAGATATGTCTTCTTCAGTTTAAGATTTGAGGGATTGGAACAAGGGGAAAAACATTTTCTTTTTGGAAATGTAAAAGAAAGATGTATTGAGCCTGAAAAAGTCACAAGTAATTTGCATCTTACCATATTGGTATATCCTTTCTATAGTGGAAAACTGTAAATTGTTTGAAGTGGTGTCAATTAAGAAATGATTGCTTGGTTAAATATTACTGCTAGTCTCAAATAGATGCTAGAAGTTTTGAGAGGTCATTCTTTTTTTCTTTTTCAATTGAATTTATTATTCTAATTTTTTTTTTTCAGAAATATGTACACACTCTATATTAAAAGGAAAAGTAAAATGTTGTCCCTTAGGTTTATTCTTTTACCAAAAAAGTTTTCAAATCATTTTATTGTTTAGTTGTAGAGTTCAGTTAGATGGAACTTGAAAGCTGAAAGCACCATGTACTTGGTATATCCGATGATACATACCCTAAACTTGAGAGGAACCATAATTTCTGTTTCTGTCTAGTCTCATGCTATTAACTTAAGACCTTTTATGTGATGAGGGGATGAATATGATATACCCTGTGATATTTTTGTGGTATTAAGTTAACCTGTCAAAGTAATTTACCAGACTTTGAAAGCTGAACATCTTTGTAATAATTCCCCCTTGTGATTTCAGTTATTGATAGATTGTTCAATGTGCAAGTATGCACACATTGATTATCTAGGGCAGGAAGGTGGGCCGGGGAGGGAAGAAGGGTGGTAAAATTTTCATATCTGATTTTGCAGTTGATAAGTAAATTTGTAAAGAACCATGTTTACATCAATAATCATTGACTTGATACAATCTAAGTATATAACCCCAGAAATGAGTGAAACTTCCATAAACCGATGTCTGATCTTTGGATGAAGTTCTGCTTTTATCTATGTCCAGTTTTCTTAATTCCATATATTATGGGGGACATAGGTGAAGGTTTACATTTATTTACACCTTCTTGTTTGAATGCAAAGTTGGAACTTTTTTCTATTGTAACATGAATCACTTGAACCATATTGACTTTAAATAGAAAATGATCAGGCCACCGTGACAAGACCATATCAAGTTTAGCCGCATTTGCAAGGACTTTATAAATAGGGTTGAATTATGTTCCAGGACTTTAATTTACAATGAGAAGAGAAGTCTTGTCTTTAATTTAAAGAATTACAGTGTTGGAAACTATATTTGCAAAATGATTTTCGCATCTTGCAATGCTTGATAAATTTAACCATGTATCCAACTGAACTTTCCTTGTTTTTGTTTTCAGTTGATGTGGATAGGTATGCAAGAGACTTTATGGAGGCTGCTAAGAAGCTTCAGCTTTATTTTATCAGCCTGCAACGTGAGAATAAGCCAACAAAAGCTGAAATGCTTAGCAAGGTATGGCAATACACTAAAATAATGTTTTTCCTTCAGTTTTGGAGACTATATTATTGTCATCTAAACTTCTGTTGAATGTCTTGTCTATGCAGGAGATTGCTCTGATGGAGGAGGAACTTGGCATAAAAAATGAGCTGATAAAAAAACAAGAAAATCTAATTCAGGAGTGGAAAAAAGAGTTGAAAGATCAGTTGGACAAACACAAGATTGAGTTGGACAGGGTTTAGCGTATGCTTGTGTACTTGTGCTCCTCTGCTCTTTAAATATTTATAAATTCGGTTTTCTTTCTCTCCCCTCTTCATTTAGAATTGCGCTAGTTACCACACTTAAATAGCTGCGAATATATGTGCATTGGATTAGATTCATTTATAGAATATAACCGTTCAAACCAGATTAATTCAATTTATTTAGCCTAATTAATTTGTTTAGTTCATTTTATCTTAAAGATGAATCAACTTAATTATAATTAAATTTTTATATTTTATTTAAATTCAAATTAAATCAATTAAGTTTGTTTTATTATAAAATATAAGAGATAACATGTGAAAATAAAAGTTTTAAGTTGTAATATTTATTTGTTGGTTTTAAAGGACAATTATAAATAAATTAAATCAATTTTAATTAAGTTGGTTTAATTTAGATTAATTAATTTTTTTTGAAAAGTAAATTAAATTAACTAAAATATATATGGCTGGTATATATTTTGTTTTACCGTAAGTTTTAACTGAGAAACACGTCAATATTCAAATGTAATCTGTTCGAGCAGAAATTAGCTGGCTGAATTTAGACTGTTGTTAAAATTGCAAGCGGAAAATTATTTTAGTTTGTAAGACATCGTTAATTTAGTCACCAAAATTGTAGGATGATCTTAAGTTAATTCTTAAAATTAAAGATAATTGATGAAGGTAGTTATGTATTGTTAGCTATCATTAGTAAGTTCTGTCTTAGTTAATACTCCCAGTCAATTAATAACATTAAGTATGTTCACGTTAAGTATCTCGCTGACATTAGTTTACATGTGGCAATTTTGTCATCAGAAATCACTATTTTAATCTATGAAATTATAGGATAATGTTAATTTAATTTCTGAAATTATTAAAATTTTAAAATAATTATTAAAATTGTTAATTATGTTGGTCCAATTGTCATCTCTAATTAATTATAACTATCATCATCAAACAAACATGTGATACATTAAGTGTTATGTTTATTATCACATTATGATACATATGACCATGAATCGACCAGACAGTTGCAGGCTATGGACCATTCGACCACCTTAAGTCACTTGATCGGTCGATTGATAGGACATTAAGCAATTAGTTTAGATGATCAACTTTGATTCGATATTTTAAAACATTCTCATATCTACTTGGCACTCATGGGGTGTGGATTAGCCGATCGGTTATGGACGGTGGACCACCTAGCTATTTTAAGCCACTCGATTGATCACGATGACTAAACAAGTACAAATCACAATTAATGACATCGGAGGACAAGAGGTGTCGTCTGGCATGTGATAGACGTCAAATTGCATGACCCAAAACCAAGTGGCACCGATTGAGTGTAGTAGTAGTCATGTCGCAATTGGCATGCCATGAAAATTAGACGATACATGAAATGTTAACTAATACATCCCACGAAACAACCTAAGAAAGTTACAAAACACAGAAGAAAGTAATGTATAAAGGAAATCATAAGAAAAAGAGAAAAACTTACTAAGAGAAACACTCAGAGAGAAAGTCATATGAGAGAAAGGCGAGAAAATCATATCCTAAAGTTTATTTGCACACATGAACAGATCATTTATTTTTAATATCTATTTTAAGATTCTCTATTACAATATTTATTTTTTCTCTCTTCTTCTTTCTCGAAGAAAATATTTCTAAAATTCTAAAATTTACAAAAATAAAGTTCTAGACATAGAGAAAATGTATAGAAGAAATATATAGAGAAATTGAGATAATACCTAAAACAATGATATAAAAAAAATTATTCAGCAGAGACAACTCGGAGAATGGAGGAAAACTAAATTGATGAATATGAAAAATTAAATGTTAGTTACGTTTGGTTTATATGTTTGACCCAAATCGAATCAAATTTATAGATACGAGTATAGATTTCGTGATTTAAAATTCAACGATCCATTTGGGGTGTAGTATGACCTGGTTTTGGTTTAAAAAGTATTATTATTTATTCATTTATTGTTTTTATTCATTATTCTACGGCATTTTGGTTAAAAGAGTGATTATCTGTTTTTTTCTAATTTAAAAAACTTAATATATGTTGGTAGTCTCCATAGTATTAACCGTGTTCTGATTTTGATTTTGTAATTTTTTTTATTTTTTATCTTTATAAAATTTGAAGTTATTATTCTTGGATCCTTATTGTTATGTATTTTTTTTTCTAAATTTTTAAAATATTATTTATGTAACTTAAAATTAATGTTAAAGAAAAAATAATTATTTTAAATTTTAGAGAAGTAATTTTTACATATATCATAATCAAAAAAATCACTCATTTTATAAAGATACAAAACAATGATTTAAATTTTATATAGATAAAATAAATAATTTTTTTATAAAAATTAAAATAAAAATTCGTTTATTTTATAATAATTAAAAAATATTTAAGTTATTTACAAATAAAAGAATTTTATTTTATTTTCAAAACCGGACTAAATTTACTCATTATTGATTTATTGACAAAAAAAAAACTTACAAAGTCAAATCAATTTAATTATTAACAATTAAAATTAATCTAAAGTAATTAAAATTAATTTTTTTAATTAAGTAGTTATTAATTTTTATATTATAAATTTAAATAATTATTTTTATGCAATATTTTTTAAGAATTATTATTTGTATTAAAATGTGTGACTTCTTTTATATTGAGTATCTTGTTTTTTTTTATTATTTATTTTTAAATACTATTACTTAAATTTAGTTAATTTTAATTTTAAATTAAATTAAATTAAAATTTAAATGTTAAATAATGACACGCCGCATCAAATTAATAGACATAACAAAAATCATTAAATATTTCACACTAATAACACTGTTATTAAAAAAATAGATAGACATAAAAATAATTTTATAAATTTTTTGAAAATTTGGAAGTCATATTTATTTAATATAATCCTATCTAACACAATAAAATCTTAATTATTACAAAATATTTCTTAAAATTATAGTTTCATCATCATTATTTAATAATAGTATTTTAACGCTTACATATTTTTATGTAAATATATAAATACCTATACAATGAAAAAAAAATTTATGTTAACAGGAATAACAAATAAATATAACCAAATGACATAGCCGACACAAGAAAATGCAGATTTTATTGGTCAAGGAAAATAAAAAGACATTGCAAAATTTGGTTTTTTGTGGTACACACACAATCTCCGTTTTCCTCATATTTCTTTTCCGAGAGGTCATGTCAGAATGTCACGTGCCGTAATTGATAAAGCGAAGGAAAAAAAAATCTCATAACTACAATTCTACAAAAGAGAACAGTATAAGATAAGAAAAAGAAAACATAATATCATACGCGAAGAAGGAAGAAAAGAAAAATCGAAAATTGTGCAAGGAATTAACACGCGCTTCTTTATCATGATACGTTCTCTGTCCCTCTAATTACAAGATCCACCACACTCTCATTACTTGTTCTGGTCAAAGGTTCCTTCAACTTCGCATGTCCTTTTTTTTTTTCCTTGTTAATTTTGTTATCTATTTATTTATGTTTGTTATTTACCTCTCTGATAATTAAATTGAGGTATGGCTTGCTAAATTTTTTTTTTCTTCTTTAGCGCTGAACTCTGGTTAAGTTACCTAGAACCTAATTTTATTTGTTTTTTTTATGATTCAGTTATTGAATTATGTTTATTTGAATGAATTGGATTGATTTTGATCCAGTTTCGGTTAAGTGAACGTTAATTATCAATTTTTATACTTACCAAACTGTTTGTTATGATGTCAAACTGAGCATTCGTTTTGTGATCTTTTATTTTTTTGTCCTACCATTTCTGGGTTTGGTAAAGTAAATGAGTTAAATTTCAGATATGGCTTCATAATAAACTTCTTCTTCCCCTCTTCTAAATTGCAAGTTACTGGTATTATCTTGAATCTATATTTAGTTGAAATTGCTATTTTATGTCGTCCAATTATGCTGAACTGAATTCTACTTAAGTAGTTCTCACAATTTGTAACCTAATGCACTCTACAGGAAGCATAATTTAAGGTGGTACAGTTCCTTCTTTTAAAGCAGCATGTACCTGGGTACATCCAAAGCAGTTTTTCAGGTTCTGTCCAGGGCTGTGCCTCAAACTGGGCATAGTGAGCCTCGTCTGAATTCTTCAGATTTAGCATTACATTCCCAGTTTCGAGTAAAATGTATAAAGAAAAGATCCTCGAGGAATAAGCATTTAATTGAGTGTTCTAGCATGCTTCAAAATCAGTTAAGAACCCATCAGTTTCAGTGGATGGGTGTCAGTTTCTGTGACTATAAGACCTATAGTCGTCCATGGTTGCAGACACGCAAATGCCAACGCGCTGAAAGTGTGAGTGGCATAACTACGGGAGATGGAAATGGATCAAGACTTGTGAATGATGTTGAAACATCAAATTTGGGAAGCAATGTGATAAGTGCGAAGCATATCCTAGAGTTTGAAGATCTCCAAGCCCAACAGTTGAAACAGGAAAAGGAGGTTTTGGCATCTAATATCACAAATGGAGCTATTACAGACAGCTTTGACACAATTGGCCTCAACTCCATTGAGGAAGAAGCATGGGACCTACTAAGGGAGTCTGTAGTTTATTATTGTGGCAATCCCATTGGAACTATTGCTGCAAAGGATCCAACCAGTTCCAATGTTTTGAATTATGACCAGGTCTTTATTCGGGATTTCATTCCTTCTGGAATTGCCTTCCTATTGAAGGGGGAGTACGATATTGTTCGGAATTTTATCCTTTATACACTTCAGTTGCAGGTAATGTCTTGGAATTGTGGTCTTATAACTTGTGCTGGTAACAGCTAAATTTGATACAACTTGGTCATTTACATTCCTTAGATATGTATTTTCATTTGTAATTGATTATTCCGAAGTTATGCAGTTGTGTTTTGTGTTATGCCTTTACAAAGTTACTTTTATTCATTAGTCATTACTGTTTTCAATCCTACAAATCTAACTCTAGCTGTTTCCCCATTGGCTTGTAACTTTTTTGGTGAATAAAGTAAAATACTAATTTTCTTTTAAGAAACGTGCTGAAAATGCTTGTGTTTGACAATTTATATTGATGTGAATTGTTTACAGATAGAATGCCATAGGATAGGACCCTCTGCTGTACATAATTAATGGAAAGGGTATTAGTAATACTTTTCATTAGTAATATTTTTGTTAGCATTTCTTTTGCCTTAACTGTATTATAATTAATGAAAGGGAGCAAACGGCCATGGGGGAGGGAGGGGGGGAGGTCCTTAAATTCTTGTCAAGATTACTTTGTTGTTTCTGATACACTGTCTTGAACCCACACATCCATATTTCTTCAGAGCTGGGAGAAGACAATGGATTGTCATAGTCCAGGACAAGGTTTGATGCCTGCTAGTTTTAAGGTTAGGACAGTTCCTCTGGACAGTGATGATTCTGCAACAGAAGAGGTTTTGGATCCTGACTTTGGAGAGGCAGCCATTGGGCGTGTTGCTCCAGTTGATTCAGGTAAATAAATAACCAAATCAATAGAATTTTTTTTTTTACGTAACAGAAGAAACTTACCATAATTCTCCTTGGATTGCTGAACATATTTCACATGTGATTTTAGGATTGTGGTGGATTATTTTATTACGAGCATATGGAAAATGCTCTGGTGATCTATCAGTTCAGGAGAGAGTTGATGTGCAAACAGGAATTAAGATGATTTTGAAGTTGTGTCTTGCTGATGGCTTTGATATGTTCCCAACCTTATTAGTAACGGATGGTTCTTGCATGATAGATCGGAGGATGGGAATTCATGGGCATCCTTTGGAGATTCAGGTAAAGATTTCCTTTCTTTCTTCAGTTGTATGATATTTATAAATTTGTATCTTTTAAGGCCAGGAATGAAAATTTGCTGTGTATTCATGATGATACATTTTCTTAGATGGCGGGGGGGTTGATGCACATAACCATTTTGGCAAAAAGCAAGAACAAACCTGCATTCCTGTACCTTATCCTTATTAGTGATTGAGCTTTCTCATTTATATTTGGTTAGAGGGTAGTGGTATTAGATTTTTTATGTATTTAAAACTTGATATATACCATTTTATGCATGAAAGATTCAACTCCACATTGTTTTTGAATAGGGATGGAAAATTTAAATTAAATTCTCATAAATAAAGGGACTATGGTTAAGAATTTGAATTGATTGAAGACTGAGCTTGGAGTGCCGGCTGAATTCATATTTGTAGACAGCAGCAACAGTCAATTATCTGAGATTCACTAGAGTTCATAAAATCATCAAGAAAAGAGCGGTGTTAAATAAACTAAACAATATCAAAAGCTGATCCATCTGAATTGATAAATATTAAAATACTATTGGGCATCAAAATAAACCATAAATAATTGAAATTGCAAACAGGACAGATCTCTTTCCATAGATTAAGGCTTGGCTGGTTCATGAACAGAAGGTCCCCATGGCTTTTACTATATTGAACTTTTGATATACTCTTCAATAACAGTAATTAATAGTGCTTGATACTATCATACTACTTAATACCTAATTTTGTAATGCTTAGAGACAATCTTTCCTTATTTTAACTGCCCTTATGGTAGTCAAGAGAAGTGAATACTTGCAACAAATTTTTTTGGGACTTAAGAATAAATGCATCCATATGATATTTTCCTTATGATTGTGCACGCAGATTGACATAAATATGTCAAAAACTGACACGCAAGCATGCACATGCTCTGTAATTTCACCTTTTTAACAATTAATTGTCTGAAAAAAGTAGACATCAGAGATCTACATCTTCATCTTATACAACTCTGCCTATATCTCTCTCAAATGCCTTTGCTAAGCTATATTAGAATTTAGAACGTTAATAGATTGAATTTGTTGCTCTGTTGCATGTTGTACAACAATCTTTTGATAAATAAATTCTCCTTTCTGGAAAATGAGGGAATCACTCTGATAAAAATAACCAAAATGATTCTGTACAGTTACCTAATTCACTATTTATTGAGTTGTGTTTAACTGAGAAAAATGAATCAGCTACCTTATTATTGATTATCAGTATAGTATATATATTGGTGGATACAAGTAGATACAATAACAAACTGCACTAACAACCAACACACTAACAGCTAACTAATTGTTCTCAGTTACAATAACGGTAGTTATTATATCCTAACACTATTACCAGAAAATTGAGGTTTACATATTGTTTTAAAATATTGTTTGTATCTGTCTCTTTTGTCAAATAAATTTCTCAAGAAAAAATGTGTATCTGAGATACTTACAATTAAAGATGAAATTAGTGTTAAAGTAATCTTCTCTAACATGTATTATCATTTGCTTTTTGTTTATTTTTCTGTTTCTAGGCACTGTTTTATTCTGCCTTACTTTGTGCACGTGAGATGCTTACTCCAGAAGATGGTTCAGCTGATCTTATACGAGCACTGAACAACCGTCTGGTAGCTCTTTCATTTCATATTAGAGAATACTATTGGATTGATTTGAAAAAATTAAATGAAATTTACCGTTACAAGACAGAGGAGTACTCGTATGATGCAGTTAACAAGTTCAACATATACCCAGACCAGATTTCTCCTTGGTTAGTGGAATGGATGCCAAACAAAGGAGGCTATTTAATTGGCAACTTACAGCCAGCTCACATGGATTTCCGATTTTTTTCACTGGGAAATTTGTGGTCCGTTGTAAACAGTCTGGCCACAGTGGAACAATCACATGCCATATTGGATCTTATTGAGGCCAAATGGTCAGATTTGGTAGCAGAGATGCCATTCAAGATTTGTTATCCTGCTCTTGATGGTCAGGAGTGGCAGATAATCACAGGCAGTGATCCTAAGAACACGTACTGTATCTAATTTGCCGTGTTTGTTTTTCTGTTATCTTATTCTATTTTTCATCAAATGATTTTTTTATTTGTTTATTTTTTGGCAGACCTTGGTCCTACCATAATGCAGGCTCCTGGCCAACACTGCTCTGGCAGGTTAGTTACAGTGGCAAAGTTTGGTACAGTTAAATCTCTCTGTTCAAAGCAGTTTGTAGGAGATCTCAATATTGATCAGTGAGATATTTTGAATAGAATATATAAGTAGGAGACAACTTTCAACTTATAAGCTGATTTTGTAGGATTGAGTTAGGCTTAAATCTACACTTAAGATAGTATTAGAATCTATTATAGTGATTGTTGTTGGACTTATCAAACTATTTGCTATTGGGTCGTTATTGGACTATTCACAGATGTTTAGTCTCGTAAACTTCACATTTGAGATGTTCATTTCTCGGTGTGAGAGGAGTATATTGAAGATCTTAGATCAACTAGTAAAATGACCTAAATAAAATATATAAATGGGGGATAATTTTTCTCTTACAAGCCAGTTTTGTAGAATTAAGACTAAACCTGCATTTTAAGACAGTTCTTATTTGAATCTTCTATATGATTTTTTACTGAAGTTCTTATTATGTATGATATATCCTATGTATATTTTCTTTCAGGTAGACATGTAAGTAAATGAGCTTAGTTGTCGTTAATTTGCAATAAATGTTCCACCATTTATTTTATTTACATGTAAAATCCTTTTCTTAGTGTACCTGGTTTGTTTATTCAAGTATTGCAAGTTGGAAATATCAGGTACAAGCTTTTAACATAAATTTTGCCTATTGCAGCTCACAGTTGCATGCATAAAGATGAATAGACCACATATTGCTGCAAAAGCTGTTGAGATTGCTGAGAGACGCATATCGAGAGACAGGTGGCCGGAATATTATGACACGAAGAGATCTCGATTCATTGGAAAGCAATCTCAATTGTATCAGACTTGGTCAATCGCTGGATACCTTGTCGGGAAGCTTCTGCTTGCAGACCCAAGTAAAGCAAACATACTGATCACCGAAGAGGATTCTGAGCTTGTGAATGCCTTGATTAGTGCCAACCCTAGAGGAAAGCGAGGGCGCAAAAATTTGAGGCAGACTTACATTGTATGAATCTTTAATTGCAATTCATTTGGTCAATTCATTTTTCTTCTGATTAGTAGCAGCATGTTATTCTAGCTAGATATAGCAGGAATATTCAAAAATATATAGTAGTTTGGGTTGGTTGTAATGAAACAGAATACTAGCATATATGAATGTAGTGATGTCAATACTTGAGTTTCAGGATTGTAAGTAGCATAGAAAAGATACCGTTAATCCTAGATGATGAGGACTTCTATACTTGATAATTTCTTGAGAAAAAACTAGTTTTCCTCCTCTTTGCATATCACTGGTACTAATAGAATTCAAGGTTAGCGACTGACAGTATTGGACCGATGTGTTTGTTAAGGTAAGTGATACTATATGCTAGCTGCACTACTTTAATCAGAGATCAAATGAATATGATAGCTATATATCAGTAAGAAGAAAACATGAAGGAAGAAAAACTAAGGATTGGAGTGACTATAGGAGTTCGTTGTTGTTAAGATTGGATATTAACTAAAACAATTAAAACATATCCTCCTCGACGTCTGTTGGTAAGTGAGTGTTTAAATTTCTGGAACTTATTTTTATTAATAGGAAGATGTTTTAGAATTTAGTTAAACAACTAAATTTTAAAAGTGTAATTTACCACTTCCGGAAACTAAATTATGCAAGTATTATAATTTTTACACTTCTGGGGGCCTGCATTTATAGAACTCTCTGCACCAATAATTTCGTGGCTAATGAAGTGATGATGGGTTGGGTGGGCATCATAAGAACAAGTATACAACACGCACCCATGACATCATCTTTGAACAAGCACTAAAATTTTGACATCATGGGCAATGTCATTGAAACTCGTGTCTTATATTTTTTTTGTGGAGAGGGGCAGGTGCAATATTCATTTGATATTGAAAAAAAGGGAAAAAATGATAAAATACGAATAATAATGTATTTCTTGTAGTTAAAAAGAAAATAAAGAAAAAAAAAGAAATTTTCTCTCATTCTTTTTATTTAATAACTGTATAGATATATTCAAATATTATCTTCTAGTGTACGTCCTCTAAATCCAACCACATAATAGAATAAGTAAATTCTCGTTTAGTCTTTGAAATTAACAAAATGATAAATAAATTTATGAAATTAAATTCCATCAGTTACATTAGTTGCTATCGTTAACCATTCAATAATTTTGCTATCTAACATCTAAGTAGCATGTTATATGCTATTTTGGCAATTACATGTCAACTCACGAGTATACTGGGTCAAGAACACATTATAAAGGAACAAAATGGAAATTTTAAGGATTAAAATTACATTAATTTACTAGTGGTAACTTTATCCTTGTTATGTTGTGTGTGTGCAACTTCACTTCTTTCAGAGTACTCAAATGACATTGCTATTCCATATCTTTACACTAACCATGGAACCCCACTTATTAGATATGCAAATGTATCTTTTTTTATGTCCTCATGCAAGGATACCTTTTTTGTCTTCGTACTTTTTTCTCCATTTCTTTCATAAAAAATAAAAATCTTACTCAATTAATAGCAACAAAAAAGTTAGAGATATTTTGACAATATCTCTTATTCCACATAGGATCTCTAATAAATATTATTGAATAAATTTGAAAAATTAAATAGGAATACTATTTAATTGTAACTTACAGGAAGCTCAGATGGATTTCCGATTTTTTCCCTCGAAAACTTATTGCGATTGTATCTAACACGTAAATTGTGTTGACAGGATATCACTATATTCTTGTAATTGTGACGTGTTGCTAGTTTCTTTATTAAGTATTGCGAGTTGGAAATAACAAGTACAATTTTTTAACATAAAATATGTGTATTGCATCTCATAGTTATGCATAAAGATGAAGAAAACACATTGCTGCAAAAGCTGTTGAGATTGCCAAAGGCTTGGGAAAGTATCAAAGCTTAATTTGTTGCTCCTACTGCTAGGCAAATAAGAGCTCTATGACAGTCACTACACACACTATCTAACATCATGAATCACTTTTTTGAGAATCACGATTCATATTATATTTGTCCTTTCTCTTTATAAGTTAAATAATTTACAGGTTAATTAAAATGACTTCTTTTTTTTTTCTTCTTTCAAACGTGTTATATCACTGTTTATATTTTGTAATTTCCCGATACTATACAGCTCTAATAAAATGGGGATTTCACTATACATTATGAAATTAAGAAAAATTTTGAAACTTTTCAATCCAAAAATATTATAAAGTTGGTTTTAATTATATATAACTCTTATATATAGATCAAGTTATGCTCACGGATCAATTTTTTTTTCTGGCTGCATCAAATCTATTAGCAATAGAAAGAAACAAAAGTTAACATATTTAAGTAAAAAAATATACTTACAACAAATTACGACTTAATAACATCTGGTAGGCTAGAGGAATATGATAAACAATAATAGTAACATTACACCGAGATGAGTACTACGCTCGTATTTATACATAAAATAGTTATAAACAGTGAAACATGATTAGATGAGTAACCTGATGTGTTATTAGAGACGATGAATTTATTTCAATTGATTGAGTAGGATATAGGAGTATTATAATTTTTTTTAGTATATTCTGACAAATAAAAAGTACTCTATCATTGTACATTATAACACAATACTAAAAATTAATGATTAAATTTTGTGTTAAAATTATTTTTTTTCCTGTCATTAATTCCACAAGCACTGAATATAGTGACAATTTCTTTGAAAATTATATATAAATTCTTCCATTCTAATTTCAATTTTTTTAGCGGTGATATTTGTATTACTATAAGCCAAAGATTACAACTGCCTATAGTTCTACTATGCCCTCTAAAGTAAAATATGATCGGTCTAGATACATTAATTAGAAACGTAATAAAATACGTATAATACGAATCGAGACTCCACTCCAAGAGAGGTTCTCAGAAGTCAATTAAGTTGTCAAAATAGTAAGTTTAATGAGATTTACATCCCATCAAGTATAAATAACCAAAAAAATTATACACTAAAAAAAACAAGGACAACTTTAAAATGTAAATTAAAAGGATAATTTTTACATGTAAACTAAAATAGATCTAAGATAGATTAACTCAATCTATTAAAAATAAGTTGACCCAAGTTGGAACTGTTTTGATATTAGATTAATTAAAATCTCAACCTAACTCAACTAGTGGTAGATTGACTGATAGGAGAATTAATCAATCAAAATTAAAATAAAAATAAAAAATAATAAAAATAGACAATTTATTAATTAACCTACCAAATAAATAAAAATATAAATAATTTAAACATAATATGTGAGTCATAAGATTATCTTACTAAATTATAAAAATAAATTACCTTTAAAATTTATTATTATGAAGTACATAAATAATAAATATAAAACAAGACGACAACAAAATATCATGAAATTCATAATATTTTATAAAATATTATGTTACTAATACATCGATTCTACCGAATAAAAAAGTTAACCCACTTAACTCAACCTACTTTCTATACATTAAAAAAAAAACTAGTTAAGAATATAAAATTTGTAACAGCAAACCAAACGGTGATTCTATAAAAATAAATATCATAGTTCAAGAGCAAGCAATCATACCTTCTTTCATTCATAAACACAAACCTGATACTTTGCCTTTTCGTCCTTAATTTGGCATTAAGGTTTATTTTTTAGTTCAAAATATTCCAAAAGGTATACCTTTAGAGGTCACTTGCAAGACTCTTTTGTTCCATGTATGAAATTACACAAAATAATAAAATCTCTCAACATTACAATAGCTATTAATATTTAGATAAGTTCTCTACAAACAGAATAAAGTAATTTTAGTTTATGATATAAGTTTTTTTTTCTATAAATACTTATAGATAAGATTGTGTAAAGATGATCAAAATCTTTATTGTATGTATTAATAAATAAGTTTATCTAAAAATTATCAAAATTTTTATTAATTTTTTTTTTATGAACCAAAAGTATCCAATAAAAAAAACTAAGGTTTTATGAAAAGATATATCGACTCACTTTACCAATTATTATATTTCACCTAAGGCCTTAGTCTTATATTAAATTATTTTATTGAATTATATTTTGACAAAGGGAAGAAAATTTTCTTGAGCTTAAATAATTGATTAGATAAAAGATAGAAAATTCCACACATATCTTTTAAAGTAATTTTATAAAAATTATTAAACTCACCCAACAGTACAATCTATAATAGATGATATTGTAAAAATCATTTATGTTGTTAATGCGTTTTAATTAAATTATTTTATTTTTTAAATATTTTAATTTATTAATTTAATTTTTTATTTTTTATTTATATTTTTCTTCTTTGAGATTTCATTAAAGTTAGTAAAGTAGATTTGTCTTGATCGACTCATTCAAACAACCTTCTAATTAGCAATCTTATCTTTTAAAAAATGACTTAAATAGAATTAAATTTATTTTGTTTGACTTATTTAACCTACTGACCTATTGGATCAAAGTCAAATTGACATATAAGTTGTTGAGGTGATATGATAAAAAAATACTTAATAGGTAATTTATAATATTCATGCACCTTATTCAACCAATTGAACTAGATCCATTATTAACCAATTGAATTAGACCCATTATTCACCAACATTTTTAGTATAAGTGTGTATATATTTTTTATCTTATTTTTTTATCAAATATTAATTGGTTGACTATTAAATTAAATATTTTCTAATCTTTCTTTTTAATATTTAAATTTACTCATTTCCTTAAATTTAAGATAAATTGAATCATTAAAGTTCTAATGGTGATAGTTAAGTAATATATACAAAATTTTAGGTCTGAATCTTACTCTATAAAAAAAAACTAAGCTAAATTTATTTATTTAGTTGAAATTGAATTAGTTGAAATTGAATTAATTATATATATTCTTATAACTTTGAAGTTTCCCTCTTAAATATTTTTTCTAAAATATTTCAATATTTAATTAAAAACTTAAATTATTCATATAATACATTAATTTCTTGTTAATTTAAAAAGTATACCTTGGGTCTTGACGGTAAGAGAAAAAAACTAGTTCGTATTAATTAAAAAAAAGTTAGCTAACATTTTTTAATTACTGAATTTATTTTAATTTTTTTTTCTTTCTATAATACTTTTAGTGAAATTTGATATAAAAAATTATTAAAAATAAAATCTCAATTAAATGAAGAATATTTTGAGGATGATTAATTAAAAGTGTAAAATTAGTTTCAATTACTTGTATAATATAAATGAGACGTTTTGCTTTTTTTTTTTTTTGCGCTTATACTGAGGAAAAAAATATGACACTTCATTTATTGGAGGGTAGTATATGCACAGGTGAATCCCTATTATGAAATTTAAGGTTTTAACAAGAAATACTTCCTCTATATTTAAATATAAACAAAAAATAATAATAAATGATAGACTTAAATATAAGAAAATTAATTATGATTAATTTTATCTTATTTAATAATATTATTTCTAAAATATCTTTTATTTAATTAAGATTCTATTTTCATTGATTTTTTTATTGTTAATATCAAGTTTTAATGAATGAATATTTAGAAAAAAATTTGATGGAATTAATATAATTAAATAATATTAACTATGTTTTTCTTAATTACAGCTTATAATTAAGTTTAGAATGAGTATTGGTTAAAAAACATTTAATGCTTTTTTTTTAATTTTATTTATCCACTGCTGCGAGAAAAAAATTATTTATATTTTTATGTGTCAATATAAAAATTCCAAGAAAGATTTAAATATATTTTAAAATGATGTATATATGAATTTATTTAGTTTTAGAAATTGTAATTATCTCTCTTATTTTTAAATTCTGATATTATTTTAGTGTTTTTTTAATCCTTATCACTAAGTAACTGCAACTATTACTAACAAAATAAGAAAATATTAATTAGGAACATGAAGTAACGATATTTGATATTAAAATAATATACTATTTTAGGATGTAATTAAATTAAGTAATTTATTTATTATTTTATATAAATAAGATAATTACATATAATTTATTTTTAATATATTATGAACAATGATTATTATTACTTGTAATATTATTATTAATTTTTCAATTAATTAATTCGCTTTTAATTTTGTGCTCATGTTAAGAAATATATAATTTAACTATATGTTTATAATTTAATTTTAATATATTAATTTTTTTATTTTTGTAATATAATTTATTTAATATATTTCAAATAGTGATTTTGTCTCTAAACACAAAAACAAATTAAAATATAATATACTAAAAGTAAATCATATTATATCAGTCAAAATTAATAAATTGATATGTAAAAATAATATATTAAAATTAAATTATAAAAAATTAAATAAATTATAATTTTTCAAAAATATAATATTAAAAGTAAATTAGTGATTTAAAAGTGAGAATAATATTAAAATCAATAACATCATTGTTTAAAATATATTAAAAAATAAGTTATAAAAGTAAATTGTATGTAATTATCTTATTTATATAAAATAATAATGCATTACTTAATTGAATTCCAACCTAAAAATAATATAATTATCTTAATTTAAAATATTTTTCATTATCATAATTATATTAGTTAATATTATTTATTTTGTTAGTTAGGTAAACACTATACTAATTAGAACCAGTGATAATGATTAAAAACACTAAAAAATGCTATATAAAAATAGCAAAAAGTTGCAATAATTAAAATCAAATAGAGTCATATAGCTTACAGAAATTTAAAACATATTTAAGATTTTAAGAAAATACTACCTTCATTTTTTATTGATTCAATTTTCAAAAAAATTTCGCATAAAAACAATTTCTTTTAAGATGATAGTATTTATTAGATTAAAATATTATCTTTGTTCTCTTTCTTAATTTTTATATATGTATTATTAAATATTCTAAAAGAATAGTATTTTGATTATTTGAGAGAGTTTACACACAACTTATTTAAACTTATCTTATTTATAAGTATTTATGAAGATGTTTAGAAGAATTTATGAAAATATTTTATGATTGGTTCATAAGATGTTTTTAGCTTATTTTATAAGTTTTCTAAGATAACTTATAGAATTAGTTTATGCAGAACTTAAAAAAAAAATTCACTTTTAAATCTTGATAAGGTCAAATATATAGAGTGTATGTATTTTATTTATTTATTTGTTTTTTATCGTAAATTAAATATTTTATTTTTCATCTAAATTAATATAAATAATAACTTCTACACAAATAAATTATAATTAGTCATGATTAATAAACTTATATTTTCTATATATTTTCTTTTTTATTATAAAATATAATTTAATTAAATATATTTTTATATGTTGTTGGTAATTTCTTTTATATCTTACTAGTCATTCTTTCATATGATTTTTTATACAATTGTGTGTAGTAGTTAGAGTTTTTATAATAATTTACTGTTTTTATATACTTATATTTATTTATATATGTTAATAATAATTTTTTTAAACTTATATAATAATTTTAAGATATATTTTAACATCTTAATTTATATTTTAATCGTATTTTGATTATTGAATATTTTAAATTTTAAAATTATTTATAAGTGCATGGTAAAATTTTTGTGAGACAATTTGTTTTGAATTTATAATACTTAAATTTTTATTTTTAAAATTAAAAATAAATAAATACTGACTAATAATTTTATTTTTAATATTAGTATTTTAATATTTCTTAATTACAAGTGATAATTGATCTCACTTCTTCCCTGACATGATTGAAATGCTACCGCTCAACAGTATACTCATATTTTTATTTAATTTTCTCATTATCTTTTATTTTATGTTTTATTTCTTAAGAAAATTTTGAGAACCTCTAATATTAATAAAACTTAATTATTTTTATTTTTAATATAAAATATTTTTATTAGTTACTTAATATCTTTTATTTTTATTTAATATTTTTTTATAACTATGTTATAAATATGATGTATCTTTCTTTTGTTGAAATAATACAAATGGCTTGGTTCTTAAAAATTGACTTAGTAAAATCCAATATTTTATATATAAGAAAAAAGGAATGATTCATCCAGACTTTATCTTGGACAATAAATCGGATCAGACCAATATCAATCCATTTTTTTAAATTGATTTAAAGAAAAAATTTCAAAAATCAATTAACAAAAATCATGGTCATATGCTATTAAATAGAAATTTGAAATATCACTCTTTTGATAATTTTATCATCATCTAATTGTTTTCAAATACAATAATTCAACAATGAAAGTATTGCAATGAAACAAAAGAAGGAATTAATCAAATTCAAAGAAATTTTATAATTTAAATTATAAATTTGTTAGGTCCTTTAGAAATAATCCTTCAAATTGTAAGTTTTTATTTTTACTATTTAATAACTCATAATTAGATATTTATAAATAAAAAATTACAACTTGATAAATTAAAAAAAATTCAAATATTAAAATATTATTTAATGGATGAAAACAAAAAAATTTATATACCTGATCTTTCATTAATCTTTTGTAAAAAAATTTAATTAGTCACATTTAGTGGAGGCTCTTATTTTAACTACATTTCTTTCCTCCCCAAATTAATATTTCTTTTATTTAAAATAAGTATTAAATAATTTTTTATTTTTATATAATCAATGCAACTTCAGTAACCAAATTAATTTAAATACCCATACATTCGAAACGAAGAAAAATAAACTGCCCGCTCAAAAAAAAAATTTAAATCTTCCGCGTGATATTTCAAAAAATATTACTGAGTCTAACTCTTTTTTTTTTAAATTTGAATGCTCTGTTAGTTAGTGTGCAAAAAAAAAAATTACACTATCATATAAATAATTGTAAATTGTCATATGGTAGATTTGTTAATTGTCATAATAAATACTTTAAAATTCATATATACAACTTAAAAAATATCCAACTAAAAATCTCCAAAAAAGAATCAACGTTAAATTCCTTCAAGGACAACTCGAAAATAATCAATACCATTCAGAATCCAGCATACCAGTATGCAACAAACACCACTCTAATAGATTGTTCATACATACAACCAATCCTTTATTTTACATAAAGTTGTGAGGTTTCAAAAACCATCTTTAGTTATTTGAGTCTAATTTATAGGTATTTAGTATAAAATTTTTGTATACATGTGTTCAGTAGTTCATCCCATAAATATATCTTATTAACGAATTCGAATAGAATAATGAGGCAACAGACTGAATTTCTATTAGATGACAGATGTCTGTATATATATAAAAAAAAATCACAGTTTCAAAGAATATACATTAAATTCTAGTTATTTTGGTCATGTTTTAGTTTCAAGAATCGTGAACCTTTTGAATGGGTGCAAATATTTCCTAACTTCAATTTGATTTTTTTTAATTTTTACCAAAAAGTAATTTCTAATTAATTGTCTTCCAAATATAGTTCAACATTTTGAATGTCCAGTTGAGAGGGTTTTTTTTTATTTTTTTTATGTGTGTGAGTGTCTTTAAGTTGTCATCTGTTTTAACTCTCACACTCTCATTAAATTCATGTCTCCTTCAATATATATTATTTTCTTTCTGTATATAGGCTTTTTTGTTAAATTATTTAGACAAGGAAACCTTAATAAGTGCATTTACTCCTCACCCCGTAAAAGAATTTTCCTTATGAGGAAAACTTGTTATATATGCTATGAAATTAACAATTCGACCCTAAAATTATTAAATACTGGATATATTGAGTAATAGCACCACCACTTAGCAAAATTAGAGAGAGGTGCCAGTTGAAGATTATGATAATATTGAGCTTTGCATCGTTTCAATTTAATTTTTAATTTATACATTCACAAATTCAATTGACAAACACATTATGGCTATATATATATTCTACTTGTCCTTTTCCATCACTAAGTATTTAGTGTTTACCATCTCTTTCTTTACTCAGAAATTTCAAAAGGCTTGAGTTGCTCGAGAATAATCGATTATGGAGCGATTGAAACTGCAGCTCTCTGACACGTTTGAATCCATGAAGCAAGAGGTATCAATATTTCTCTAAACTCTCTCAATACGCATAATATTTAAAAATTTGTTATCAATTGGTTTCTAGACTCATACTAGGTTGGAAGGAACCCTTGGTTTTTGTACTTAAATTTTACGTACCTTCATGTTCAAACTGAATATGTTTTTCCCTCTTAATTTGATGTTAGGGTTTGGTGGATGAGCACTTCGCTTTTGTCTACTCGTTGAAAAAGAATATCGAAGATCATTTCTACCTCGAAATAATACCAGAATTTTGCTGTGACGTCCGAGAAACATTGAAACTTTTAAAACAAATGATGTAGGTTTAACTTCTTTGTTGATATTTGGTCATATTTGTTTATATTTGTTCATATTTGTTCATATTTCTTTAATGTAGAAAGGATCAGTCTTCGGACAGCAATCTTCTGAAAGTGTACGTTTATAAAGTTAAAGGCAGTTCTTCAAGGTAATTGTTTTAATATTTGCATCAAGGTTTTGATGAGTAGTACAATGGTAGGTAGGTCAGATTTCTTATATGATATATATATGTCTGTATTTTTTTTCTGTGGACTTTATTTTCCACGATATAAACTCTCGAGTCAAATTAAAAAAGTATATAAAACAAAATAGTCAATTCACATGCTCAAGTTTAAATAAATTCTTAAGGTGTTTGAAAAGGTTTAGACCTTAAATGATTCTATTTCGCTAATAATTTAGCATAAACATTTGAATAGTGAGTGGGGCTCAAATTAATTAAAACATACACTATAAGGTATAGCCTATATATATATATATATATATATATATATCATTTAACATGTGTTTGGTTTCATGTTAAAAACACATTCTAAGAAGTTGAAACACAAGTTCCAAGATACTAAAACTTTTTTTTACCTCTTCTGTAACATGTTCTTCAATTATTGCTTTGCTATCTTTCTCTTCCTACCATATGCAACTATGTACGTAGTGGGTCTATTTTCTCTCTAAGCATGGGAACCGAGTTGCTTTGCTATCTTTCTCTTCCTACCAAATGTAACTATGTAGGTTGTTTATTTTCTCTGTAAGCATAGAAACCGAATTGAGTTCGAAGATTTGAGAGTGAAAAACTAAATTCCATTTTCATTGGAGTAGAAAACTCACAAGGAACTCATTTAACTATATTTTTAATTAAATTATTTATATAAAAACTATATATTATGTATAATTTAATTCAAATAATAATATAAAAATAGATGACAAGAAACTTTATTATAAAATATTGTGTACACATTTTTAGAAAAATACTTTAATTCAATTTTATTAGATTTAGGGTTGAAAATGGGTATCTATACCTCTAAACCTGCTAGCTCCCGCCATAAAAAAACTCAAATATAATCAAAATGAGTTTTCCTTATAAAAGATAGGTAAAGTCAAACGAGTATCTAGAACTAGTTTTGGTTCTCATGCCTATTTCCTTCAAGCTTGTTTAGTTTAATGTTAGGACTGCTGAGCTTTTGTTTGGTAATCCTATATTGCATAGTAGATTTTCTTGTTTTGGGATGTTAATTCATCTTCTTTTGAGACGTTAATCATAAGACAATTTTCAATATATTTCTAATTAATGGTCAAGATTTAGTTTAAATTTATTAGATTTTGAATATTTAGTCCAACAGAAGTATGGTTAAGAAGTATATATTATTTTTTTATATGTTAAGTGCAATTAAAGTTTACAAAAACTTCTTAAATCATTTATACTAAGCAAACTGACATGGCCAATGACCTTGTAATAAAATTGGACATATGTTTTTCTTTAATTATGTGAAAAATAAAATAAAATACGAGATATAAAAATTCTCATTTCTAACTATTATTTATTTGTGTTTATCAGTTTTGGGGCATGTAGAATGGCAGAAGCACTGACTGATTTCGAACGCGCTATTGAAGCGGATTCCAAAGAAGAGTAATGAACACCTAAACCTAACTATTAGATTAACTTAAACCTTATATTTAATAGCACATGTTCAATGAACAAAAAACAAATATTCCATACAACACCGCATGATGAGAAAAATCTCTTTGTAGGTGTCTGAAGGTACTGAATCGAGCTCAGCGTGAATTTTCTGTTCTAGAAGAAAAGCTCCATACTTGCCTTCAGGTAATTTATTTTATATAGATTTTTTCAGTTAAAAGTAACTCGTGAATAATATGCACATATTTGTTCCTTGTCAATGTAGACTACATGTATCTCTTCTGAATCTTTTAGGCCCAGAGTACTGAGTAATCAGAAAGGATCTAATTAATTAATGACAGCAACAGATCGATTTTAATTTTACCGTAAACCAATTTAAGTTTGATTATAGTATTAAAATAGTGTTGTCACGAGATCATTACAATCTACAAGAATAGCCTTGACAATATTACTTAAGGATTGCTTGAGGTGTGTTATTTTATTTTAGGGCATGATTAAATAACTGAGCTGTTTAAATTGACGAGGAGACTGACACACTACTGAATTCTACATAAGTAATAAAACATGTTAGTATTAGCACATATAATTATAGTGTTAATATTTGTTTATATTTTCTTATTCCCTTCAGGTTTGTCCTTTTATTGTTTTGGTTGGTATTTACATTTTTGTCCTTTTAGACTTTTACTTTATTACATTGATATCGTATAATCTTTCATATGTTCTTACTGTGAAAACTATTTTCGTTATGTACAGCTTGAAAGAAGAATAGTTGTCTTAGCTACCGAGGGAACCAATATGTGAGAGCCAACTTGCTGCACTCTATTTGCTTTGTGGCTATCAATTTTTTGTAAATCAGTATGAATAGATTGATTTTCGTCATATTGCATTTAGTTTAAAGTATTTATATGATTTATGCCAAATCGTTGTGGCAATTCGTACTGTATTTGCATTTAATCTCCATTTATATATATTGTGTTAAAACACCACCCGTGTCAACAATGTGAAGGGATTATGTGGGAGAGTCAATTTAATATGGTTTATGCATGGCAAGAATATAAGCTATTCGTAGCAGAGTGCACAGAATGCCTTCACTTCGTTTTTTGAATAGAAAGTAACCTATAGTTTTTTTCTGTAACCTCCTACCAGCACCTCTCTCCTCAATTACGATCTGTAAGTAATTTGTAAATATGTTCTTTTAATGTGAGATTAATTAAGGGTGAAAAGAGTCAATTAAAACCACCAAGACATTTGCTTGTTACAATAAAGGTTACAATCTCAATATTCAATAACTTTTATATAAAAAAAAGTATATAAATTTATTCGTGAAAGTCAATGCTATTATACACTTTATAAAAAATTATTTTTTAATCCAAAGCATCGAGTAAATTTATTATTTAACTAACTTATTTGATAGAAATTAATTCATCTTAATTAATTATTCAATAAAGGACACTTTAATTAGAAATAAAAAAACAATTGGAGGGGAAAAACTAATTGGGGGTAATAGGCACTCTTGCACCGCCAAAAGGCTAAAATAAAATTTTAGTCTTTCATCTATTTTTTTTCAATTTAATTTCTTGATTAAATTTAAAAAAAATTACTTTAATCTCTTAAAATAAATTTGTTACATTAAATTAATCATTTATTAATTAATCTCACTAATTAAATCAATTTCGTGCCACATGATAAATGATAAGAAATATCATGTTAGATATATCAGTTCAAATGAATCGTACTATTGGTACAAAAAAGTAATAGAACCATTATTTTGATCTAATAGAAACAAAGTAAAGTAAAAAAATTTAAATTTAGAGGATCAAATTGAAATAAAATATTTATGAGAGACCAAATATAATTTTAGCACTAACTTTTAAATAATTGCATAAAATATTTTATTAAAATACTTTTATATTTCATAATAATATTTTATTTATTTAGAACTTGATTTTAATTTATTCAATGTACAAATTTTTAGAACTTAAGTTAATTTTTACAGTGTTATTTTTAAATATTACTTAAAAATATCCTAAAAGTATTATTTGAGGTTCATTTAATATTAAATATTTATTATTAATTTTTACTTATAAAATAAATATTAATTTTTAAAATATAATAAATATTTTATTTCAATTACTAAATGTTTTTTTATGTTAGTTTTTCATATACCAAGATCCTTATTAGGATAATTATATTTATCATTGAATATTTAAATAAGTTCAACTTTCAAGAACCTTAAATATTTTAAATATCAAGGTTTTAGTGAATCAACAGTTTGCTAGATATGGTTGGCGAAATTAATCAACAGGTAAATAGGTTGTATTACCTAATAAGGATGGTAAGCAACACGTGTTACTTCATAATGGAATGGCTAGGAGGAAAGGCTATAAATATGTTTGGAATGCAATCTAGTTGATTGAGGTTTGATAGATCTAGGTATATAGGGAGAAATAAAAAAAACATTAAGGGATTAGATCATTAGAGTGTGTTGTTGTCGTAAGCTAGTAGATATTCAAGTTAGATCATGGTGGTAGTAAGGAGGATAAATATTGAGTTGAGTTATTCGTAAATTATCTGAGTTTTGCTTATTAAATACTCAATTAAATTTGTTTGTTTAATTAAATCAACTTAAGTTTGAGATTGAATTTGATTATTCAAATTAACGAAACACAAACCTTACAAAATTGACATTAATAGGTGAATAGCCCATTTATTTGAATTGATGGATGATGATTTTACTAACTTTGTTATTTATGTTTACTGTATGTTAAATTAATATTTCTATACGTAGATTTTAATATTAAAATATTTATTAAATATTAAATTAATAAAATTTTAAAAAATCATAAAAAGTAATTAAATTATAAATGAGCCAAAGAAGTGAAGTCTAAGCATTAAATTTTTTTAAATTAAACTCTTGGTTTTAAGTTCATTTTATAAATAAGTCAAAGAGTAACCCATTTTTTTGGAAATCTAAACTTCAAGTGTTTTACCGTATTTATTTACACTCCAAACTAGCTAAAAGAGAAATTTGCACAGGGTGGGTTATCCTTAGGGGAATAGGACTTGAATCCAGTGCAAAGTTTAGGGTGTGGTGAGAAAAGCTAGACAAAGATTTTGTCATGAACATAAATGGGCCATATTGCCGGAATGGATCTTAATCTTATTGGAAGGCTATTAGGGTAGTTTTGTTTCTTTCGCTGCAGGCTCACACCCTCTTCGTTGGGGCCCCACATAACTTATGCTGTACTTTTGCGGGTTGATGCTCTATTCAAATTAAAGTGCGAAACCGTTATCTTCCTCTACTTACATTTGATGATATGATATTCATTTATTGCCTCCATTGATTTCTTGATGGGATTTATGCTATGTACGTTGCTGACCTGCATGTCAATGTTCCAATATCTCATCTATGTGCTTACCTTCATACGAGTATCTATATATCTCTCCGTATATTGCTTCGTGTTATCCTGGCTGGTCTGCATCTTAACTTTTGGGTGAGGGTTTTGTAGCTGAGCTTTGTTTGCTACCATATTTGGCCATTTGCTTGGGTGGACAGAAGCAGTATTTATAAGTAGTTGAAGATCAATGGGTTAATTACTATCACGTTGGACTTCCTTCGTTTTTGTAGTTATGATCTGCTTATAGTATGTAGGTGAGTTATAAATTAATTGCAAACTGTTTTTGTACTCTATGGGTTGAACATTCGTACTCGATCACTTAATTTGTATGGTCTTTTGCTTACCAAAAAATTAAAGTATAAAAAAGTTTTCTAATTAATAGACACTCTGAATTGCTGGTATAAACTATTGTGAGTTCATATCTAATAGTATGATGCAGTATTAAACTAAAATAATTTTGTTAGTATAGAAATTGATATATTAATATTTACCGTTACATCATAGTGTTAGTACAATACATTTCACTGATAGTGTAAATATACAAAATAATTATACTAGAGATTCAATTTCCATTACAAAATGTTTACACCAACGAAGGCTAATCAAATCATAAATTGTAACAACAATGGTCGGCTAGAATAGTAATGGTTTGAGCTCCTTAAATAAGTAGTCCAAAGTTCGAATTCTAATCTTTGTATATGAAAAAAATTGATTAAAAAAAAATCTATGCCTGAAGTGTTTTGAATTTTTTCTGAAGAGATTAGTAATTTTAATCTTTAAAATCAATCATATATATGCATATAAAATAAATGATAGTGTAGAGAGAGAAAGAAAGATGGAGAGGGGGGAGGGGGCGGGAATTGAAGAGTAAAGAGCGAAAAAGTAATGCAACGTACAAAAGTCACTAGTATCTTAATTAGTTTTAATTAGTACATCAAGACACAAGCTAAATTCGTGGTATATAAAACTAGAAAAATCAACACACTCTTATGGTGTGCTTGGAAGTGATGAAAACGGGAGCAGTGGATGGAGAAGACCATGCATTATATATAAATACATATTACTCCTTCCTCTATACTTATTCAATAATTTTCATCTCTGCAAAGCACACCCTCATGAACATATACATTTTATAAAATATTATTTTCGCGTAGTCTACCATAAAAAGTTACCGAGTTGAGATTGAGTTTGAGAGTCTTCGAGATCATTTGATGGAGAGTGAACATGTCTCCCTTCATATGTGGTTATCACCATCCTTGGATCCTCGGCTAACCGCTCCACGCGTTTCTTTACACGACAATTATCTTGTGTGCAACGGTAGTAGCTTCTACATGCATGCAAATGTAAGCCAAAACACAATAAGACAACTTGGTAATGCTTCTAATTGTTCAACGAGTTTAGAGAGTGATTTTTATGTCAACTGACAAAATATTTAACCTCCATATATAGTACGAGTGACTATTTAATAACGAAATATCTTGATGCTAAAATCGGAATCAATGTTGATATTTATATGTAAGAGCTATCAATATATATCACAATAAAGGCACTAGCTATAATAAAGACCATTAATTTGTTTTTTTTTCGCATGTATCCATGACACGAAAGTGCTATAATGGGTATTTGTCAGGAAAAGTGTTATCGAGACCTACTTACATTTATATACTACAACATCAGAGGGTCATAATTAGTTATTCTCTAACCTTGGCAAATTTTCTTCCTATCCTTAGAACAAAGTTATATATTTTCTTTTATATATACATTTTGAACTTGACATATAAAGTGAACTCTTACTTTTATATCTTTAATTATTGTAGGCATCCCCACATTATTCAGAAAAATTAAGATCTTCCCAAACCAGTAGCAAAGCTAGATATATAATTATGACAAAACAATAATGAGAGAGGGGTGGCGAGATTGGAGAGAGAATACATGTTGCAAGTGTTGAGATACAATCGATCGATATCATCAAGGTTTGATAAAATATTCTAATAAACTTTATAATTAAATTAAAGCAAAAACAAAAAGAGAGAAGCTTTTGAATTCATGAATACCTGGGGTGCTGCGTGTTCTTCACAACTTTCTGTCCGTACTTCCTCCACTTGTAGCCGTCGTCCAGTACATCCACATCGCTCATGGTCTTGAAGCAAAACCTAGGCTCTCTCACCTTCCTTCTTGCCTTGATTTTCTTCATCTTCATGGCTGAGATTCCGAGATGATGATCATCAAAACCACTTCTTTTGCTGCTGAAGCAATCAGTCACTTCTCCCAATGCCCTAAATTCAATGATAATGAAACCCCAACTCTCTTTAGCTATATATGTAGTGGTTAATTTAATTATTTAATTACATGATAAAAAGAAAAAAGGCTAACATGCGTGGTTGGATATGTGAGAATGAATTAATTAAAGTGAGGGATTGTCTCACCATGGATTTACAGTTGATCTATGCAAGGACAGGAATTGAGCTCCTCCAAAGCAAGAAGTTAGGTCTTCTCTTGACTTTTGAGCAGTGGTTGAGAATAGGGTTTCTGTAAGATTTGTTGTAGAATCTTGTTGGGATATAGCAAGTGAAGAAGGTGCTATGGAGCTGAAGGCTTTCAAAGAGGATTGGTGGCAACCCAAAGGAGGGAAGGGAAGGTTTGTTGGAAAGGGAAAGAAGCCCGTCTGTGTAGGCATCTGATCCTGATCCTCGAATAAGCTGTGGTGAACAATGGTGTGGGAAGTTGTTGACATCACTTCTTATGATCTTTTCTCTTCAACTACACCCTTCCAATAATCTCTATATAGACGTTGGTTGTGTTTCTAGAGGAAGAGGTTTGGTGAGAATTGAAATAGTTGGTTTCTCTCAAACCTAGGGGAGTGAGATTACACCTTAATGGAAAGCATAAACTTATAACGTTGCAAAACCTACTTTCCCTTTCTCTCTTTGCCTCTCTCTCTCTTTCTTCGAGGATTTGCTAATTTCTAAAATGTCTTTGTCATCTATCGTATATATACATATTCTTTTTTGTGTGGAAAAAGTTTGGTGTCAGTTGAATTTCGAAGATTTATTAGAATCAAAATATATTTCAAATTTTAATAAATACTCATAAAGATATTTATATATTATTAATTAATAAAGTTTACACATTAATAAAATTTAAATTTATGTTTTTACTAAACATGAGTGTAATTAATTAGACTAATATTTGTTAACATCTATCTAATATATTCCAACATGGAAGTGTGGAGGGTGAAATAACTAACTATATGGACATATATGAATATTATGATAGAGAAATGTGGAGCGGGGAACTAACTAGAGGAAAATGTTGAAAAAGAAAGCGAGAAATATGCTAAAAGTTAAGGTTAGAGAGACTTTAGGTAACAATTCAACCGAGCTGGCAGTTTGCTGCAAATAGTGATAGTACTATTTGCCTAAAAAGCTTGGAAATTCCATGTCCTTCATGGTTAGTGGGATTTTACTGTGGCATGGAGGTCAACATTACACGACAAATGGCTCAACAGAGAAGTTGATTGATATCTTTGCCCTAAAAAATGTCTATGAAACTTCCATGCAACATCCCCGCTATTGTAGATAATAATTATAACATGGGCAAAAGCGAAACCTGTTGAGTGCACAATAATAGAAATAGATACCTAGCTATAATCAAATATAAGTGAAAATTATCGATCATTATATTCATGATCAATTCACCATAAAGTATCTAAGAAAAAGAAAAAAAAGAGAGGCGGTGATACATATATCTATCACTTTCTAGAGTTTCTTTTTGGATCAATATATATTTTTATAAAGATTATTATTTTTCGGGGCACCATGTACATAAAAGAAAAAATATCGGACAGTGATGATGGATATTGGATGCATTATCCCTCTCTGCATCGACGGTGAAGTATCATTATGATGGGTGATTGCTCATTTGACTTTATGTGGCCAAAAAAGCTTCTTACCTTTCTCATAACCCTTTTGCTCTTTTAACTTTCTAAAACTCGAACTAACCCCACAACACCAACCTTTTTTTCTCAATTTCCAAACCAAACTTATAATATTGTTATCATATCTTGAATTAATTAAGTGTGACAATCATGATTAGCTTTATATTTTCCCATGCCTAAAAATTTGTGGACCAAACTGGCCATTGAAAGCATATAGTTTATCTACCCGTTTGAGAATTTTGCCATAATTCAATAATTATGTTTTCTTTGTACTTCATATAGCTGTTTAACCAAGCACAGAATGATGAACTTCATTTGGAGAAATTAATGAATGAAGTGTGTGTTTGTTTAGAATAATTTTTTAAATGAAATAATTGTTTGTTTTCAAAAGTCCTTTTAAGAAGTTATATAAAAAATAATTATTTAAAAAAAATATATGCAATAAATAGTAATTGCTGAATAAGCTAGAATCATATAGTAAGATAAGGATAATTTGTTATACAAAAAAAAAAGGATGATAAGATATTAAAATCCATGAACACCGAAGAAGTCCTTAAATGTTACGTGTTATATTCCAGATCCACTTAATTAAAAGAGTTGTCAGAAATCATATTTCACCAAATCGTGTATATATGGGTTAGATATTTATTAAAGTTGGCAACTATATGAAAAATCGAATTACGAATCTTATTTTCGAAAACCAAATTTTCGTGTGTTTGTAAGGTATGGTATCCAGCTGGTGATTTTTGTTCATGTGATTGTTTAGATCCTCTTAGGGCTACGGCTTTTATCATTATTTACCTGAATTATCTCTATTTTTTAATTCACAACTCATTTATATATATATATATATATATATATATATATATATATATATATATATATATATATATATCATGTGAGAGATTAGAAAGAGAGACTATGTAAAGGAAGTAAAATTAACAGCCAATAATTTTTCCATCAGTATTTTTTTTTTTTGGTTGTTATTAATTAGGCGATGGTAATAAATCTACCAAACAATTAATAAATCCTAAGTACTGGGGAAACAAACATAAAAAGAAAGGCTACTGGCATACATATATAAAACTAATTTTAAACTTGGAAACCCTCAAGGATTAAATTAAACTTTGCACTCACAATGAATGTACATTAGCACCTACTTTTTTTATCATGACATTATTATATACCTATATAGCTAAATGCTGAGTAACTTAAAAAGTACATTCAGTCATCAGTGATATCTTTCTTAACAAAAAAAAAATAATATAAGTTGATATAGGGAAATAGATTTACAATCATGTCATTTTAGTAGAGAAATTATTGACCTGCTTCTATTATAATTTGAATCCGAAATACATAGCTGTGAATCAAATACATAACGTGCTCAGTTCTTTTTTATTATTATTTTTTGTTTTTGTTTGAATTAACCCAAAATAGTCTAAAAAACAGTTTCCTTCTAAACAATTTAATTTTCATTATATTGATTAGAAACAAATTGAGAAGGATAATAAGAAGAAAATTGGGTGCATATAATGTGAAATGGTTTTGCTGGCGTTAGGCTAACGTGGCGATGATGTCAGAGTGAATACGTACCATGGGAATAATATATTGCATCATCTACAGTAAGGTGCCTTGGTTTATTAATGATATTGATTTAAATGACGATGCTTTTTCTTTTTTGGTTTGAGCCCTAAGTAAGCTGGAGAAAAGGCATAGGGGTGGCAAACATACATCATTTCTTTTTGTCTCTGCTTATAGGTGGTCATTATGGCATTCAAATTACCCCCTATTAGTCTATTCTATACCTCTGCTCACTTTTTTTTTTCGCTTTTCTTTCTATTCCATATTCCATATTGTACAACTAATTTCACTTAATATGTATTAAAAACTTAAAAATGTATATGTTAATTTTCATTTTTACCTAGTCATATATATATAATTTTATCCACACACAAATAAATTTGTTTCATGTTTAATCACCAACATTTAAATTCTTCTATATTATTTTTTTATTAATAGAGTCTAAAAAAGCAAAAGTTTAATAATTGAAATAATTCTAAACATATTCGCTTCGTGTCTATAAATTATTCTTACTTAAGGTTGATATTATTGTGATCATTCATGGTGCTTATTTTTTGAAATCTTGTTTATTATTTGTTTATTTTAATGGGTGGTAAGTAGTTCACGTAATCTTCTCCAGATTTATAATTTTGTCCTTTAATTATTTATTTATTTATTTTCATCAAGAAGACTTTTTGGTCACTATCATTATCCCACACTGTCATTAAATAATACAAGCCTTCATTCTATACAATTTCGTCTAAGATCGAAGGCACCATCGAGCACTCCCCAAATCATGTGCATGGACCAACTTCCATTACCATGTTCATGTAGCTGAAAGGATAAACCATAGAAGTGACTAGTATCAGGTGAATTTCATTCACAACCTTGTTTCATCCATGGAATTTGTGGACCCAATAGTATATTATGAACTGATAAGTGGTTGAAATTAAAGTTTTGTATGACAACAAAATAGAACATCACTTTGTAACCTTAGAAATGCTAAAGGAAAAGCGAGGGGTGAAAGGATTTCTTGATCTCCTACACAATGGTGCCTATGAAAGCTTCCATGAGAAAGAGCGAGAAAGAAAGAGGATAAAAGAGAGAAGAAGAGATGACAAAAAAAAAATAAGAAAAAAGTTACCATTACTAGATGATTTAAAATCATTTTAGTCTCTTAATTATTCATTGAGTTAATCACTAAAATCTTTACTTTGATCCATGCTAATTTATTTTTGAAAAAGATGTTATATACCAATATACAACTAGAGTTGTCAAAATGACAAATAGCATGTTAAATTCCATGTTAACCAACAAAATAAATGGATGACCAATAACAAAGACTAACTTAACTAACAAAATTTAATTATCATTTTCTAATTTTAGGAACTACTATTTCAATATCCTACTATTTCAAGAGTCAAAATAAAAGTTTACTAAAAAAATAATCTCTAAGAAAATTGAAAAAAAAAAAAAAAGACTAACCACCGGTAGAAAAATTATATAACACGTGTATAAGTCCTAGACAATTTCCATATATTAATTAACAAAAATGTTAAGAATATATTTTCTTTTATTAGGTAGAATCTATTAAAAATTTTAATAAAATTGTGTTGGTTTCACATTTTATTTAATGAATATCTCGTGATTTTGTAATTTTTAATAATATTAACTAATAATAAATAATGTATTAGAAAGAGTGTAATATATTTTATTTTCTCCATTAGTTAGAGGTTGGAATTTACTTTCTTAAAAATAATTTAATCTTTTAAATTTTTTTTACATATTTAATTATTTATAATTTAAAATATTTTTAATTTATATATTTTAAATTATTTGAATTGATTATATATACTTTATTTATAATTTTAAATTTTTCTATTAAATATTTTTTATTTTATTTTATTTAAAATTTGAAAATTATTCATATAATACTTGCTTTAGATAAACTAACATTCATTCTTAATAGCACATATTTATATATAGAAATGAAAAAAATGGATCAATTTGTATCTTTTCTTACTAATAACTCACCTAAAGTGAGATAGGACTTTGTTGACCAATCCTATTTGGCAGCAAATACTTGTCAAAAATAAATAAAATAAAATAAATTATTGATGAATTTATTTAAAATAATATATATATATATATAGCTAAATAGTATTATTGTTACTCATTTATAAAAAAAATTATGAGTGAAAATAAGATAACAAATAATCAAATAATAGCCCTTGTTATGCCGTAAAAAAAAAGTATATAGCTATTCAAATCATGTAATAAAATAATTAAAAGGCATACATTTTACCACACTAATCATATTTCACTATTTCTAAAAGACAAGTATTCATTACATTTCATCAAGCATTTAAATAACATGTAACCGAGGACAACCCATCTGATTGTCTTAATTTGAGTTAAACAGAACAAATCAAAACGAAATGATCGCACCAAAAATGTTAATTAATTAAAACGAGCCAAACCATCTATTTGATGTGGTCTCTCCATGTGTTTGTTTTTCAAATATTTCATTTTTGGTGAAGTGAAAAAATTAAGGGAGATTGATTTCATAGTAAATATAAGTAGAAGATATAGGAGGAGGAAGAGGAAGAGGAAGAGGAAGAAATAAAAATGTCAATCATCTCCAATTGTACTATGGAATGATTACCCCATGCCTCTCTCCTGCTCTAGTGTCTGTGTGCGTGGGTGTGCAATTTTTGTCCATTTCCTGTCTTTCTCACTCTAATTAACATCCTGCATGCCTGCCTTTGCCAGAGACATCCCATGCCTCACAGTAACCAGCTGCTCTCTGTGACAAGACACTGCTCCCCTCCTACCTCTGCCTTCACTCATTCTACATTTCCAACTCCAATTCTCATATGTCGTCGTTTTCTAAACTTTAGCCCCTAAAGCCTGCAACTTCTTAATGACTAGTGACTCTAATGCAATGCAATCCCCCTTTTTCTTTTTATTTTATGTATTTTGCATAAATTCTTTTACCATCCTAAGCTTCACACGCGTAATCATATATTTCTCCACGTAAATATACAAGAGTAATGATACAAACTTTTCTACGTTAACAGGGTTAATAATACTTTTCTAACATTATTTTTTTATTAATTAAAATTTATTATTATAAATTATAAATTTTGGTAAGTCTATTTTTAAATTAAGAGAAAGACAAGAGTCACTAAAATTTATTTTTTTTAACAAATTCCAGTTAATAAAAGAGAAAGTAGAAAAAAAAAGTTAAAGTAAATGTTGGCAGCACTTCTCATAAATCAAACAGTTCGTTAATACTATTTTTTTTTTTATCTTGCTATACATATACTTTTGTTTCTCATTTTAGGTGTCAATTGTACCCCAAATGTCCATGGATTATAGGCAAAACAGGGATACAACTTTCGACAAATGCATGCTTCTCTCCATCACCTTAATACTCTACTTTTATTTTCGTTGATTTGTTGTTTTTTTCACACATTAGTACTTAATTAGTTATCTTGTTACATTACGTTACTATAAAACAAATGATTATTTTCTAAGTTACTAACATTGTAAGTTAAAATGATTTTCAAAAACATTAACAGAAGACTAACGTGATTAACAAAGGCATGAGTCGATAACTTATATCAGTGTTTCTACCTAAGGGCGCCAATGTGGAGCGAGCGGACACAAGATGAGTTGAAGGGCAGTGGTGAGCATAGTCCACCCCGATATGCTAATCCAGTTTGACTTACTTATTATGTCTTTTTTAGGTTCTTTAATAGATTTTGGTTTTAAAATTAGATTTAGTATATTTTTAGGACAAAATTGAGTTGTGTTTTAGCTCATTCTAACCTAACTCCATGTCCTATATATTTTTCTTTAAAAATATTTTTTAATAATTATGAATTAATAATAATTTTTATTTAATAAATATTATTTATAATAATATTATTTATTTAAAATAAATATTATAAAACATACTTAATATAAATTTTTATATTTATTTTATTTTATGATTTAATTATATATAATATTAAAATTTATATATATTATGTTATGAAGTTAAGTTTACTTGATTTTTTTTTATATTTTTCGGATTAAGTTAGGATTCGATTAAATGACTAGATTAAAATTTTAAATCAAATTGAGACAAATCTAAATTTTGTCCAACCTAGTCCATGTTCACCCATGTTGTTGGGTGGGAAGATAAGAATACAAAGTTTTATTTCATTTTTATTCTAGAATTTTCCTATTTTTCTCTTTCTTTAATTAGAAGAATCTTAGTATTATTTTTAAAATTCTCTTTTTAATATTCTCTACCATATTTGTTGAAATTTATTTAAAAAATCATATTTCTCTTTTTCCTAACCCCAAATCCACCTCAAAGTGAAATAGACCTAAATTATTATATATTGGTCCTTCTTTAATTTATCAAGATTGATGCATGTGGAAAGAAAAAAAAGAGGTGTACGCGTTTGTTTGTTTTTTTAATATCTGGTAATTCTTGAAACATTTGGAAACACATTGGAGAGTTGGAAAGAACAAGTATCAGTATGCTCATGTTCCAAAGAAGGACGAAATTATTTGGGGGCATGAAGCTACATGAATGCCAACTGTGAAAGCAGCTTTTACTACGTTAGTCATCAAGAACTGTACCGTTATTTTGTGTCCACGCGCTGTGATTTGAAGTTGAAGAATATCATGAGAAAAACTGGTGCAGCGGGTGTACTAACAGTGAACAATAACGGTCCATTTTAGCTATGTAGCTACCTGGTTGTGCTTAGAGTTTAAAGGGTCACAAGCAGTAGTGTTCAGATCTGCACATTCCCTGAAGCGAAAGAATACAATACAGTGACACTCGAGCGAATCGTGGTCGTTTATGTGTCTGAAAGTGACTGTTCAAGCCTTCAAGGTGTTACTGTGTTATTATTAGCACCAGCGTGGGAACCTAAAGATAACCCATGTTATCATTAACTGTCTGATGTTATCTGATATCTACCACCACCTTCAATTAAGACCCGACCCTCCTCTATCTTCACCCATTTTCTTTCCCACTTCACCAAAAAGGAAAATGAAACCCCTCCATCTTCTCTTATTATATTATTGCTAAAACAAACAAAGGTTTATTACAATAATTTCTTGGATTTTAATGGCAGTTTTATCTTGTTATTATCTCGTTCATTTTTAATGTCAATTTTTAGTACGTAAATTATCCTGATAAAATTTTATGTATTTTTTAATATAAACTTTTATTAAAAAAATAATACAACAAATATTTAAAGAATTGTATCTAAATTTTATTTTTAATATGATCTTTTATTTTCCTTATCTTGTTTGCATGCTCTTAAATATGAGGAATTTGTTGGTGAATATCTATATTTATACCTATACTAATTGTAAAGTCTTAAAGCTTATTTTCACTTTTGGTAAACTTTAAAAATTCTGCTTACCTAAATTTTTTAATAATAATTAAAAATTTGACTTTATCTGTGATGATACATACTGGCAATTGATAGATAGACGTATTATTCTCATGTTTTATTTTTTATTTTTTTAAAATTATTTTAAATTTCATTTATATATATTAATTATAAAAAATAAATTACCAATCTATAAAAATTATTGTTAATATAATTATTAAAATAATATTATAAAAATCAACAAACTAATTATCATGTAAGATAATTTATGATTGAATAATAATATAAAAAGTTTTAGACTATCCGTGTATAAACTATTTATTCTTTGTTTTTATTTTTTTTTTTTATTTTAAAATTATATAAAATAATTTATTATTTCTCACTTATATTGTTTATAAAAAGAAAGAAAATTAATATATATATATATATATATATAATATTAAAATATAAATGAGATGAAAAGATATATTAAAAATGACGTATAATTTTAAATTAAATTAAGAGATTAATTACTTTTATAATTTATATATATTATAACCTTAAAAGACAAGTAACAAGAAACAGATGAGTATATTAATGACCATTTTTATAATTTGAACAGAGAGTTTTATAATATATATTTTTAATAAAGAAAAAGATTAGTGACTATATGCTTTTTGGGTTACATAGTGACTATATGCTTTAACCAATTAAAAAGTATATATTTAATGAAGAAATAGAATTCAATTTTATTGTTAACTCTATTATGCTCTTTTAGACTTTTAACCATTTATTTAAATTAAAAATTATATGGAAATAATTGCAAAAGGTCGGGGGGGTCTATTTGCAGTTGGTTGGATTGTGTTTTTCTCCATCTCGATCATGAACATTTGCACGATATTATTCCCTCTATTATATTTATTTAACAGATTAAGTGTGTGTGTGTTTTAATATTAGTCAGAACAAAGAAACACGAATTCTAAAGCTCTATTTCATGATAAGTAATAATGTGCATGTTGCTTAATTGTGAGAACGTCGTGGAGTATCTTTAACTGGAAAATAAACATATACTAAATATTTTTAATGCATGCTTATCTTTTTATTGGGATAATTTAATTGTATGCATTCGTTGAAGAACTATCTTTCTTAAACAAGTACGGTTAAGATTACTTGGTTTGATTAATTTTACTATATATATATAGTTATATTATAAAAACAAAAAATATTATATATATATATATAATGCATAATTGAGTAAACCGTAATTTAAATAAATTATTAGTCTAAACATACTTTTGTTCGTTTAATCGATGAATGAAAAAAAAATTATTTCCAAAGTGAAACTAAGTTTATGTTATTAATGTGTTAATGAAACCAAATTTTGAGTAAAGCTAGAAAATGACTATTTCGATTAGGTACTTCAAAATATTATTTTGATTAAGTGTCAAAATATAATTTTATAAAATATTTATAGATATAATTTATTCAATAGAGAAAATTTTAATTTAACAGTTAAATTAATAAAATTTAATAATACATTAAAAAAGAGTATTAAAAAGTGTTAATTATAATGAAATTGTAGCTTTCACATGGTGCACCCTATCTTTGCAACATAGTATATAATATGCCACCGCCGACCCACGTGGGGTTGCCAGAATTTACTCATCTGGATAAGATTCTGATTCTCGACAAACTGGAGTTTTTTTTTTTTTTTTTTTTGTCAAACCTGAATTTATTCACTAGGAACGTGTTTTTCCCTATTCGATTGTTATTTCGCAAAATTTTAAGGCAAGCAAAAGCGAGTTTTAAGAGAAGTTATTTTTTTTATTGAAAATGATCGACCGATTAATATGGGAATTATAAAGTCATCTTGTAAATTTGAATCTTCACTCTTAAATAAAAATATTTTCTGAAGTTTTTTTTATTAAATTACGTATTTTTATATTCAGTACTTTAGTTTTTCTTATTTATTATTTGTTTTAAATATTATTACTTAAATGTAATTTAAATTTTAAATCTGTATATAATTGTATCAAATATAAATTACCATTTATTTGTAGATAAATTAAATTTTAGCATCATTAATATTTTAGTAAATTACACTATTATCATCACCCGATAAATGTTGTCGTTACACTACCTTTTTATATTAGAATATATTATTTAGTTAAACAAAATCATGTTAAAATGAATAATAAATTACATTTTTTTCTCTTTTAAAATATACAAATATTATATTATCATTTATTTTTATTTAAAATCTATTTTTAATTAAAATAATATAAAAATATTATTTATTTATTATATTATCATTCACTCACTCAATATTTTTTAAATATACGATTTAATTTAAAATAATTATTTCTTTTATTAAAAACAAAATTTATGAAATAATATATATATATATCATATTAATATAAATTTGAATTTTTGTATTTAAAAATATATTGATAAAATAATTTTTACAAAATTAATAATAAAATTTTAATTTTATTTTAAATATATATATAAGTACTAATTTTTTAATAATTACATTATATTTAATAATAAATAGATTAATTTAAAATTGTAGATATTTAATATACATGTATTAGCATTATATTTATTAAATTTAATAAATAATAATATATATAAAATACTAATTTATTTGAATATTTATAAAATAATATTATATTAATAATATCAATCACTTATACTTGTTACTTTTTATATATATATATATATATATATATATATATATATATATATTAATTTAATTATTTTAAAACATATTTTGTGAAAATAATAATAACTAAAAGATAAATATTTTTAGATATATGGTTAAATTTAACATAATTCATAATAATTTTTGAAATAATAATTAAAAGATTCAGTAGAATATTTAAAATAAATTTTATGAACTATTTTTCATAAATAAAAAGTATATATATAGAATAGTAAAATGAATATATTTGTATTTGTTAAGAGAGAGAAAAATGAATTTTAATACAAGGAGAAAATATGGTGTAATATTTACATTTTCGAATGAGTGAGTGTAAATAATATTTGATAATAGTTTTTTTTAATGTAAGCTAATGAAACTTTAATAAAAAATTTAAATAAATGAATAAAATGTCATGTATTCTAATATATCAATGGAGGGAAATATAATTTTTAACATAAAATGGAAGAATAATATAATATTAATTTATATGTCTTCATAAAGGAGAGTATAATTTACTCTTATTATTTTAATGAATTCTAATTTTAATTTAATTTTTTTAATTTGACATCATGCCGATAAAGATAATTTATCTTGGATAAAAAAATTAAAAACTTCTTTTAAATTTTAAAAATCTTGTATCTTTATTAGTGAATTTCCTTTCCTCTTATACTATATTTGATTTTTATAGGATTTTCATGTTAAAATTAGGCTTTAATTACTTTGAAAACTAATAGAGTTTAATTTATATATAAAATATATTCACATAAATATCTAATAGAAAAAATTATTTTATCGTTACACCATATTATGAATAAAATAATATAATAAATTGGTCAAATCTTATTAGACGTCTATGTAAAACATTTTAAGCTGAAAATGTATATAAAAATTAAACTCAACCGCATTAAAATAGTTATTTGTTAAATAAATTTAATTGTAAAACATTGATAATATAAATATTTTTTACACAATTAACTAATCACAAATTATTATAATTGAAATATTAAATTTTATAATAATTAATTATTTTAAAAGTTATATTTAAGATATTATTTTATTAATTGAACATTAGCCATGCATCTTTATATTTTTTGGGTTGACTAACTTAATTGGTGAAAAAATTAAAAAAAAAAGTAGTGTTATAAAAAATTTGTATATACACATAATACAATATCATTTAGTACGTGAATTAATTGAAGCAAAATTACTCTGGTTTAATTAGTAGTGTCGACTTGAACTCTCTACATATAAATATATTAAATACTCTAAGGAAAGAAAATTTTATCATTCATTGCATTGTTATTGTGCCCGTACAAAATCACCAAAAAATAAAAAAAATATATATGTAGTTTGTGAAAAGAAAAAAAAAAGTGCAATTAAAGGTATATTCTCAACCTCAATAAAGTCATAATATTTTTGTGCTGTCTATACGAGACGTTTACCTTGAATTCGATAATTGACACCACTCGGTATTTGATTTTTAAATTCTTATGTATATTTTAAAATGGAATATTGAAAAGGAAAAATTAAAGGAAATAAGGATATTTTTATTTTAATAAACATTTTTTAATTTAAGAATTTTAAAACAAAAATAAAATGACAGCATAACATAAACTTAATGTCATAATCATTAATTTATTTTTGTAAACTTTATATAATTCTCTTAATTTACAAAATAAACATTTATCGACTTTTTTCCTTTCTAAAATTCCTCCTTCAAATTAAGATACCCTTACTTCTAGGCTTTTATATCTTAGATTTAGTTTTTGTTTAGAAAAACTTACGGGAGCTTATTTAAATTTATGAAAATAGTTTACAACTTACAAATTTTATATTATTTTAATAAATTTCTTGACGTAAGTTATCAAAATAATTTTTTTTTACATTTATTTCAATAAGTTTCATAATCAAATTTGTGACATGAGTTTTCATATGAGACTTATTATATAAATGTTTACTTAAACTATTTTTAAGTACAGAGTTACGTACATCTTTTAGGAAAAATAATTATACTCGAGTTGATTTGGACTACTATACAAAATCCTCAGAATATTTATTCAACTTTAAGTCATTTAGCTCCTCTATACTTTGCCAAAAAAAAAGTTTTTTTCTTCTCTCAAAAAGCTCATAGAAACATACGTGAATACAGTGTTTCAAAAAGAAAAGAAAAGAAAAAAAGCAGTACAATAAACATGCAACATAAATAGTAATCATAATTACTTCTTTAACTTTTCAAGTCATTTTTTTCCCTTACAATGTGAGCCATGGCCTAAAAGGTGACATCCTAAACCGTGTTTTCGGATAAACTGACCCTACTCACTAATCCTTCAAGTCCATGTATGTATAATTACAAAACAATTGTAAAAGTTTCTATAAATCCATCCTCTTCTCTTAGCATTCAGCATAATTAGGTTATAAGGACCCTACCCCAACTAAAGGAGAACTATATCATCCAGTAAAGTCTTGCTTATTATTACTTACGCTTTCCATTACAAGTTATCAAGTTTACAAATTTCAAACTAGGCAATTATATTAATTGGCATTTTTGTTTTGATGGTATATAGTTTATGTTGCTCAAGCACTAGCTTGAATCATTATTGTGATGTAGACATTAATGCCTGGAACAAACCCCTTTCTTTCTATATATATTATTTTCAAGGGAGAGGGGGTACTTTGAAGCAATTTACTCTAATCGTGTGTACAAACTGTGCCATTAAAATGGCCCAGCAATAAGAACATGGAACCAGAAAATGTGGAGTGCAAGTGGAAATAGTTTTTTCATCACAGATAAGATAAGATTTTTTTACATAGTTTCGTATTTTATATTTTAATCTTGTTTGATAAAAATTTCTACATAAAACACTTGTAATAAATAAATGAAACTTCCTTTATAAATTAAACTTATATACTTAATTTTAAGAAAATTAAATGAAAAAACTTTTATAAAAACTAAATACATAAATTAATTTTAACTTATGAAAAAAGTTTAATTTATTTTACCTTCTTATTTTTATCACTTATAAATATTCATAAAAATATCCAAAAAAAAATCTTTCTTCATTTTCTTTTGTTAATTGATCAGGGTGTAGTATTTACCTTGTGGGTTTTATTTGGACTATTGCCCCTCCCACTCAAAAAAGAAAAAGAAATAGAAGCAAATAAAACATAACTAATAACAAGTTCATTAATGAGCCAGATACTTCGGGCTTTTGAAGCGGGCTTGTTTGTTCTACTCAAGTGAAAGAGCCCAACAGGTAAACTCGTTCCAAGCCCAAGTATCCAAGCCTTGGGCTGGTTTTACATGGAAATGTGAACTTGTAATTTCCAATATATCTAAAGTAGTTTCAGATAAAAAAAATCAATTATATTGTTGATATATATATATATATATATATATATATATATATATATAAATTAAGTATATATTAAAATATCAATTGATTTTTTTATCAACTTAAATTGTTTATTTTATTTTTTATTTTTTATTTTAAAGGAGACACATATTTTTTAATTAAACAACAACCATTATATTTTTCATTAAAATAAGACTAAATTTAGTTTCTTTATTTATTTAATTATTTTTATTTGATTATTTAATTATTAAAAGTTTAATTTTTTAATTTTAAAAAGTCAAGTTAATGTTACTCTTTTCGTGTAACTGAAAATAATGTCGTTAAGAAACCAAATTACTAACGGTTTTCAATGCCCATTAAAAAAAAAATAGTCAGTCATAAATAACATAACATATATTGACTAATTTTTTTACTGGAACATTATTTGACAGTCATAAAGGACGATAACACCATAACCAACACCCCCATGTTAATGTACATTTTTATTTTTCTATCTAAGATAAATATATGTAATAAAGTATTATTTTTAAATTTATTAAAATAATATTTCTAATGCTATTTGTTTTGAAAAAGGTTTTAAAAAATAAAATATGGATTTTAACGATTGACAATGTAAAAAAAATTAAAAAATACATAAATATATAAATGAAAAGTTAATAATATACATATGAAGTAATAAATTAAGAGAATTCTAAAAAAAATTAAAAATGTCATATAACAAGAAAAACATTATAGATTATATGAAAAGACTATGGACTAAAGACAACACCACCACTGCAACCAATCATAATTGAAAATGTGGGAAAGCCACAGGAGCATCATGGCCATGTTTGGCAAGGGTATGATTGTTTTAAATTGTAAACAGAGATTATATATTTTATATACAAAACTGCAAATTTTAATGAACTTTATCTCAAAGGACAAAATTTTCCTTCTGGTGAGGAGTTTGGCCCTCAATACAAAACAAGTATTAATAGTGTATTTAATTGTATGTTTTAGGCACCTTGCATGAAAACTGAGCTTAACACCAAATTACTTTTCCCCCCCTGCAACACGTGTAATAAGTTTAAAATAGAGAAACAAACACTATAAATCTTTGTCGTTGATGTTTTATTTGGATGGAGAGTGAAAAAAAAATGAAATAAGAGAAAAAAATAGGAAATATTTAAATAGGAGGAAATTAGATTAGAAAAAAAAATCATTGTTTGGATAGATAGTAATTTTTACTTATTAAAACAAGTGCAAAAAGAATAGAAATAAATAAACATCATAATTTTTTTTTAGTACTAATTAAAAAAATAAAATTAACTTAAAAAAGAATTTCTATTATATTGTTTTTGAATGTAAAATATTTGTATGTTGTACAAAATTTAAAATTTAGACATTTAAAGGCAATAATAAAATTTTATTTATCATACATTTTGACGAGTTGATTTTAATTATAAGTTTCATTTCAAAATTTTAATTTTCTATGCTTCTATTCATTTAAATATTATGTAATACTCAATTTTTTTAAGTTAATTTCACTCAAGCAAATACACATTAAACTATTAGATTCTAACTATAAATGGTAAAGTAAACTTGAACTAAAAACATAGTTTATTGGCCTGTTAGACCGAATAAGGTTAGACTTAATAAAATTGGGTCAATCCATGGCTAAGGTTGGACTCCAGAAAAATTTGTCCGAAATGAATTGAGCTTGTGTTGTTTGATATTTAAAAAAAAATCCTTTGAACATTTAAGTATTTTTAAGCAGAAAAAAAAAAAACTAGGCCGAAATTGGCCTAGCTTAGGCAAACAAAATGTTGGCTTGTGTGAAAATTGAGTCAGACTATTTGTCAGTTCTAATTCTAACTACTTAGCACATTGACTAATTTTCACACAATTTTTTAAATTTAACAAGTAGTTTCAAATTTAAAATGATACACATGCAATTTAGTTAAATACTCAAATGGGATAATTTTGTCATCAATCATAAAAGATATATGTGGTTTTTATAAAGAAAAAAGTCTTAAATCTTAGTCAAAACGGAAGCATTAGGTGTTGTTGGCGAATATGACATGCAACAAAAAAGTTAAGAGAAATTTTATAATTACCATAAAAAATAATCTTCTCATAACCAATTTTATTTTGTACAAAAATCCAATAACAGTTTAGGGATACATTTATGCTCCATAAACCTACTGAACAACAAGACATTCATGTCCTTTCTTGAATCACTGTCTTTTTAGTATTATTGATGTATTGTTTTAATATAATTATTACTTTGTTTTTGTTGATTTTATTTCTTTTGTCAAATATTATTATTAACATTATTTAAATTTGATTTACATAACATTCTTATCCAATGTTTTGTAGGTAGCTTGTTGACCTCTAAGTGTTTTTTTTCTCCATTTTGTAATTATTTATGTTTGACTAGCCAACAATAATCTTAACTTCAATCTTTTCTTATGAAATGATTAATGCTAATTTTGCCACAAATTTTCAACAATAAGTAAAGTTTTTTTTTCTTTGTATTCACTTATGTATTCATATGCATTGAGGGACTTAAATCACTCGTATATTAAATCTGTCTTATTATGTGTTTCACCAATTAAAATTTATCATATCACTAAAAATATCTACATGTATTACACAATCTAAAAGAATATATCTAAATAGTTTATCAATTCACAATACCAACAATTAATTTTTTTTCGTTACAATTAAGTTATGACCCAAACTATAAAAAAATAAAACATATAGGTCGTCTTGAACTTATATTTTAATTAAATTTTCTTTTTTCTTGTGTTTTAATTACACCTATTGAAACATAGCCACACAACTAATTTTAAATTGATTATTAGGAAGAAACTAATTAATTGTAATAAGTATACATTATGAGAAGAAGTCATTGTTTCAATTGATTTATAATCAATTGAAACTAATATTTGCATTGAAACAAAAAATTGACATGTTCCATTGGCGCAAATTAAAATCTAAGAAAATGGCAAAAATTGAATTAATCACAAGGATCAACAAATTGTCTATGTTGTTAGTTGAATCTAAGAGAATGAAGTCAAATATTGATGTTGGTGATGTGAATTGGCATAATGGTTAGAAATATTATTAAGAGTTGCGTAATTTATATGAATATTTTAATGACATGACAAATTTTAACTGGTGAAACATGGAATGAAATAATTTTAAATGATAAGTGATTTGAATTTAATTTTTAATCGACTTATTAATTTTTTAAATCAATTATTATTAATTTTACTCTACCATTTTATCTGTATACTCTCATTAAATATTGAATATCCACGTCGTCTATAAATTTAGTAGAGAAATAGTCATTAGACATAATGATGTTGTTTCTTGGTTTTAAAAAAAATATTAATTTATAACCTTTGCATAAAAGTTATTTTTCTTTAAAATATTAATAAATTTATTGAGGAAATATAACAGTGGTCGGACTAAAATCATAAAACCATTTCATTAACCATTGAATTTTTTTAGAGAAATTACCTTTTTTGAACAAAATAAACCATATGTTTACGAGATTTATAGTAAAGAGTAGTACACTGTTCCAAGCATCTATATAATCAAAATAGTTATAGTAAAGAATACATTGTTCCAAGCATCTAATATAATCAAAATAGTTATAACTCATGGTTTCTGAGTGAACAATTTGAATATATCGAATTGAGAAAAAAAATTCTCATTTTATGTTCACACCTTTTAGAGAAAGAGAGCAGCAGAAAGAAAACGTGACAAAAAGTAATAAATATAATAAAAATGAAAATATAAAATAAAGTGTAAAAATTAGAATTTACAAAATTAGAATTACATTACATTAATTATAAAGACTTTGTTTATGTGTATAATTAAGGTATACGGTAAATTAATTAATTTCATAATTAAATATTTAAATTTTTAACATCAAATATACAATTTACCATGTTATAAATATAATGTATTCACCAATTTAATAGATGATAATATCTGTTAAAGAATTATTTTAATAGAATATCATCCTTCAACCATTTTTTTTTATTTACAATAATGAAACCTAAATTCTTAGTTACAAAATTTGAATCAATTTTACTTAAACTAATATAATATTAATTGTGATAAATTTAGTTTAAAATATTAATATTAATACAAAATTTAAATAAAGTCTCAATTATCGATTCTTGTAAATATTGTTTTCCACATTTCCTAAAGAGTGAATGCATCATAATAACTTTTAACCAATTTAACAATCCTAGAATAAATGTACGTTGAAGGAACAATATAAAAAAAAATATATTTAATATTTTTATTACGCAAAAATTGATGTCATAAATTTAATTGTAAATTAAATTTATTGAGTAATTTCTGAAAATTTTATTTTAATAACTATTCCAAATAACTATAAAACTTTTAATGATAAAAGATTTTTAGTATTTGTCATTTAAGTATGTTGGGGATAAAACTCACGTTAAATTAATAATTTTTAGCAGAGATTAATTATTTTTAATTATAAATATTTTTAATACTTTTACCATGATAAATGTTGACTTATTTTTAATTATATTATTATTTATTATATATTTAATTTATTGTAAAGTCTATTAATAAATTTTTCGTAAATAAATATATTTAGAAGTCTATTAACAATAATCATTATAAGAAAAATATTTTTAAATTACAAGTAATATTATTAAATATAATTACTATTTAAATTATCCAATTCTATATATATATTTTAGAATAAATTTAATTTATGATATTATGAATTAAACTAATTAATTATATTGACATTGATGAGTTGAATTAATTAATTAATTGTTATAAAAAGAGCTGAGGTAATAATAAAAAATTAAGAATTACTGAGAGGAAAAAGAAGAAAAGAAAAGAAAGTTACAGAGTCGGATCGGGCAAAGAAGCGAAGAAGAGTAGAGAAACCAAAGCATACATCCACCAAAGTACTTGTGTTTCCAATGCGCTAATATTCGCTCCATTCTCGTCTCAACCCCAAAACCTTCGTTTCTCCCTTCGCAAAACTCACTCTCATCTCAATTTCACTCCCTAACTCCTCTCTTCTATATATATCCATGGAAAGAAGCGCCCAACGATTCCCCATTCTAATCTCTTAATCATCGCCCTACTGCAGGTTCTACATCCTTTAATCTTTTTCCATTTCTCTCGATTCGAGTTCTCCTCATTTTCCGATGCTATTTGAACTCGTCGATTGTGTTTTAAACTAATTTATTGAATCCAGATTGTTTCGAGGTTCGACGTGTTTCCAATTCCAATTACAACATTCGATTCCACCGCCGATTCACGGTTGTTTGAATTTTTTTAAGAAAATTAAAAATCGCCAAATGAAAACAGAATATAGACTTAGCCGGTTATTGCTACCGTTTTTTGTTATAGAATAACTCGGTCAAGTTTCATGTGTTGCGAGCCTTGATAGATACTTAGATCATTAGGTCGATCTTTTGAATATTGAAATTAGCGATGAATAGTGTTTTGGAATTTGGATGACTCTATTGATTATTTATTTATTTATTTTAACGTTTTTTGTTTTGGTGAATTTGCTTTTGGTTGAATCAGGAGCCAAATGGATTTTCCCTTGGGCAGCGAGGATCCAGCTATACTTCAGGTGCACAAATGGGACCCGTCCGAGACTGGAATTGGGCTTTCGGACTTTCGCAAAGCTTTTCTTTCTCCTACGAGAGAGATATTGCTTTTGCATTCTTATGAAAGGGAAGCTCTTTTGGTTCCTCTGGGTAAAGGTGATTACTGTTTTCCTTTATTCGTAATTATAGTTTGGCTGTTGCTGTACTGCAACTGAATAGCTTATTTTATTTTTCATGTGCCGATGCAATTGGCCATGTTTCTGATTAGTTGATTACATGTTTTAGTATGTGCATTTGTGTTGTTGCATGCAGGAGAGTTGCATTCTGGTGGTGCTGAAGGTGGCTATGATTATGATAATCACAATCCAGGTTCATCAAATGTTTCCTCAGAGGCATCCACTAGGCCTAGTAGATCGGTTATGGTGAACGATTCACCTTGCACTTCAGGGTCAGATATTGATATTGACCTTGCTGAAATTAAATGTTCAAGATCCAATAGTTACCCATACATTAGTGATGTGAATTCATTGGCCTGGGCTCGCTGTGAGGATGGCTATGATCAGCATAGTGATGCTTCATTTAGAGAAGTTCTATTTGTTTCTGGAAGATGTGGGGTAACAGTCCATGCTTTTCCCAAACTGACTAAAACCAAGGGAATGGACCAAGCCATGTTAGAGGGTAACTTTAGGCAAGGCAAGTGGGTGGAATTGGGGCCCATAGCTACATTATCTTCCAACTTTAGTCATGGAGTCTCTGGAGGTCAGAGTGTAAATTTGACAGGTGGAGATGGTGGAGTTGAATTTTTAAGAGGCTCTGCTACTAAGAGATACTTAGAGTCATTTTTCACCAAAGTTGAAACTATTGTATCTGATGGTATTCTTTGGACCAAATTCCCTGAGAATAATGACTTTCCTTGCTCGACAAAAGTGGTTTCTTTTAGCATATTTAATGGCAGTCTATCTTTGGACCATCTCCTCAATGAAAAATCAGTCCAAAGTAAGGAGCATTGGCAGGAACCAGCTGATTCAGTAAAAGATGCTTCTGACTGCTCTAGCTTTAGCTTTTGTGGAGCAGATACCAAGCTTGATTGCTTTTCCAGTGTATTTGGTATTGTGATTAATGGGTTCTATGAATGCCCCAGAGTATTCTCGAGTGCTTCAAATTGCTTGGTAGGATTTTTTTTGACGTTAATGCATCACATGTCTGTCAATATTAGTGATGCAAATCAAAGTGTCAGTAGCAGAAATTTACTTCTTGTCGCCAAGTTAGATAGTCGGGGTATTCAGTGGGTTTCAGTGGTGAAGCTTGACGAAAGAATAAACAGAGTTCAGGCGGTTGAGTGGATGGATTTCCAATTTTCTGATAAACTTCTTGTCTGTCTTAATTCTTCTGGCTTGATTGTTCTCTATTCTGCAATGTCCGGTGAATATGTGACGCACTTAAATGTTTTACAGGCTTGTGGACTTAACCCCCATTTTGATTTGCAAGGGTTAGAAAAGTTATATTCAAATGATGATATACATGCTAAAGAAGAGTGTGGCATTAAGGATAGCATGTCTGATCAGCACAGTGATTCTTTTAGGAGATCATTCAACAGGTTAGTTGTTGCTTCACATACCTCCCTTTTAGCTGTGGTTGATGAATGTGGTGTGATCTATGTGATATCTTTGGGGGAATATATTCTTGACAAAAATTACTCATCTGAGAAGTTGCTTCCATATTGTCAGCAATTTGGATTGGGAATGTTGGTTGGCTGGGGAGTTGGTGGTTCTGCTATAGATTGCCAAGCAGTATACTCCAATTTATCTGGATATTTTCAATCAAATGATTTGAACATAAAACATGGAAGTGTTGCTTCTTCAGACAAAGCTGTGGCAGGTAATGCACTTCAGAAAATTAATGGCTGCACATTCAAAGGAAAGGGGGATTTGTATGGCTCCTATTCAAGTGGTTTTTCTGCTACTTCTAAAGTAAATAATGGTAACAAATTTCTTGGTTACGATGTGAAATCACCTGTTATGAGAAAGATATTCCTTCCCAATTTTAGAGTCTGTGAGGATGATTCTATTTGTTTTTCTCCTTTGGGAATTACTATTTTCTCTAAAAAGAAGTGTGTAAAGAATCAGAATGTTTCTCAACTTATCCATTTTAATCTGCAAGTGAAGTTAGAAGTCCATGATGACAACTTCTTAGACAATGTATATGAAGTATACCACTTTGATGGAAAAGATGTTATTGGAGAAGCAATTGGTTGCACATTCCAAGGTTGTTTTTATATTGTGAGAGAAGGTAGTCTATCAGTATATATTCCCTCCATTTCAATTTTATCAAATTTTCTTCCTGTTGAGCACATTGGTTATTGTCAATCAAGTAAGGATATAGGGATTTCAGTTCAACTTAAAGACAATCTAGAAATAAAAGAACCAACCAAAAGGTTTTCTCCTTGGAAAGTTGAAATTTTGGACAGAGTTCTTCTGTACGAAGGCACTGAAGTGGCAGATCAATTGTGTTTGAAAAATGGTAAGTGTTACAAAGAAAAATCATTTTGCACTTTTCTATAATATGGCATCTCTTAATCTTCTCCTTACTTGTCTTGGGATAGACTAGTTCATTTAGTTTGTTTTTGTGTTTTGCATATGGTTTATTGAGGGGTGTTCCTCTAAAAAGTACTCGTTGGGGCCAGTGGCAATTTCTATTTTAACAGAAAAGGAAGATTTGTCAGGAAAAAAAAAACATAATTACAGAAAACACAAATATAAAAATAAAGTACAGGAAAAACAATAAGTCTCAACAGTAAGTCTTTCCAATCACTTTGCAATTTGATTGGGCAACTCCCTTGAGCATGTATAGGCCACAAAAATGTTCCTACCCTCTGGCTCCTTATGTATCTCATTGGACAGCATGCACTTGGACTGGAGAGTTTTATTGTTTTGAGAAATGCTATGTCCTCCTAACATAATTATTTATAAGTATTAAATGAAATAACTGTATCTTGGGAACCCAAAAATCATTTCATGCTTCTTTGTTTAATTAGGAGGATTTTGGGCCAACTCAGGAGGATATAGAATCATTTTTTTTTTATTTTGCAATTTTTTTTGGCAACTTTCTGTAACAAAGATATCATAATTTATGTTTCTCGTATTCAATGTGATGGTTTCCTTTTTCTATAAAGGACTCTTTTTGTTTCATTTCATTAAATTGCTTCATTTCAATAAAATATTGTCCTCCATTAAATGATTTTTTAGAAAATACAATTGTTCTATTCCAACTTCTGTATATAAATACTTTTTGATATTTTGGTGTGTTAGGAACTTTAGGGCTAGCCAACTAGGTGAATTAGGATGTGATTATTTGCATTATCTTTGGTCACATCCTTATCTGAACCAATGGCAATCCACTTGTCTTGAATTACTGATTTGGTGGTTTACCTTCTCTCTTGTCTTTTGTTGCCAAAACTAACTCTATTTCAAGATTATTATTATAGAAACCAGAAAATTGTCTATTAAAGGTGAATAAATGAAACTGATTACAAAGTGGAATAAAACTTCTGGTGATATTAATTTATTTTTTTGGTTTTAAAATTTGATGAATTTGTATAATGAGGTGGTGGTGACACCGTGACACTACTTTAGAATTGAATGAAGCAATTTTAGGTGCATGCTTATTTATTTATTTTTTCTTTATCAGGATGGGATATCAAAGTTTCTCGTATTCGGCAGTTACAAATAGCATTGGACTACTTGAAATTTTATGAAATAGAAAGGTAAGCCAAAATTTAGTCATTGCAGGCTTGATTTATACTTCATGTGCTTTGAAGTGGCAATTTGGTGCCAAAATCTGTGGGGGGAGGGGCAATATCAATGTTATTGAACTTGGACCAGTTATCAACTTAGTTAAGTTGTTGGATTAATGGGTTACTAGTTCAACTAGTTAGTCACAGGATGAATTGGTTAATCTGGATATATAAATATTTAATATAAATTAAAAATTAAAATTTTAGACTTAAAATATAATTTAATTCAATTATGTATAAATTTTTTCAAGGTTATTCTGTATAATATATTTTTGGTTTCTTTAAAATTGTTTTAAGTAATATGAAAAAACTAGATATCTTTTACATTATGTGAAATATAATATTAAACAAATTTGAAGAGACTGTACCATATAGCTTTGGACTTGGAGGCAACAAAACAAATTAGTATTTGAATAAAATATGTAGTTACTAGTGTCACTAGTAAAATCAGTGGTTTTGCAGCCTTTTGGGCTTGCATGGCTTGCAAAATTATGACTTGTCAAATAGTGCTATCAATTAGGACCAAGAGTGTTGGAAAGTTTCCTTAATTGCGATCACCCTAACCCGCCTTAATTACAGCCACTTTTGGAGCACCTACATCATGCTGGGTCTGACTTGTGAGGGGGTGTGTTTAGTCTCACATTGACTAGAGATATGGTCAATGTAGTCCTTATAAGGCTTGGATAATCCTCATCTTATACGCCGGTTTTGTGGGGTTGACTTAGGCTTTAAGCTCAAATTTTTAAGATGATATTAGAACCTATCCTACATTTATTGTTGGACTATTTGCATTATCATGCTCTAGGCCCATAGCTATAGGCATGAAGGGGTGTGTTAGAAAGCCACCTTAATTGCGGCCTCTGGAGCACATTCATTTTGTTGGGTGTGAGGGTGTGTTTAGTCCCACATTGACTAAAAACATGACTAATGTAGTCCGTATAGAGCTTGGACAATTCCTTATCTTACAAGCAACTTTTGTGGGATTGAGTTAGGCCTTATGGTCACTAATGAGTGTGCATCTTAAGCCACCCTATGGCACCATGCTTGCTCCTAAAACTCAATCGACAATATGCTTGCTTCCCTCTCAGTTTCTTTGTCTTTCTTTCCCATATTTTAGCTTTCTTTTCTTCCATCACTTTGCAGGAGAGGAAGCAGATTTGAGAGGCAATTTTAAATAATCAGAGAAAAAGGCTGTGTACAAAGTGGTTGTAATTCAGACCAATCTAGTGGGTGGTGGTTGTGGAGTTGGTAAAGCGGAGATAGTGTGGGTGGCACATAGAGTAGGGTTTCTTCCTCCCCTCCCTCTGGTTGGATTTTTTCAAGTTCAACCACAATCTACTGGTTCACCAATTTTTTTGAGAAAAATGCCTGGCTTGTATCAGTTTAGTTGCATAACCAATCTGTTACCTTTTTTGGACCAGTCACCATGCCAGTTCACTGGCTCACCACTCACTGGTTCACCACTCACTGGTCAAACTGTCCGGTCCTATTTGGATTTTATGACATTGATATTGCAGATTAGAGCCGGAAAACAATGATAATTAGTTGTCCATCTAGCAAACAACCTAGGAAGCATGTGGCAGAAACTGTACGTACACAATGTGAAGTAGCACTTTTGGGTGGTTACATATTTCTTTTTGAGTGGATATTTACCTTTGTTCAGTACATTTTGTCCAGTATTGTAATTTAATATCTTATTATTTTCGGTGGCAGTTGCCATGAACAGATGATTTGATTGTATTAATTCCTACCTATTGGGAAAAAGGTTTTTGTTCTTCTTATCTCAACTGCAGTGGCAGTTAATAATGAGGGATTCCTTTAGTCTGGAGTTGGAGAGAGGAATTAGGAACCACTTGTTAGCTAGGAGGTTTATTGTGGCATATACAGGGTTCTAATTCTACCAGACTGGTCATTGAAACTTGTAAAAGGGGCTGGTCGACAGTTTGATCGTTGAACTACATAAATGCATGCACACACATTTCTGTGTGTAGAGAGAGGGAGATGGATTGATGTACAATTTTTTGTGTTCACACTTTGCTTTTCTCAGCTTCATCTAATGGTCCAATCTAATTTGTAAAATCTTATCATGTATCCTTTTCTAATTTTCTTCCATTCTCCTTTTTACCAATATCCAATTTTTCTCTCTCCTATTGCATTGCCCAACCTTATTTTGTCTCCTTCCAGAAGACCCCATCATCTATCAAAAAACCCATTTCCCCTAACTCCAGAAACACACAGACTCCCCTGGCCAAAAAGCAAGCATCAAGCGGGGTAGTTACAACGGAGAACTGTTGCACAGCACCTGTTAGGACAGTTAGTAGAAGGGGTTAGTTAGTTAGTTAGAGAGGGTTTATGAGGTAAATAAATTGGAGGAGGATGTAAGGAAAGAGGCATTCAGGTTTGTATCATTTGTAGATTGAGCTTGTGCTCTTTGTGAAAGGAGAAATCCTTTGTTAAGAGGAAACCCTTGGAGGAGAGATCTCTCACCTTTGTTCTATCAATTTAATAAAATATTTATTTTCCTTTACCCATATCTGTTCTGGGTTTGGTTTGTAACAACACTGTTATTGATTTAATTGCCACCACTATTGAGAAAGCCTGTTCTCTCCTTTTTGTAGACTATTGGATCTGCAAATAAAATTAGAAAGGAAAAATAAGGAATCTTAATTAGGCATTTTTATGGATATTATTAGAACGAGATGTCAAGGTTAAAATTGTTCACTTTATTATACATTACACTAACAGTGTGAGGAAACATGGGTGTGTTCTGAGCAATTATTGGCCTTATGGTGAATACTTCATGCATAACTTTGGATAATACCAGACAATGCGATCTAACTGGTTCAGTCTCTTGCATCAGTATATTTTTTATTCGGAAAAGGATGGAGAGCAGTAGGGTGTGATATGAATATGATTTGAGGAATTTATTTAAAAAAAAATGTGAAAGTAAAACTTACATTAAGAGAAGAGAATGTTGATGAGATAGGAAGGAGAGAAAGAGTACGTGTTACTATAGGAGAATAAAAAAGCAGTCAATAGAAAGGGAAAATAAATTAAAGGAGGTTACGTCATGTGAGAAGATTTTCCATATTAATTGACCTTTGGATGAAGGCAAGATCAATTGTAAAAAGTTGGTGCAAGGGTGTAAGTTGATCCCTACTCATTTTGTGTGTGTATACACAAATGAATGTATGTTGCATGAGAGGGCTAGTTTATAATGAGATGAGAGGAGGCTCTTAGGCTTTAGATCAAAACTAACAGGTGGGATTAAATCTTCCAATTAATTGGTCATATGACTCTTGTTCCACCCTCTTCTCCTTTCTCTCTCTCAATTTGTCAGTTTTCTTGTAACCCAACTCTTGGGAATCATTTGCTTACTCTGTGTTGGAAAGTCACCTTAATTGTGGTCACCCCTAGCCCACCTTAGTTGCCGTCTCTTTAGGGAATGTCTCAATTGCAGCCTGAAGGGTAGTGTTTAGTCTCACATCGACTAGAGATATGTCTTAAATAGCACTTGTAAAGCTTGGACAGTCCTCACCTTACAAGCAGGTTTGTGGGGTTGAGTTAGGTCCTAAGCCCAAATTCCAAGACTTTGTATTCCAACTTTCGGCATTTTACTGCAAGTTGTTTGAAGATAGTGCTAAACTGTATTTGTTTTCTTGATCTGCTTTAATATCTGGGTATGTGGCAAAATGGGTTTGGCTGCTTGGAAGGAAGTTTCTTTACCATTTTATGAGAAATGCTTGCTGAATATTCAACTCATTGAATTTGTCTTCCCTGCATTTTCTTAAGAAATGCTCAATCAAGAAGAATTTGAATATATGGGGAAGAAGGTTGAATGGATGACAGTGGTGGTCTCAGGGTTTGACTATGATGGGTTTATTGCCAATACTTAGGTTGTGTACATGGATTGTGGGCAGCTTGGTGACTCTCAGAGATTGATTGACACAGTTGCTTCATGGAATGAAAGCAAAGCCAAGTGAGTCAAAGCCGTTTAGATCTTCCAATTCAGAGCTTGAAATGTAGATGCAAAAGTAGGTAGGGCTGCATAGAAAAATGTTTAGGCTTGGAAAAAGGGGATGGGATGATTCATTTGACTGTTGTAATCTTAATCGTCAATTTTGATTAAAGGGTTGTGAGAGCTTCCTTTTTTGTTCTACTTATTTTCATATTTATCAAGCATATTCACCATATATTTGATTATTATTCTTATCAAGAAATATTTTATCATGTGTGGCAAGCCACACTCTAGATCTGGTTCCTTTATCAACATATATCTATTCCTAATTTTATATTTTGATATAGTTCAGACTACCACAAACAAATTGTCGTGTGTATTACAATGATTCAGAGGAAGTGAAGTTGTAAATGAGTTGTATTACATTGATGCGCTTGTTCAGTCTTTAGGTTTTGAGAAATGCTAGCAACACATTCTTTTGAACACATTGTTAGTAGCTGAAATTTATCGGGAATGACAAAAATTTGTGGGTCCCATTTTTCATTTAATGAGTCTCACTCATGATTTTGTCATTTCCAATAAATTGACCAATTGTAAAGAATGTATTTGAAGGAGTATGTTGCTACAAGCACTCCTCTTTAGGTTTTTCTATGGCAAATATTATCTAATGAAATTCACTTTCCAGTTTTATTGATGAACAGATCTTTGGAAATGCTTGTGGATGTTGATCTAGCAGAAGAGGGGATTTTGAGATTGCTTTTTGCTGCAGTGTATCTTATACTTAATAAAAGTGGTAGTGATAGTGAAACTTCTGCTGCATCAAGGTAAATGTTTTTGTTCATTGCTCAAATACCTATATTTCTGTTCTTTATTTATCATTTTCAAACTAATTTGCTACTTGCTAGACATGTCATCTACTCAGCTGTAAAATATATGGAGCAAATGTGCATTTTGGTCCTCCAAAGATATGTGACATCACATTGGCCCTATAGCTTATGACTTGTTTCTTTAGGATAGCTATATTAATTTATTTTAGGAAAAATGAAAAAAAAATTTGAACTGTTATTAAAAGTATTTTCACTTTAGGAACTACTGGAATTTCCTTATATCTACACTGGATGAGGAAACTGAAATTAGGTAATCTTAAAATGTTCATAACCAAGTGATGAACTTCATATGTCCATCCAGTGATTGACCAAGCTCTCTTTCTTCTATGAACTTGTGGTTCTGACTGTGCTGAGGGCCTATATAAATTTACCATTACATATACCCATGTAATCTGTTGTTATTACATGTAAAAAACTAAAAATTGATTAGAGCATGATAGGCATGCGTTTGTCCTGCTTGAACACTGGGTATTGCTTTCAAAGTTTTATCAACTTCCATATTTTTTGTGAGTTTTTTTGACTGTCTTTAAGTTTCTTTCAATTCTTTGACTAAATTCACTTCTAAACAACATAAATTTATTGTTTTACCTGGTATATTAGCTGATGAAATTGTCTGAAGATAAATTTGTTACTGGTGTCTGCATAATTCATATTTCTGCAACACATCCCTTAATGAAAAGGAAGAAAATTCAGTAATGTGATCCTTTGTGCTATTAGATAACATGGGTGAGTTGATTTCGTGTGCCTTCTGTTTATGTCAGTGGCACTACATTCTCAAGGAGAAAAAGAAAAATTCTAATGAAAAATGCATTGGACAGCATACATAATCTGTTATAATTCTGACTTATGATACTATGTTTTTGTTGTCAACATCTTTAGGCTTCTTGCACTAGCCACTTGCTTTGCAACAAAGATGCTTCATAAATATGGGTTGCTACAACATAAAAAAGATGCATGCACAGCAGAGGGCTTTAACAAGACAGGATTACTTTCTCTTCCACCAATTGAACCAATTAGACTACAAACTGAGGTGGATTTTGCTCAGAAACTTTGTGAGATAGCTCATTTCTTGGAGATCATCCGAAATCTGCAATGTAGGCATAGGTCGATATTTCAAAGGGCCAGTCAAGGATCGGTATGGTGCTCCATGGTTATGCTACTTGTATTCTGCGTAAATTGGTTGCATTGTTTTCCCAGAAAATTAAGTGGTATCTTATTGCTAATTTACAGGCTGACAGTGGAGAAGAGTCATCTTTAATAACTACAAACATGTTTCAGGAAGAATCCCAAGTTTCAAGTCTTCCATCAGATTTGGAGTCATTGGATGTGTTGAACCAACGTGAGCTTTCTTTTCCTCTACCAGGCAGCAACAATAATGAAAATCTTGCGCTGGTGCCTGTTGATTCTGAGTCTCAATTGGTCTCAGATGAATTTGGCAACATATCTCATTTAACCCCATTAGGAGGAGTTTTAGGAAAGAAAGTTTTGCCTGTGGAAAATCCAAGAGAGATGATGGCACGCTGGAAGGTAGATAATTTGGACCTTAAGACTGTGGTTAAAGATGCTTTGCTCTCTGGTCGTCTTCCTTTGGCTGTTCTGCAACTGCATCTTCATCAATTGAATGATTTCGTTGCTGACAAAGAGCCTCATGATACTTTTACTGAAGTTCGTGACATTGGCAGAGCTGTTGCTTATGAGTTATTTTTGAAGGTAATGTACGTAAAATTTGCATTAGCTGTTACAAATTACAATGAAAATAACCAACTCATGCAATTATATAGGGTGAAACTGAACTTGCTGTTGCTACACTTCAAAGACTTGGAGAGAACATTGAATCTTGTCTTAAACAACTTCTGTTTGGCACTGTAAGGAGATCCCTGCGAACCCAGATTGCTGAGGAAATGAAAAGATATGGTTATCTAGGACCATATGAGTGGAAGATATTGGATGATATGTCACTGATTGAGGTATGTGGAATTTATTTGTCTTATTTTTGTGATTAATGTAGTGCGGTTTAACTACTGGGAAGAGAAATTTCAATGAGCTGAGACTTGTAATCTTATTTGTCCCTGTGCATGTATATGAGAAGAGTCTCTATCCTAGCAGTAGCTTCTGGAAAACGTATAATCACCGACTGAAAGATATCAGCGTTCCACTAGACTCTGTTTTACCAGTGGAAAATAGATTAAGGCTCTTGTATAACCATTCATTTGATAGTCATGTCATTGAATGTGGTGAGATTGATGGAATTGTCTTTGACACATGGATTAATATTAGTGAAAGTTCCTCTGCTCTGGAAGTTGATGAAGATGATGCTCATGTTGGATATTGGGCTTCTGCCGCCGTCTGGTTTGATGCCTGGGACCAAAGAACTGTTGATCGTGTAAGTTGCTTCTCTGTTTTGTGTCCATGTTTGTATTGATGTTCAGTTTTATCACTGAATTTTGAGGATGCCAATGATGATGAGCAATTGTCTTTGCCTTTAGAACAGTCTATATGGTGTATTTTGAACTGACATTATAGGTCATTTACTAAATGAAATAAAGACCAAAGCAGAGGGTTTCAGTAAAAATTCTTGAAATTTGGATTTCTTGCGAGTGCAACAGTTCTGTTGGATCTGGTTGGAAGCAAAAGTGCTTATGCCTTCTTAGAGATTTGGACTTGATGTGCATGTGTCTATTTGTTAAGATCTATTTCTAGATGCTCTAGTTGTTTTGGTTTGAATTTCAAATTAAAGGTTTCTATACTTTGAATTAAAATTTTATTGTGATATGAAAATTTGCTTCCCCCTATTAATGTATTCAGTCATGGTGCTGCTCTTAACTTTATTTTTCATTATTCATTCATCTCTCTGTGTATAGATGATATTGAATCAATCTTTTCATTCGGGCAATTCTCTATTGTGGGAGTCACAACTTGAATACCATGTTTGCCGTAACCATTGGAAAGAAGTCTCTAGACTGCTGGATGTGATGCCTGCATATGTCCTCTCGTCTGGAAGCCTTCAACTGAATTTGGATGTTTTACAGCCTGCCTTATCTTTAGGATGCAATATGAAGTCTTCTAATTATGAAAGTTTCTTGTGCTCTCTTGAAGAATTGGATTCTGTATGCATGGAAGTTCCAGATGTCCAAATGTATAGGTTTTCACCTGATTTATGTTCTGGGTGGATGAGGATGCTTATGGAGGAGAAGCTTGCAAAAAATTTTATATTTTTGAAAGAATATTGGGAAGGGACATTGGAGATGATAGCTCTTTTGGCTCGTTCAGGTTTCATATCTGGCACAGATAAGATCTGCTTGGAGGATGATCTTACTAAGACTTCATCTGTTAGAGAGGGAGCTGTACAAGCTCTGCATAAAATATTTGTACATCACTGTGCACAATATAACTTGCCAAATATTTTGGGCCTTTACCTTGACCATCATAGCTTGGTCCTTGACAATGATTCACTTTATGCATTACAGGAAACTGCAGTAAGTTTCTTTATGTCCATTGTTTGTTATTGTTATGCAGTTGATCTATTCTGATTGATTTTTATTATTTCAAATCATGATGCTATTATGCTTCCATAAACTGTTGATGTGCTGAAATTTTTAGGTTATGTTGTTTCATATTTTTTTGGTTGGTTTCCAAATTTCATTAAATCTATGATATCATAATGCAAGTGTAGTGACTTTTTCAGGTAACTTCTTTCTTCTTTCTTCCATAAAAGAAGAAATTCCGTAAGATGAAGTGAAAAAAAATAGCAGGAATGTGGAGGACAGGGGAGCCTCCATATGGAAAAAGGGAAAGCAAAACTAGAGGAAAAAAATTAATAGAGCAAAGCTGCTCACTCCCTTTGAATACCTGTTAAGAACCTCTTTAGATGACTTTGCTTTGCACCAAACAGAAGCCAATCATTTAATTTTATCCCACCCGAATCAATAAAATGTCATTAATATACAAGTGTTACAGTCCAATCAAATACAAAAGATAATTAACAAAAATCAATCAAAGAATTTTTGCACATAGATTGCACATTGCCATAAAACTTCTACCATAAAGGTAAAAACCACTAATGCTAGTCAACAAAAATTAGTCCAAGAACCTTCTCAGACCTAGCCTTTGCCAAAAGGCTGAACAATATACTGTTAACCGACAGAAGCATAACAATGTAGGAATAGATGAAGAGCTAGCATCACACCTAATACAGTTGTTGTGGTAAGAGCCTTATAATGTGCCAATCTAAAACATAGTAGTCAATAGCGGCCAGAGTGGCCGCGATAAAGACTCTATTGCGTCGTGTTTTCATGTCATGGTTGGAGCTGCTGCAATTGTAGTGGGGCAGGGCAGAGACGATCATGCTCCTAGAGCGCTTTTGCACCCGTTGCAGTGAAGACCTTAGGAAATTCCAGTGAGGCAGAGGTGTTCTGCAACTTCCAGTGAGCAACCTCCAATTCGCTATGCAGAGGTGTATTGTTTTCAAAAGGAGGAAGTGATGGCCGATGGGAGAAAGAGAAATAAACTAGGGTTTAAGAAAGTGTGACAGCTGTTGGGAGAAGGAGAAAGAGAAAGAAGCTAGGGTTTTAGAAATAGTGTGACAGCTGATGAGAGAGAGAAAATTTAGGATTTCTTTTGTTTTTTATTTTTTTAGATGAGAGTAGGTGTTGGGTCTACACTCTAAATTGGGTCACTCTCCATCTTAAAATTAGGGTTTTTTTTACTGTTTTATAAGTAATCATATATTATTATTATATTATTATAAAATTATAAAATACTCTATAATATTTAAGAAGGTAGAAAAAATATTAATACATAAATTTTTATTATATAATATAGACAAATATATAATATAATAATATATAAATATATAAACAAAAAATATATAAAATAAAAATCTAATAATTTAATAAAATTAATATAATAATAATATATAATAATAAGTAGAAAGAATATAAATATTATTAAATATATATATAGTCATATCGGTCATCCCACTATCCCCTATCCAACTTTTGGGATTAGCTGCTCCGCTCCTCTATCTAGGATTGTCTAAAAAATGACATTAGCATTAATTCTATTACACACACTAGTCCAAATAAAAGTCTGACCTTAGAAGGAATTCAGGTAAATTCTATCTCTTTATGTAAACACTGCTGACTTGCATGTGTGCTATAGTTAAACACTTAAACCTCTTGAATCTACGGTTGGATCTAACTCAACCCTAAAGGTTAGCTCATGGGATGAGGATTGTCTTCAGACTCAAGATTGGACATTTGAACATAGAGATTGTAGGACTGACTTTTTTAAGCTTAAATAAGTTTTTAGTACCTATAAGATGTGCAGAAAATGATTTTCATTGATTTAGAACTGATTATAGAGGGTGAATAAATAAGGAAACAGAGCCTGTACATCAATCTAACCCTAAATCAGGAGCTATAATCTCCTTGGAATCTTGATGTGCTAAAAAAGGAAAACAATAATACAATTGATCCTATTAATTAAAACAAATAATTAATGTGTAGCTGTATACAACGATCAAATGATCCTGATTGATTTTAGAGAATATTAGGCCATTGACAAAATGTGTTTTTTTGTGTTGGTCGTCTAGATTTTTTTTATCTGTTTGTGTCCTTATTAATTTTTTAATTTATTTCAGTCCCTAACGTGGCACCCAGTCCATTCACCTCATTATTTCAGTCCCTATAATATTGTAAACTTTTGATATAAACTTAGATTGGAACATTTTCATTTTAGACTCTTACATCATCCCTGTTTTCCAACCTCTGGTGCCCACGTCATCACTTATGACTTAACAGGGAACCCTGATGTCAGGGACTAAAATAAAAAAAATCTAAGAGGACCAAAATGAAAATACCTAATTTTATAGGGACTAAAAACTTATACAAGCCATTTTTTGTATTGCACAGGGAAAGCTGTGAGGCCAATAGATTACACCGGCAGTTGAGGGTGTCCCAGTATTAGATCTATTATAGGCTTTAATAACATTTTGAATATTAGTTAGATCTAACTCAACATCAAAAGCTAGCTCATGAGATGAAAATTACCCAAGCTTTTATAAGTTCTCCTTTAGTCATATCTATAGTCAATGTGGATTTCAACAAAGCCAATGGATTGACACAATGTTATTTATTAATTTTTTTTATTTTTAAGAGGCTTTACCACTTTAATGTTGTGGAGATTCAATATTCCTTATTTCCCACTCATTGTTTTATTCAACCTCTATTCTTCAAAACCTTTATGTTAACATGGATATCTTTGCTTTTAAGAGGTTTTAGTGTTGCTATTGATACATCGCTTCTCAACAGGTTGATTGTGAATGGGCAAGATGGCTACTCTTATCGAGAGTTAAGGGGTGTGAATATGAGGCTTCACTGGCCAATGCTCGATCGATAATGTCACGTAATTTAATTCCTAGAAGTGACCTCAGTGTTCTGGAGTTAGATGATATAATTCGAACTGTCGATGACATTGCTGAAGGAGGGGGAGAAATGGCAGCCTTGGCAACCCTGATGCATGCTGCTGTCCCGATTCAAAGCTGCTTAAATAGTGGTGCTGTAAATAGACATAGTAATTCCTCCGCCCAGTGCACATTGGAGAACCTTAGGCCAACTTTGCAGAAGTTCCCTACATTGTGGCGCACGCTTGTTGGGGCATGTCTTGGACAAGATACAATGGCCTTGTTGGTCCCTAAAGCAAAAACTGGTTAGCTATTAACCTCATTTGTTGTGTAACCCCTACCCCCACCCTGTGCTCCTAAGTTACTTTGGCACTTAAACTAACCCTATATATTTTTTTTCTTGTGTCAATTTTTGCCTATCACAATTTTGCAATTCAGCTTTATCAGACTATCTTAATTGGCGTGATGACATCTTCTTCTCTACTGGACGTGATACTTCACTTCTACAAATGCTTCCATGCTGGTTTCCTAAGCCTATACGAAGACTGATACAGCTTTATGTCCAGGTCTGTTTTTTCTCCTTTTGAAAAGACTCTGCTTTATATGCCTTGTCTGGACGGCTTCATCACCGATTTCTTGTTCTCTTCTTCTGTTTGTTTATAAATACCTTACTCTGTCATGTAGTTTCATGCTATTGCAGACACAGTTCATGTATATGTATGCAATCCAAGTTATGTACTTTTCATTACATTACAGGGTCCTCTTGGATGCCAATCATTTTCAGGGTTCCCTACAGGGGAAACTTTGCTACACAGAGACATTGATTTATTCATAAATGCTGATGTACATGCTGAGATAAGTGCAATCTCCTGGGAGGCAACTATCCAAAGACACATTGAAGAAGAACTATATGGTCCTTTACTTGAGGTATACGCATTGAATTTGCTTGTTTCTCCCTCTTATTTTCCTTGTCTCTGTTTAGGAGGATTCATTGTCCAACTCATCATTTTTGTAAATTTTTCTTTCATAAAATTTTCTTCCTTGAAAAGTGCTAAGAAACGTTTTACTGCCTAAAGCTTGTTTAGCTATATAGTATTTGCAGTTTTATTGGTACTACAAACTCCAATTGCAACATATTGTGAGGAACCCAATTGACTCAATTCAGCCCAGCTACCTGGCTGGTCCAATTATTTAATTTGATTGTCCTTTGAAAATGACCTTATCAAAACTTTGGTTGGAGTCACAGATTAAGGTGCACGAGACTAATTTTCAACTTGTTACAAAAGGAAACATCATTTCAAACAACTTCTCATGATTAGCTCAAGATCTTAGCTTGCCTTGATCCAGTTTTGTTTGCCATCATAATTTTGAAATATTCTCAAATAACTTCTGAAGTGTGAATAAAATAATGAGATAAGCTAATTGGTGGGGAAAAAAAGATAAGTTGATTAGTATGTTCACTGTCTGAAAGAACAAACAATTAAGAAGGTTGGGTATAGAATTGGATATGGATATTAATTTTAAATTATTATTATTTCTTTCATATTATTATTATTATTATTGGCCTTCACAATACTCTGTTGAATGGATTTGTCCCTGCTTATTCTTACAATTTTGGTTTTTGGGCTTAATTCAACTCCACAACCACCAGCTTGTAAAGTGAGGGTTGTCCCTCACTTATATATTTTATTCAAACACTATTTCTGGCCAATGTGAGACTTGAAAATTTCCAAATACACCCACTCATGCTCAACACTATTGGGCTTAGTGCATTGATAATATAGTTGGTGGCCCAATAACTGATTTAGGATAGACTTTAATACCATCTTACAATTTGGGTTTGGGATAACTCAATCCTACAAAACCAGTACGTAAAGTGAGAGTTATCCCCCACTTGTATATTCTATTCATACATTATTTCTAGTCAATATGAGACTTAAGTTTTTCCCAATATTTATAACAAGATAAAATATGTCCTTTACATTGATCACTATTTTATATTTCTTTATTTCCACATTTATAAACTAGTTACTGGTTCAACTGTTAGACTACCAACAAAGCAGTTGAAGTAGTGACCCAATGACTTGCTCCCCTTGTTAGGTTGATGTCAGTTTTGGTTCAGTTCCTCAAACTATGAATTGCAATCTAATTTTTTTCCTATATCAGAATGAGCACAAGTCATAAGTACTACGAGGACAGGTAGCACGGAGTAGCATTAATTTGCAGGAATTTTGTTTGGTTTGCTGGTAGCCATTATGTTTTTGGAGAGTTAGACTACAACTTGAGATTCAATATTTGTTACTCCCTTGTGTTTTGTTAGTTGTATGAAGCTCTCTAAAGAGCACATGTCATATATTATGCTGTGTTATATTCTGTTAAGAACTGACAATTGTCAATTAGTGAGGGTTCTGTTTCTTTGATCTTGTGGATTTTTTGCCAGACATATTTCTCATGCTTGATATATATTACCTCAATAGGTAACTACCCTTCTTTCCAATTGCTTCATTTTGTGGCTATAAACTAAATGAGTATCCTTTCGATTGAATTCTACGCAGTTTATGGTTTGCGTTGTTAGACTTAATAATTATGTGACAATATTTTTCTGGACAGTAAAAGGTGTTTTGCTCTCAAATATTATTTTAAGAAGCAATGCTATGCAGTAAAAACACAAAAAGGCAAAATTCTGCCAGAATTTCTCATAATTCGGAGTTGTTGGATAAGTCAAGTGTCAGGGACCACTCATCTATCCAAAAGTCAATAGCCATGTGTTGTTACGCATGCAAATATGCAATTTGCTTTGTGTTTCAATTATATTTTGATACTGTATAACAGTAATTTGAATTGATTTTTCAGGAAAATGGATTTGGGCTTGAGCATCTTTTGCATCGTGGACGAGCAATGGCAGCTTTTAACCAAATTCTTGGCCATAGAGTTCAAAATCTGAAGTCAGAAGGGGAATCTAGTACTTCAGCTCATGGACAAACTAACATTCAATCAGATGTTCAGACACTTCTTTCGCCACTAGGACACAGTGAAGAGACTCTACTTTTATCTGTGAGTTTTTTTTTTTGTTTTTGTTTTTTAAATAGATTTTCTGGTTATGTACTTGAAATGAGAGATAAAATTAAAACAAATCAATGCAGTATGTGCAAATATTGAAAAATGCTTGCTTCTTTACCAGATAAAAATCATCTGTTGATAAATTTCATAATTGGCATTGACATTACTCCCAAGCCCAGCTTCTAAATGGATCTGTTTGTCAAGAACAAATTCAACCTAAAAGTTTAAAAACGTTGCATGAGGCCATATGAATAGTTTATATCTCTAACATGCTCCTATAAGAGTACTTGGGCTTTAAGCATGAAAAATAAACAAACCCATTTTACTTTATGCTATAGTTTAATTGAATTATGACAAATATGGGCGGCAAGGATCAGCTTTTGATCACGTGGTCATTGGAGCTTTGGAACCTTGTGAGAGAACCTATAAACATAAACATTTAAGCTGTTTGGTTTACTACATGAATGATTGCATACTTTAACTCTTCATTTGGTCTTCTATCAGTTTATATTACATATTAAAGTTTCTTTTGATTTTGATGCTGGATATTCTCCCATATTTTTTTCCTAATATGTAAATTGGCTCCTTGCCTGATTTTGTAATTTTACATTCATGAAAAATACAAAAAAGAAAGATATGACTCATTGAAATTTGAATGGTAGATTGAAAATTGTTCTTAAATTTTCAGGTTTTGCCAATTGCTATTATGCATTTTGAGGATTCCATGCTTGTTGCTTCGTGTGCTTTTCTTCTGGAGCTATGTGGTTTATCTTCCAACAAGATGCGTGTTGATATTGCTGTGCTAAAACGAATATCTTCGTTCTACAAATCAAGTGAAAATAATGAAAATCTCAGGCAATTATCACCTAAGGGATCTGTGTTTCATGCAATATCCCATGAAGGTGATGTAACAGAATCTCTTGCTCGAGCTTTAGCTGATGAATATTTGCACGAAGGTTCTCCTGTAATCGCTACTGAGACAGGAGCTGTAAGTAAACATCCTTCACGAGCTCTTGTGCTTGTCTTGCACCATTTGGAAAAGGCTAGCCTTCCACGGTTGGTTGATGGAAAAACTTATGGGTCATGGCTATTAAGTGGAAATGGTGATGGAAATGAGTTAAGATCTCAACGAAAGGCTGCTAGCCAGCACTGGACTTTGGTAACAAATTTTTGTAGATTGCACCAGCTTCCGTTAAGTACTAAATACCTTGCTGTATTAGCTAGAGACAACGACTGGGTATGTTTCTACTTGTGTTTCTTTATTAACCACTCAAAACTATAATCCAATGATTTTTTTTTGGTTCCTGTCAGATTGAATTTTTGTCTGAAGCTCAGATTGGAGGATATTCATTTGATACAGTAGTCCAAGTGGTGAGACTTGTTCCCTATCTTAACTCATCATTAAGCTTAAACCATTTATATGATATGTTAAAGTGAAATTGTTCCACTTTGAATATATTTGTGATTGTGAATGCTAGGCATCAAAGGAGTTTAGTGATCCACGTCTCCAAGTTCATATGTTAACAGTTTTGAGAGGAATGCAGTCAAAGAAAAAGGCAAGCTCTGCATTGTTCTTGGATACACTGGAGAAAAGCAGTGAAACGACCTTTCCTGATGAAAACATATGTGTTCCAGTTGAACTCTTCCAAATATTAGCGGAGTGTGAAAAGCAAAAATGTCCTGGAGAGGCTCTCTTGAGAAAAGCAAAAGAGTTGTCCTGGTCAATATTGGCAATGGTTGCTTCATGTTTCCTTGATGTCTCTCCATTGTCATGCCTGACAGTTTGGTTGGAAATTACTGCAGCAAGGTAACTGGGACTTTATATAAGTAGATAACTTCATAATATCTTCCGGTTATGTTTATATATATAATAATAGCCATTTTTTATGTGAAGAGCTTGCAGTTTTGTGTGATTTAATTTATGTTGAGTTTGAGTGTAAAAGTAACAGCTTAAATGAAATTAAATTTTACAAATAGCAGGGAATTTTTTTTATCTGACAGGTTTCTCCCAAAATCCACTGTTGATTTAAAATTTCCATCATGAATATCATGCTCATAAAAATGTTACTTCCATCTAAATTTTTTTATATTGCATCAGCACATGTTAAACCTAGCATTCAAATTCAGATTATTTAGTTTCATGCTTATTGGTGTCCAATTTTTTAAAAAAATTGGCAAGACAAAAGCAACATATTCTACCCAACTCCACTTAGCAGAATAAGGCTTGCTTGTTGTATAATTCAATAATTGGACTGATACACATTAATGATGAATTGTTAAAGGTTTAAGCGTTTTGAATCTGATATCAGTGTTAACTGATCCCATGCACTAAAACATGTGCATAGACTTCAATGATGGAAACTCATTACCTCTTATCTGTGGACAGAGAAACATCATCCATTAAGGTGAATGATATCGCTTCTCAAATTGCAGACAATGTTGGAGCAGCTGTAAATGCTACTAATATCCTGCCTGTAGGTGACAGAGTACTTACATTTCATTACAATAGGCAGAGTCCTAAACGTCGACGGTTAATAACTCCTGTTTCACTAGACTCCTCTACTTCTGCAACATCTGACATCTCTAGCTCTATAAGTGAAAAAATACTTGATTCCCAAGGTAATACTGTGGAGAATGATAGGAAAGTAGAACATTTTGGATGCATTAATGTTCCAAGTGATTCCAATGAAGGGCCTGCTTCACTTTCAAAGATGGTTGCAGTTCTTTGTGAACAACAATTGTTCTTGCCTTTGCTAAGGGCTTTCGAGATGTTCCTTCCATCATGCCCCTTGCTACCTTTCATCCGAGCTCTTCAAGTAAGCCAGCTAATTCAAAATTCATCTGGTTCAATCAGTGTATACTTGAGAATAGTGGATACTATGTTCAAAAGGTGTCTATTGTTGAATATAGTATTGATTCTTTTCTTATGTGCTGCTGCATTTTTGGCTAAGTGCCATAAGAAGTGGTCTTGGTTTTAAGTGCCAGTGTCTGGTTATTTTTTACACATGTATCTTGACTATCTTTCACTCAGTATTTCTTCTCTTTTAGCATAAATTACACTTTATCCCCTTGTAGCCTGCCAATGTGGAAATTATTATTTTTTTCTTCAGGCATTTTCGCAAATGCGCCTCTCAGAAGCTTCTGCACATTTGGGCTCCTTTTCTGCACGAATTAAGGAAGAACCAATGTACTTACAGGCAAACGTAGGGAGAGAGGCGCAGATTGGGGCATCATGGATTAGTTCTACTGCTTCAACAGCTGCTGATGCTGTGCTTTCAACCTGCCCATCACCTTATGAAAAAAGATGCTTACTGCAACTTCTTGCAGCTACTGACTTCGGTGATGGTGGATATACTGCAGCATACTATCGAAGGGTTTATTGGAAAATTAATTTAGCAGAGCCTTTACTTCGTAAAGATAATGAGTTGCATTTAGGTGATGAAATTTCAGATGATGCTTCACTCTTATCTGCACTAGAGAATAATAGGCACTGGGATCAGGCAAGGAACTGGGCCAAGCAGTTGGAAGCCAATGGTGCACCCTGGAAATCTGCTACACATCATGTTACTGAATCTCAGGTAATACTTAAAGGTTGTAAACCTGTTTGTGACCTGTAATCTCAATCTGGAAGTCTTGAGCCTATTTTAAAACCTTAATCAATTGAATGGTTTATACAGAACCCCTTTATAACTAATTCAAGGTTCCATCAACTCATGTTGATATTATGGCAGATGCTTGAAGTGACTGCTCTTTGTAATCATATTGTCTCTTAATAAGTATAATTTTGGTCTGTCAAACTTCATATTAGATTAGTTAATTTTACTTTTTGGGCATGATAAAACTCATTTTAATGCTGACACTACATTGGCAATTGAAAATTTAGGACTATGAATATGAATGATTTTTTTTGTCATATATAACATCTTATCGCTTAATCACTACATATTTTATATGTAATTCTGTTCTGTTACTTGCATGGAATTGTGCAATTGTTTTATCATGTTGCCATGTCGGTTTGACTCATACCGTAATTATCTTGTTTTAACAAATTCTGGTGCAGATGATCATTTCATTTGGTAAAATGGATGGCAAAATCTTGTGTTAAAAATGAGGAGTTTTTATTGACCAATATTACTTTTTAAATATTGAAGATAGGACATTACTGAAATATTATAAATTTATAATTCACTTGAATATTGAATTACCTTAAATTTGCTGTAAATCTGAGCCCTGGTGGGGCTTATTAATTACTTTGCCATTTTACATGAATTTTTCCTTTGACAACTTTTAGTAATTTTAGTTAATAATTTGCATATTTCTCATCAACCCTTTCCCCTCATCTTTTTCTGACCCTTTTATATAATATGGTAGGCTGAATCTATGGTAGCTGAATGGAAGGAGTTTCTTTGGGATGTGCCAGAAGAGAGGGTTGCTTTATGGAGTCACTGCAACACACTATTCATCAGATACTCCTTCCCTTCTCTTCAAGTATGTTTTGCTTTCTAGTACTACTACAGTCAATGTTCAGCTAAAGATATATGCTATATTGCTTTATGCTGAAATTTTATCTCTGTTGTAATTATTGCAGGCTGGGTTGTTTTTTCTTAAACATGCTGAAGCTGTTGAGAAAGATCTTCCTGCAAGGGAGCTTCATGAACTTTTATTGCTTTCTCTGCAATGGCTGAGTGGGATGATAAGTCTTTCCAACCCGTATGAAACATATTCAAGAATTACTTTCTGTTTCAATTTCAGTTATTATCTTTACTTATAATGTTGCTGAAATTTTCAGTGTGTGTCCATTGCAACTTCTGCGTGAAATTGAAACCAAAGTGTGGCTCTTAGCTGTTGAGTCTGAGACTCAGGTGAAGAGCGAAGGTGATTTCCATTTTACCTTTTCCACCAGGGAGAGTGGCATCAAGAACGACTCCAGTATTATTGATCGAACTGCAAGTATAATAGCAAAGATGGACAACCATATAAATACAATGAGAAGTAGAATTGTAGAAAAATACGAGTCCAGGGAAAATAACCAAATCCCTCACAAAAATCAAGTGATGGATGCTGCTGGTCTTTCAACTACTTTTGGTGGGAATACAAAGGCAAAAAGAAGGGCCAAAGGATACATGGCATCAAGGCGCCCACCTCTTGATTCAGCAGATAAAAGTGCTGATACTGATGATGGCTCTAGTACTACTAGTTTCAAAAATGACTTGCAGCTGCCAGAGGAAAATGTAAAAGTGGAAATGTCTTTTTCTAGGTGGGAAGAAAGGGTTGGAGAAGCAGAGCTGGAAAGGGCTGTACTTTCTTTATTGGAATTTGGGCAAATTGCGGCAGCCAAGCAACTACAATATAAATTCTCTCCTGGACAAATACCATCTGAGTTTAGACTTGTTGATGCAGCCTTGAAGCTTGCTGCTATTTCAACTCCTCCTAGCAATGTATCAGCGCCACTGCTTGATGAGGAAGTGCGTTCAGTTATGCAGTCGTATGGTATACTGAACGATAAGAACTACGTTGACCCACTGCAGGTAATTGTCCAATTGGACCCCCTCCCCCTCCCCCTCCCTCCCTGCTGTTATTGCAAGTTTTGTTTCTCTACTGATGATATGTATAAATAAAATACTGTGGACATGCAATGCTAGGTTTTGGAGAGTTCGGTGACCATTTTTACTGAAGGCAATGGGCGTGGGCTATGTAAGAGAATAATAGCAGTTATAAAAGCTGCAAACACCTTGGGCCTTCCATTTTCTGAGGCATTCAACAAGCAACCAATTGAACTACTGCAGCTGCTTTCTCTTAAAGCACAAGATTCCTTTGAGGAGGCCAACTTTCTGGTGCAGACTCATCCGATGCCAGCAGCAAGTATTGCTCAAATACTTGCAGAATCTTTTCTAAAGGTTTGGTTCATCATTTTATTTCAATTCTAGTTAATAAAGATTTTGCATGGCATAATGTGGTAATTGCGAATGTATTAGACATCCCTCCTGGTCAGATGAATTTCTGTGGGCTTTTTGCCTATCTATTGAATATAGATATTAACCAGGATATGTGAATCGGTGTCATTTTGATTTACACTTTTCTATTTGACTAGTGTCAGTTATGCAGCCATCTGTTAAACAACTCTATTTAGATACAATTTTGTGACCTTAATAAGGGTTCATATAACTATACTGCTATGTTTAATTATTTATATTGCCAGGGTGTGTTGGCTGCACATCGTGGAGGATATATGGATTCACAAAAGGAGGAAGGGCCTGCTCCATTGCTGTGGAGATTTTCAGACTTCTTGAAGTGGGCAGAGCTTTGCCCCTCTGAACCAGAAATTGGACATGCTTTAATGCGATTGGTGATTACTGGACAAGAAATACCACATGCGTGTGAGGTATCATGCTGATAGTTGTCAGCCTTGCATTTTTTTTCCTATTATGTTCAGAAAATAGTGAATTAAAATTGGATTCTGGGGGGAAAATTCTAATTAATATTGGTTAAGATGATGAATGTTGTCAATTGTGATTGTGATCTCCATCGTTCTTGTTTTGCTTAATTAAAAGGAAATTTATTAAGATGGATAGAGGAATATTACAAAGGGAAAGAAAAATAAGAACTCCTTACAACTGGAAAAGAAAAAATAAAGAAGGAACGGATGACATGAATGTAGCAAAGCTACTCAATCCCCCAACATCTCAGCGAGAGACACCCTTTGGAAAGGCCATGTGCTTTACACCATGTGGAAGCCAAAGTACCTAATCTTATCCCAAAGCTACTGCTTATGTTAAGAGATATCCTTAAAACCACCTAATGTACACCAAACATTTGTTTCTTTGTTTCCACCAAAACCAGTAAAACTGGTCCAAAGAATCAGGACACCCCCAACATTCTTCGACAAAAGCCAAACAAACAAAAAAAGAATTCCATAAAACAGTTGCTGCAGAACAATGTAAGAACAGGCCAGGAACGGCTCTTGAGCTTGCACTTCTCACAACATTTTAGGGGAAATTGCTACACTTGTTCAAACATCAAAAATAATCTTTGAGGGAGCTTTAGACTCCCAAAGGGGTTTATTCAGGTGGAATGTTTCTCTATTCATTTACCTGGACTGGAGAACAAACAAACAGAACCAAGGAGACTTAGAAGAACCTCCAATTTAGAGTATTTTCTATCACTCAAGTTACAACAAGCAAAATGAAAATCCCAAGAAACAGATATATCTCAAATGCTATACAATTTTGGATAGGAGAGTTGTGCAAAGAAGATGGACAAAAAAAGCCAAGGGAAAGCCAAACTAAAAGAGGAATCTGCTACCCAGTGGTCCTCCCAAAACTTGACACGAGAATCATTACCTATTTTCAAGGAAAGCTAAAACTTAGATGGCATATCTGTGTGAGATAAATTTCCAAGGACTAGAATGAGGTCAGGTTATGTCAGTATTCTACTGCCCATTTTGGTCTAAGTGATGCTCACTCGGGACCTGATGCCAAAGGGAATGAGGTTCTAGAAAACTTCCTATTTAACTGCTAGAGCAATGTTCTTAGACACCAAATTCCCAAGACCGAAACCCCAGCTCTTTCTTTAGATGACACAAACTGAGCATACCGAATGGTTACTTCTCAAATTCATAGCACCTGGCTGGAGAAAATCCCTCATAATCTTGTTTATTGAATTTGCAACTTCCTCTAGAACACAGAACACAGATAAGTAGTAGAGAGGAATGCTAGACAGACAAGCCTGGGTAAGAGTAATCCAACCTTCTAGAGAGAAATAAATTGCTGCCTAAATTTTTATGGGATGAATTTCTCACAAAATTGATTGTGGAATTAGAAGTTTGGATCATTTGTGTTTATAGGATTGTATTATACTCCAGTGAAATATCTTAAATTGACATACTATTAGTTCTTAATTAATTTTCATAAAATGTGGCATGCAACATGATGATAATTACTCATAATAGCTGATGTTATCAATACAAGTTTCTTCTATAAGTTACTTTGTAGAGTAAGTGTCTGAACTTTGAAGTCTTAGTATCAATTGATTCCTATGTATGTGAGTGTGTGTGGAAAATGTTTCTTCTACAATCCCACACACTGCATCGGTTAATGATGAGCCAATTGTTTTTTAACATGATGTATCTTTTTGTTTACAAACTAATTATGTTTTTTTAACCAAAAAAGGTTGCTAGTCCATTAACCAAATAATACACATTAACCCGTCATTAGCTGGGGCATGGCAGATTCAGGTGTAGAATTAGTTTATTATAAGAGTGAGATAAGGGAATCATAATCATTAAATCTTCTATAAAATTGTAAGGATTAATGACCACTTACACCACACACTTTTAGTGCTCTAACCATTCTTACAAGATCCCATTTTTAATATTTGTTCCTTTTTGTCCAATGACAACTTCACAACCGAAGATATTGTTTCAATGCCCCTCTCCCTTTGCATTATTGGAAGCAGAAATCTAAATAAAAAATATGAGTAAAGAAAGTATCTTAATGATTCTGGCTTAGTCATTCCTTTTTCTAGAAGCTGACACTGTTCTGCCATGAAATTGGCTTTTTCAGGTGGAGCTTCTTATTCTGTCACACCACTTCTACAAATCATCTTCTTGCCTTGATGGAGTTGATGTTCTCGTGGCCCTTGCTGCAACTAGGGTTGATGCTTATGTTTTGGAGGGTGATTTTCCATGTTTGGCTCGCCTGATAACTGGAGTTGGAAATTTTTATGCTCTCAATTTCATTCTTGGCATTCTTATAGAAAACGGTCAATTGGATCTTCTTCTTCAGAAGTATTCTGCTGCTGCAGACATAAACACTGGCACTGCTGACGCTGTCAGAGGATTTCGAATGGCTGTTCTTACATCCTTGAAGCATTTCAACCCTAATGACCTTGATGCATTTGCCATGGTTTGTATTTTTTTTATATTGCTACAATATCAACTACTAACAATGTTGTTTATTTAGCATATAATAAATGAATATATAGATTAATGATGTATGCTGCTAACTTACAATTTAATTATGTAAATATATTGAATAAGTCAATACCTTTTGTTTCACAATAATTTAGTCTAGTGTATGCCACTTTTTGAGCCATTCATAGTCAAATTATTACTTCTTAAATGACTCAGGGATTATGGAAATAGTTTACTGTTATCCGGGTCTATAATATATCAATAGTATATCATTGCTTATTCTGGGTTATGTTAATAGCTCTTCAAGCCGCAACTTAAAAAGTGAACAAGTTGCTTTTTCCTCATGCTCAGAAAGTTTCTCTTTTTTTTTTTTTTTGGTTCTCTTCTCAAAATCAATGAAGTTTAATTTCTTTCAAGCTGAAGCAAAGAAGCTAGATTAAAATATGTGATAATTTATTGAATATAATTTTGTGTTCTGTACAGGTCTACAACCATTTTGATATGAAACATGAGACGGCAGCTCTTTTAGAGTCACGTGCAGAGCAATCATGTGAACAGTGGTTTCGCCGCTACAACAAGGACCAGAATGAAGACTTATTGGATTCCATGCGCTACTTCATTGAAGCTGCTGAAGTTCACTCTTCTATCGATGCTGGCAACAAAACACGTAGGGATTGTGCTCAGGCTTCCCTTCTGTCCCTTCAAATACGAATGCCAGATTTTCAATGGCTTTATCGATCAGAAACCAATGCTAGACGAGCATTAGTTGAGCAGTCTCGATTTCAAGAAGCTCTGATTGTAGCTGAAGCTTATAACCTGAACCAGCCAAGTGAGTGGGCGTTGGTACTGTGGAACCAGATGCTTAAACCTGAAGTAATGGAGGAGTTTGTGGCTGAATTTGTGGCAGTTTTACTTCTTCAGCCTTCAATGCTGATTGATTTAGCTAAATTCTATAGAGCTGAAGTTGCTGCCAGAGGAGATCAATCCCATTTCTCTGTCTGGCTCACAGGGGGAGGATTGCCAGCTGAATGGGCTAAATATTTAGGAAGATCATTCAGGTGCTTACTGAAGCGGACTCGGGATTTGAGGTTGCGGATGCAGTTGGCTACAGTGGCAACTGGATTTGGGGATGTCATTGATGCATGCACAGAAGAAATGGATAAGGTCCCTGACAATGCAGCCCCACTAGTACTGAGGAAGGGTCATGGTGGAGCTTACCTCCCTTTAATGTGAATCTTTCTACTGTAGCATCATAATGATTGGGACCTCGAACCATTGATACATTCAAAACAATTTGGGATTATTGCTGCAAAGCAAACATTGAAGATGGCGAGCAGAAACCTCAAGTGTTTTGACCAAACTAAAAGTGACGTGTATATTTTTTGGTTTAGTAAATGCTTGATGGTTGTACATTAGGCCAACTGTGTATCTATAGCTCATTCTTGTAAAACACCATTCTAGTTTTGTTTTCTCCATTTTTTGCAGGGAGGAGAGGCTAGTTTACTGTCCGTTTTGAGGCTAGTAGAATAGAATGTTCCGTTGGTTTCTTTTTTCTTTTGCTCCAAAATGTATAGTTCCTGTACATCATTATAAAAATCCATTTCTCATGTTTTACATACATGCTCCAATTCTTTCGACTAAATATTCATGCCTAGTGCTGATTTCACACAACGCAAACTACAGACAGCCTTTTAGCTTTGCTTCAGAACTTGTTACTGAGTGATGCCATTTCAATACAGACAATTGTTCCCGAAGCTCTCTAGAGTATTAGCTTTTCAATAAAAACGTACGTTTCTGTCTTTTTTTACCAAATGAATTGAGAAAAGCAATTGCAGCCATGCTATTTGAACCAACCCTTCCCTGACTCAAGTGCACTCCCTTTACCAATTACGGCTATGCTTAGACGGAGCAGCTATGTCAACGCGATTGATGGTTCATTTTTCATTTTAAATATACTTTTTATTCTTTTTTTTTAAATTATCAAAACAAATTATATTAACACGTAACCTTAATCCATTGATGGCATTGACCCTGTCCAGGTATGTAATATGATGTTTTGTCTTGCCTGGTTTCGTTTTTGACTGAACAAATTTTAATCCAAAAAAAGTATTGGTGACTTAAATTTGTTTCTTAAACAAAATTTGTATGTATCAAGCGTGACTGGAGAGTAGCAACAAAATAGTTCTTACAAATTATGAGAATATTGTTAATGAAGGATTTGATTTAAGCATTAAAATAACGTTGCTTATTTTTATAATTGAGAATAAATTTTAAGGTGATTATCAATTAGATTTAGTTATTGATTAAAAATAAACTATTTAAATTTAATTGAGTATGTATGAAATTAGTTTTGTCGGAAGAAACAGATTATTTCAGAAATTTTTATGGTTCAAAAGAAATTAATTTTTATTGAGTGAGGGTTAACAAATGAATCACGTCAAATAAATGATATAATTTCATATTTTGGTGAGATAGTTTTAGAATCTTTTGACCCATCATGTTTAACCAACCATTTAAAATGGGTTAGGACAGGTTGGTGAATTAACCATTTGGACTGTTATTTTTTCCTTCTGTTTTTATAATAACTAAAAAATTTTAAAATGTAACTTGATTCGCTCTTGTATGGTTGTGATTTGATTATTTTAGTCATTTTTAGTTGTAAAAGTTTTATAATTCTCCTATTTTTATTTTTTAATATATTTTTTATCTTTTTGGTTTAATTATTATTTTTTCAATTGGTAGGTGAGTGAACCTGTCAATCCATTTTAAAATTGGATTAGTTGGTTCACCTGCTTCCTAAAATTGGATGAATTTAAATTTTTTAATAAATTGAGAAAAAAATGTATTGCTTTATTGGTCTCTTAGATGAGATATACTTTTGACACAAACAAAAATTAAATGTATTTTATAGTAAAAAAAATTAAAATAGAAAAATAGAAAATTAGTTATTCAAATTTCATGTAATGAAAAACACTAAATCATGCTCGAATCAATTGAAATTGAATAAATTTTTGTTGAAAGAAAATTAACTTCCAAATCAACTCATGATTCTCAAGCTGAATTAATTCCCTTACATTTAACTTATTGTTTGTATTATAAGTTTTGTTCATGACTATTTATAATAAAAATAAAATAAATGATTTTTTTAATAAACTAAAATCAACTTATGCATTTAAATTTAATAAGAATTCTCTCGTCTATCCTCTCTAAAGTTAAAATTATACAATAGAATTTTAACATGAAAAACTCAATTTATTTTATCTTTTTATTTTCTTCTCATATAAATATTTATTAAAACAATTTATTTAAACAAAACTTAATCTGACGTTACTTTGCATAATTGATGAACCAAGTTAATGTCTAACAAATTTAAGAACCAAAAATTGCTCTCACATTTTTAAGGAACTAAAGTGAGTAGTTTTTACTTCAACACTAGAAAAGTTGCAATAATTGGTAGAATTAATTAAAATGTATTGTTTCAATGAAAAAAAAATTATACTATAATCCAATCATGGATTAAAAATTTACAACAAATAATATCCATTCTTACACGGCTCGAAGGCAGCAGAGAGGATGAGTAGTGAGGTACCAAAAAAGCAAGGAACACCAAAGAAGACAACTTCTCGAAATACCCAGACACAGAATAAATGGGACATTTTTATAACTATTTTTTTTAGGAACTGTTTTGTTAATTATAATTCATCAAAGAATCAAGAAATCCTAATCTCAATTCTTATTAATGTCATGCCTTGAACAAAGTCATATCCCACGGACAAGCAGGAAGGGAAACAATCAGATACAATGTTACTCTGAAAGCTTAAAGTTGAAAAATAAAAAATTAAAAGAGTATACTGTATTTAAGAAAATATTTCACTTGAAAAAAGGCACTGAGGGGAGAGTAAAAGAAAAAGTAAGAATAGGCTGTGAAAAAATCCATTAATCTTTTCTTTTCTCTGAGTATGTGTTCTGAGGTAGTGTAGGACGCCTCTCAGCAAGAAAACGTTTTGTACTCTCAAGGACGCCAAAGAATATTGAACCACCTATGCCTATCCATAGTACTCTGGGACCAATACCCTGCAGTAAATATAAGATTATAATTTATAAGCACCATAATATATTTCTTGCCACGTGGCTGTACCCTTCATTTGGATTATGCTACTTCACCACTCAGGCTACAATGTATGAACGAAAACACAGATAAACCCTTACCTTCAAAAAGGCACCAGGTCCTTCTTCCTTAATAATGGTTTGAACACAGTCTACAATTCCCTTATATTGGTTTGCAGATCCCTTGAGGAGGAAAACAGGAACTTTATTAATTGCTTGATAATTCACACTGAATATTCTTAATAATTTGCTTGTAGATTACCCATACACAGAAGGTATCATGTGTATGGAGGTTGATGGTCATCTAGTAAAAGAGTGATTAAAAAAAAGAAACATGAATCACATGATCATAGCTTACTTGAACCATTAACCTTGTCTTGATGACATCAAGGGGGGTAGTTATAGCTCCAGTTAGTGCACCTACAAGAAACAATGCAGCTATTCACATCTCAATGCAAGGCTAGTTGGACTTGCAATAATGCTTAACAAATCAAACATAAAGAAAACCAAAACACAGCAATTTATAGTTATACCTCCAAGATTCCTTATTACCCATAAATCCATTTCCCCTCCCCCTCGATATTATAAATAGAAATGGAAAATAATACACACTACAAATGATTAGGTGCAAGCATATGTTACGTTAACGGTGCCCATGTCTGAAATTTCAGAGGTGCAAGTTTCGTCAACTCAATCGTGCAAATACTTAATATAAAATAAGTAGCATATTACCAAATAAAACAATATTCAGTTTTATTTTGCTATTGCCTATTCATTTCTCCACTGCGTAACAAACCCAAGAGTTTTATGAAGATCTTGGTGAATTGGAGATAGCAGATGATTAACGTTCCTCTCAGACACGAAACTCCACTGATGCACTCATTCCATTATGTTTGTGACCACTTTATCCTCTGGGAGACAGTTAACATGGTGATTATGATTCACTAAAGACTACAACACAAGAGGAGTTTGCAGAATCTATGGAAGCAATAAGAGAGAAAAACGCATATCAATGTCAAGTATAAGATATATTATAACACAATTTATACTCATTAATAATTTGTTCTTTATAGCACTCAGTGGGACCATGAGTAAGCAATGCAGTACTTTTCCATGAAAGCATCGTGTAGATCAGGAAACCAAAAGAAATAAGATTCAGGTGCTCCCCATAAGCTGCTTTTTTTGTTCATTTTTAACTGATCACCCAAGCATCAGATAGAGAAGGAATGCAATTGTTAATTGTAAACAGTAAATGCTATTTGAGTCGGACACCATACACCTTACAAGATTAATTCACATGGTGAGGATAAGAAACTGGCCTTTAAATCCCTCGTGCAAAAAACTTCTAGGCTTAAAGCATGAGCTCACCATAGCTATCTAGGAATGAAACTTAATATGTATGTATATCCACATATTCCTCTATAATACATATATAATGCCATGCATTTACCTGCAAAAGCGCCAATAATTGCATTTTCTGGATCGTTCAGATTTCTTCGTGCCTAGCAAAAAGGAATGCAAATCAAATCACCAGTCATGAAATGAAATAGAGGAGCAAACAGCAGCATTGGTTTCTTTTATCAACTCCAAACAACTATATATCTCACATGAATGACATGATACTAATTCTTTCAATTTAAAGTACAACATCGAATTCACGCTAAAAATTATGGCAGCATAAAAGAGAAGGGACAATTTTAATAGTGAAAAGACTATGAATTCTGCAAAACTTTTGTTTGCCAGAAAGATCTGAGAGGAGGAGAATTCTTAGCAGCAATACTAACCACAGTGACTAGGCATTTTATCAGAAACAACTAGATGAATTTTCAGTAAGAGATTACAGTAACATCTGCTAATATGTTCAGTATACACTTACAGTTATAGCTTTTTTCAATGATAAAAAAAGGTAGCCTAATGCACAAGGCTCCCACCAACATGGAGTTTAGGGAAGCTGTTTCTCCATTAAATCCCTCGAGCACCATGTCATAAAAAGCTTTATGATACTATATGAAGAAATTTTATAAGGACTACAAAGAAAGGCAAAGTAAGGATCTGTCTGCATGTCAATCTCACAGATTCTACTGAAATAGTGAATGTATTATGTATAAGTATAACACCACCAAGAGCCCATAAAAACAATCCTGTCCTATAGCAAAGTTAAAGGACAGAGATTTCCCCTCTGAAATATGAACATTCCACTCAACCAAAGAGACCAAAGGAAAATCACATAGCATACTGCCACAAAATCTTTGCCCTCCTTAATCATTAAGCATGACCAAAAAAATATCACGATGTATCTGGCTCAAGCCACATTATTATCAGAAGTGCACTTTGTTACAGTTACAGAACCACCACACCTTAGCATTAATTCAATTGAGCACTGCACCATATAAAAGTGTTGGAAAGCTGCCCAAATTGTGGTCACTCCTATCCTGCCTTAGCTGCAGCCTCTTTGGGGGCTGCCTTAATTGCAGTCTCAAGGATGGGGGTTTACTCCCACATTGACTAGAAATATGGCTTAAATAAAGCTTATAAAGCTTAAGCAATTTTCACCTTGCAAACCAATTTTGTGAGGTTGAGTTACATCCTAAGCCCAAATTTTAAGAAAAAGACTTTCATCTTAGGCAAAATATTGATTTAGTTATGTCAATATAAAACCATGTTTTTGTTACTTAATCAGGAAATCAACTAAAGCATTGTTATTTAAAAACAATGTTTGTCTTTCTAATATCTTTCATGGGAAATCTTTATTAAATCCAAACTATGAAGATAAAGAGAGGAATATGTATCATTCTCTCCCCCAAAAAAGAAGTCATTTGAAAGAGGGCTGGGTGAAGAAGCAAAATTTCAGTTCAAGCATTTCATTATTACTGACACATAAAAGATTGCATTCTGAACTAATAATAGGAAGGAAAATTGACACTCTAACAGCTACTAAGAACTCCTTATAGAGGTAGATTTTAATCAATCTAATTGTTGAACTTTACATAATTATCATGTTGATCATTATTAGAGATAGTTACTTTATGTTCAATATGTGCATTTGCATTTATAACATTGTAATTTCCTTTAGATTTCTTCTATTACAGAGTTAGTTAGTTTGACCTTAGTTTGTCAGGTGCTTACTCAGCAATGAGTCATACAGTTCATCTATATAATTTACTTCTAATGAAAGATTCATAGTTCAGTTCTATTGATCATGCACATCAATGCTCCATCATATAATATAGTAAGATGAATTCAATTAAGATAAAGTGCAACACAGAAGAACCAGCTTGAGGCTATAAAGAAACTACAAAAGAAAGGAAGCAAAGAGCACACGCATCAGCTCACTAGTCCCTTTGCATGTCAGACCTACAAAGATCCTTAAAACATTCATGAAGAGAAACTCGTGGGAAAATTAAGACATCAATCCTGTTCTATAAAAGTTGTGGAGAACAAATTTATTATGCCTGAAAATTCTGGATTTGTGCATCAGCCAGATGCACCAAATTCCCAAGAGTATACCATAATGTCAAAGCACCTTGTGTATCCCATCTACTTCCAAAACCTCTTAAAGTAAAGAAAAAGACTTTCAAATAAGGCTGACTTATCCAGAAACCTCCAAACATCCCAAGCATTATATACTAGAGCATGTTGCATTGCATGGTTTAGGAACAAGAACAATATGATGATCAATTTTAACTCTTAATCCACCCTCATCAGGGTTAGCTATGATGTATCCTCAAACAAATCAGTTCAAAACTTTATCTTATTGAATTCATCTTACTATATTTATGTTGGAGAATTGATGTGCATGATCAATAGAATTAGAGAGAGAGAGAAAAGCTGAACGGAGGTAAATTGAACTGTGAATTTGATAAGAACTTTGGGAGAATCGTGCCATAAAAACTAACTATTGTAGTAAGAGAGTCCAAAGCCTTATAAACCCCACATTAGAATCTCATTCTTCCGATGTGGGACTCAAGTCTCATACCTTGCAATTAGATCCTAACACCGCACCACGCTTTGCAGGCCCAAGCACATCAATTCTCCAACATATAATATAATAAGATGAATTCAATAAGAACCACACCATAAAAGCTAGCTATTGTAATGGAAGAGCCCAAAGCCTTATAAACCCACACTAGAATCTCATTTTTCTGATGTGGGACTCAAGTCTCATACCTTGCAATTGGATCCAAATAGAATCTTTCTTATTTAGGGCCTATGCTTTCTTGCAACCTTCTTGTAGATATGTCTTTTTGTTGCTTTCACCCTGTCATTGTCAGATTCCCGCTCTCTGGACAAGTTTTTTTTTTAATATGCATAGTTTGGCAAACACATTACTTGCCATTACAACAGTGAATCCATTGTACAGCATATGCATAGTTTGGCAAACACATTACTTGCCATTACAACAGTGAATCCATTGTACAGCAGAGTATACAATATCAATTCTTTGTTGAAGAAAACTAAACAGTAAATAGGCATTTTCATCCTTTTGGTTCTCCTACTTGACTTTTCACTGTCTAGGAAGGAAATCTAAAGTATTTTCAAGCTCAAAATTATAATAAGACAATGGGAATGGAAATTTGCAGATAAACAAAAATCCAAAAACAATATAAGTCTCTAAAACACATAAAGACAGAACTTGAGGAATTTACCGCAAGCATATAACCTAGTCGAATCTGCTCATAGATGCAAAACTGAATAGCATCAAAGGGTAAATCCCGCAACAAAAAAGATCCATACCCCTGTGATTTCAAAGATCAATATCAAAGAAACATTTTAGCATATCATCGCAGACATGGGGAATAGAATTTATCAAAAAAATTAAATGGAAGAGATGATAAACTTCATACAGCATAAAATCCTTTAAAGCCTTCCTTAGAAGCAATAAGGCGCACAGCACCAGAAGCTGAAGTAAACTGCCCAGTTTGCATTCGTTGCTTGATAACCTGAGGAACAGGTAAAATTATGGAATTGTCCAGTGAAACAATTTTCAACCATGGAAAGGTCATTTTTACAAATAAGAGAGTTTATTTACCTCTGTTGGAACACGAATCAATGAAGCAGCAATCCCCCCTATGGCACCTGCAGTCTAATGAAATTGAAAAACACTGAAAGATTTTTATCCCCATAATAAATGATAAAATTTTACATCAAGAGAAGTGTGTGCTAGCAACAAAAGAATGATAAAATAAACAAAGCATCAACTCCAATACAAGCCAAATAAATGCCAGAGGCTTCAGAGGACCATAATTAGCCAGAATTCAGACTTTTGAAAGCAATAACAGGTCTTTAATCCACTTACATTTTCATGTCCCGATTGTAATTTTTGGAAAAGAGGTGATACTTTTTTTCTCTTATTCATATATACAATGCTAGAATATAAAGGTGGGAGTTTGGTTAGAAATGTCAACCAATCTGCAACAGTTTAGGAGAAAAATAAGAGATAAAAAACTGAAACTTAATTCTGATCTGAATTGGATAAGTTAGATCTTATTATAATTCTAACTAATCTTCCTAACTTTCCTAACAAGCGTTTACACCAATATGTTCATATCAATGTTTATATAAGCAGTATCTTACCAAATGAGCAAAAGCACTAAGGTTTTCAGGAAATATCCTCAGCAATTTTTGCTTTACAGGTTCATAAACTCCAACAAATAAAGCAGATGCCCTGCACATTTAAAAGCAACAAAATGGTGTTAAAGAAAGAACCTAGATGTGATTCATGAATTCATATCTTGATACGCATGAAATGAAAACCTGTGAAAATCACTTAAATAAATTTGTGAAAAAAAAATCTCTTTTTGGCTTTGAATATTAAATAGTTAATTCAAATGATACTACTGTTTCAAACAAATCATAGATAAGGAGAGGGTCAAAAAATAGTTGGTGTTAAGTGAAGCTCAGCCACCCTTTTGAAGAACAGTACAAAACTTGATTCAAACAACCATATATCGCCAAATGATCATACAATTTGAGAAGTATGATCACTGATTACAGCAATTAAAATATTTAATGGAGTGCCATGGGGCAAAACTCATTACTGAACTTCAAAATAGAAGCTTAAACTGAATTGTTTCAGGTTCACAATTTGTCCCAAAATTTTATATTACATTATTTTTTTTATGGGTAAGATAAATCCATAAAAAAAGGAGGAGACAGCCTGATGCTATAAAGCTTCTGCTATGTACAGGATCCAGGGTAATAGAACCAGAACAGAAAACTAATCAAATTTTGAGAATACTTTTCTTTTTACTTCACAATTTTCAATTAAAAGCCAAATAGGAATAATCTATGTAAATAGGAAGTAAAAATCTGTCATCCATGAATCAACAATAACAACCAAACATTATCCCATTATATGTGGTATAAATGCAAATATTGCTTGCCTGCTGTACACCCTAATGCAAGAACCTAAGACCACAATAGGGTTAGGAGCCTTGCACAATACCAAATGAGCTAACAATAATTCATGATAGGAGACTGGAAAATAATCTACATTAGGGGAGCACATTGTTGAAGTAGAGTTAAACAATGGCGCTTAGGAGTACATAAATCTCCGACATGAAGTTTTCAATTTCTTGTTTTCCTACATCAATATTATCTGCATAATTTTCACGTATTCTAAATCCAGCTACTTCAACGAACAAATGGCAAATAGTGTTGATCTGCATGATATTTTCCAACCATAACCAACATAATTTGCTGATGTTTGGACAATAAAGTAAATGAATTATCAAATAACTCTGCTAAATTCTTATGATTTTATGCGAATACACGAGCTCACTAGATATTTTGCATCTCAGTTTTTAGTAGCAACAATGTGATTGTGATCCCAAACTTCTCTAAAGGAACTTCAAGAACCTGGTTAAGTCACCCTTGCTTTCACTGGATCTCATCAATCGTATCATTTTCACAAAAGAAACCAGCAGAAATTCTGCTGTGAAAGTAGCCCCAAGTGCTTTGGCAATTTATGGATATAAGCAGATAGCAGGATGCAGCAAAAGAGTTAAGTAAACAAGGCACACCACACAAGAAATACTGTGGTCTGTCCTTTTGCGATGTCCATGGTCAAAGACAACAAATAATTACCACTAGGGAAAAGTCCAGAGAATACAGATTAGTGGCTTAACGGCACTGTAAGCACGCACCCCCAACTACACATACTTCCATTGCCTATTTAAGAGTGAAAGAAAACCTTACTTAGCAAACTCAACATCCAGTCTTATAATGATTCCAAAGGCAAGTACATACCAGATTATCTATATCATAAACAAACAAGCCCTGCTTATTTCAAAAATTTGGGAAAATTGAGTAAAGTCACATTCTACTATCAACACTATATTATTTGACTCCATGTCTCAACAAAGGCTCTGTTTTCAAGACATACTGCCAGAACCACCCCTACAAAAAGGGGCAATACTGAATACAAGCCAGAAGAATTACAATTCCTAAGCCACATCTCTTCACAGGACATAAACATCTCTCAAACTAACCAAAGAGTGTGTTTGGATTGCCGTTTTAGAGGCACTGAATGTCCATTTGCACTTTCCAAAACACAAAACGGAGAAGAACAATGTTGTTGGATTGGAAAAAATGTGAGTTATGTTCAACTGAACTGTTTCCCAAACACTCCCTAAATCTTCTTTTTTCGTCATATGTACTTTACAAGAATATGTTATTTCTCAAATATCTTTGCCACTGAATCAGGAAAATGAGAGAGATAGAAACCACTAATGTGATTTGCAGTTAGAATTTAGAAATTCACACAAGTTGTTTTCTTTTTCTTCAACAAAGAACATTCATAAAATTGCAAGTCTCTTGAGTTAGGTCACTGAGCAGAAATTCAATGAATCACCATCAATGGCAATAAAATTATTAAGCATGACAACAACTTTCTGATTTCTTTCAAAGATGACTGAGATTTTCAAAATTTCTAATTAACATAAAAACCTAGAATGTTTGAAACATCATGTTATCCATGAGATTCTCACGGTAAGACACCAGCAAGGTTCCCAGCCAATCCAGAATAAAGGCCTTTCAATATTAGTTTTTCTCCTCCACGAGCAGCCTACAGAAAAAAAATGTATATATCATCAACATATTTTATGTCAAGTCAACATACATACACACACTCAAAGGGGCAAATCATTGTGTGGTAGTGGCCATAAACTAAAAGTACACCCAAAAAATGCCATGAAGGGCACAAAATAAATTTCTTAACTTAAATTTAGCATATTGAAATTTTTATTCAAATTCAGAAAAGTCCATTATATTATGTAAATCAACTAACTAAGCATTCCATACATATTAAATGTTGAAAAATGGATATTGCAAGATGTTCATACCAATTGCATGAAAAAACTTTTATAGCTTTTACTATTTCCTTATTGTTAGATTTCATCTTAAAACTAATTGACATTATGTGAAGTTGTCTGATAAATATATAGATCATACCCAGTAATTGAGGCAATCAGTCTTTCCAACCCCCTACATAGATGTTTGTTGGACTAGGCAATACATGGAAACAGTGAAGATCCGCTCCACAAACCTTGTGTTGTAATTAATAGAATTTAATATTAGTCTTTCAGATTCTTAGGCTCTGGAGAATTGTAAAGTCTTTTGTCTCTTGAGATTCCTGAATTGAATGTAATTAAGGCTAAATATAGGAGTGATTTCCTCCCTTCTGTAATTATCAGATTAGAAATAAAATTATTTTCCATTTTCTCCTTTCAAATCTTTTAAGTTTTAAGTCCTTGTAAGTGACAAAAATGAATTCTATGTTCTTGTACCATATTAGATGGATTGGGCCACACTCACTCTCAAAAGAAGAAAATTGGCAAATTCATTTAAGCAGTATTCTGGTGATGTGGGACTTTCCAACCTCCTCTCCTCTCCCCTCCCCCCACATCACACCACATCACACCACACCACACCACATCACACCACACCACACCACACCACACACACACACAAATGTCTGGCAGACTAGACGAAACACAACAGAAGCTATAGAAACGGTAGAGATTCCCTCCAAAAACCACAGAAGCAACAAAAATGTCGTTTAGGCTGTGATATCAAATTAGAAATGGATTGAGCCTAACTCACTCCCCAAAGCTTATTCAAAGAAAGAGGATTGCCAAAGTCTTATAAGAAGTATTCAGGCCATATTCCTTTTCCTTGCCAATGTGGGACATCTTAACACTCACCTTGCCAAAATAAAATTTTACAGTGTTTTTGTCTCGAATCATGCCTAGCTGGCACTGATACAAAGCCTCATCACTCAGCATCAAGATTTCAGCATCAAACAGTAACCAGTATAATGCACAGCAAAGCACAACCCTTAATCTTTATTAGAATTTGTTTTGTCATAAAAACCTGCCTGCAGACGTGTTTTTATAGTGTCAATTGGGTATAAAGCTGTTTCAACAACAACTCCAGCTGTACCTCCTGCAATAACGCCCTCTGCAAATTCCATTTGGCTCATCAGAAAGATTGAAATGCAATGAACTCAACAAGAATACAGTATTAGTAAAACACTATTTAAGAGGGGAATAAAACTCCAGTTCTTCACTTCATATATGAAGAGTTGGGGAATAGCATTTTAGTTGGTCAACCTTCTACTTATAGAGGGCCTAAGAAAAACATTTGCTGCAATGGAACACCAACATTGATAAAATTTCTTCACTAGGAACAACACCAAAGAAGATCTTATAATTACCAAATAAAGTGCGTAAGAAGTCAAATGGCTTTTGCTCTCCCAGGCTAACTGATGCAAAAGAATTTCTCAGAAGTAAGTTTTGTTTTCTCTTCGTACAAGCATCTGCAAAACCATATAACCTGCTAAAATGAGAAGCAGATAGCACAAACCAGCAGCAAACAGAGTGCTAAAATATCGCATGAACATGAGATTCTCACCCTTCACAACATCGATCTGTACGCTAAATCATTCACTAAAATAACAAATATGCTAACCATTAACAAGTTTAGTTTATATGTAAAAATGCTACTCCCTTTCACCGACCACAATAATACAGTAAAATCAGTAATTTTCTTATTCCCTCTCCGGATATTATCCTAAGTCCCAACTTACATATGTTGAATTAAAAAAGCCTCTGGTTTCCAATGGTTCCACTTTAATCAATATATCATAAATCCTTCTAATTGTAACAATTATGAGCAGCAAAAATCAACTCCATCAAAATTACTAGCAATTTCTCCCTGTCTCCACAAATACTTGTATATCCTATAATAGTGAAATCAATAAGCTCCCAAAGTATTCGCACCAATAGAATAATAATACTAACTAAAAGAAAAACGAAAGAAAGAAAGAAAATCACCTCTTACACCAATCACAAGTAATAGGCAATCACAAATCGAACCTCGACACATGCTCTAACCCAAAATAGTAAGGACTAAAGATGATAAACCTCGCATTTATAAATTTTCATATAAATATAATCCCAATAACCTATGTCTTAATTCCTCAAAAAAAAAAAAAAAACTCTTAAATTCACCTATACATACACAACACAATGCAGAAAATGCAAATGCGTTACTTACCTGGTAATGAAATGGCAGAGTCTTTAACCATAACGGACACTGTAAATGGACCCATTAAGGCCCAACGACTTCACCACTAACCAAACAACAAATTAACCGAATTAGTTAGTATTTAACAAACAAAACATCAATTTTTTAAACAGAGAAAAAAAAAGGGAGGGGGGACAGCAACAGAGGTTGTTTCAATACATTGTGAAGAAAGAGAGAAGTTTTACCGCAGAAGTGAGAAGAGTGATAGAGCAAGGGAAGTGAAGAGATGAGACGAGAGTAAGGGATAAAAGAAGTAGGTGTGTGCAGAAACAAGTTATCTTTTTTATTTTCCTAAGTTAAACTATCCGTTAATTCCTGATGTAGGGTTGTTTAAGAGTTTAATTTCTATCATGAAAATTATTTGATATAAACTCTAGAATTGTTATTATAAAAATAATCATTTGTGATCGGTGATTTAATGAAAATATAAAAATCTAAAGTGTAATGCTGTTATTTATAAATCTATTGAGTTGTAGTTTTCTTTTTCAATTTACTCTTATATTATAATATAAAAAATTTAAAAACTTCTCACGATATTTACAAGATATTCTCAATTTCTTTTATATGTATTTTACATCTATTCTCAAGTAAGAAATGTATATCTTTTATTTTTTTAATTATTTATACATTTTAATTAGTTGTTGTAAATTTTGTAATTTGATTTAAGAAATAAATTTTTATATTTTATAAAATATTATATAAAAATGAATAAGTCTTTGACGTTATTTCAAAATTATATTATCACTCTTAGAAGTACTACTTTTGTATGTACAAATATTTATGTTATGGAGAGTCTATGGAAGAAGATTTTGAAATTAGTCGTGGAGATCACTAACTTCTAATACCATGACAAACAATCAAGTAAATTGGGGTCATTTATATCAACATAACTATTGGAAATTTTAAATTTTCACTCGTTTTGATTAATATATTGAAACACAATCAACTTGTGAATTCACCATTAAAAGACCTCAATGACTACATTGAAGAGTTTTTATAAATCCACGAGACTTACAATTATGAAGGGTTTACCATCACATGTAGTTAAAAAAATTATCTCTCAATCATCCCAAATTATTTTATTATTTTATCTTATATGTATATTTGATCTTTTAATTGTTCATTCATCTCAACTAATTATTCTAAATGTTATAATTTGATTTAAGAAATGAATTTCCATATTTACAAAATATTATATAGAAATAAATGGTTGCATAACATGCTTAGGTTGGTGTCACTTAAAGAATAAAAGCAAATGAATGAAAGAACATCTATCCAATTTTCATGCCACTAAGGCAAAATTCCAATAACGATGTATTTATGTTTAATCGGTTTGGACCAATTGGTCAAACCAGTGGAATCACTAATCGTACCTCTTATTGGATTGAACACACCACTAACTTGGGAGGAACTAATATTAAAATGAATTAGTTTTTTTACACACGTCTCCATGTATATTTGTTGTAGTTGTCTCTTTGCTGCATTGTGCTACTTTACGCGCCTATTAGCTTTCTCTTTTATCTTTTTATTACATTGTGCTACTGGTACATATTGCTCAATATCATATTTCTTTTCACTATACTGTAGGTACGAAGATTACAAAACAAATTATTACACTAAGCCATTATTTTGAACATATGATGCAAATATGTGTGTGAATTTATTTATTTAAACTAGTTCATGTATTTCAATTAATAACTATTCGCTTCGATCATTAATCTAATAATCCAATACCTCGACTGAATCAATAATTAGTCCAGTTTTTAAAATATTACGATATGTGACATCCTTGTTATATGGTTATAATGCAATCTATTCACAATCCTTGTTATATGGTTACAATGCAATCTATTCACAGATTATTAGTAATTAACATCGTAATAATATTAACAAATATGCTAATACAATAAAGTAACATTCTTAGGATAAAATGTTTATTGGATTCAAAAATATCCTATAAAAATAACACTATTATAAACGAAGTTACTTGTTAGATTAAAAAAATTAGTCTTACAATAATTTGTTATTCTCTATAAAAATGTTTATTTCGTCTTTGATATATATATATATATATTAAAATCACCTCAACTTAAATATTTAAATAATGCTTCCATTCCACATATGCGCTCAATTGCATGCACATTTTACATTTTCAATAAACCTCATACCTAATGTCACATGAGGGTATGGACGAATACTTTATATGCTACACCTACAATGACAAGAAAGAATAATAATTTCAATAAAAAAAAGTAAATAAATATCACAGATAATAATCAATATTGACCTAATCTAATAAATTAATAATAATATTTTTTATTAAATATGAAAAAAAGTTTACCAAATCAATAAACATTTCATATAATAAATAAAACAAAAAATATATTACCTTATCTAAAACACAACAAATTTAATTCATTTTTTATTTACCAATATAGTATCTCATTTTTTTTTTCTAGTTACTTCACTATAACTATTATAACAATCCTATAAAATAAAAATAACAACTATATGTACAATATTTAGACTTAAATCATATTTAAAAATTGTGATAAATAAAAAAAAACAAAAATATATTGCATTAACTAAAACACAATAAAATTAATTCAATTTTTTTATCAATATCACGATTTATCATAATTTTAAAATATATACTTCGCTTTTTTCCAAATTATTTAAATTTTTTAATTCATATTTTTTTATTCATTTTCCAAATTATTTAACTACAACTACCACAACAATCATACACTATAAAAATAACTTACTACATTTACAATATTTAAGCTTAAATAATATTTTTAAAATATGATAAATCAAAACACAAAAAATCCATTTCACTAACTAAAACACAAGAAATTTAATGCAAAATTTATTTACCAATATCACAATTTAACATAATTTTTAAAACATATATCTCATTTTTTATTTGCTATTTAACTACAACTACTTTAGCGTCACATACAATAAAAATAACGAGTCTAATTACAATATTTAGAGTTGAATAATATTTGAAAAATACAATAAATCAAAACATAAAAAACATATTGCATTAACTAATAACTAAAACACAATAAATTTAATTAAAATTTTACTTTCCAATATCACAATTTAACACATTTAAAAAAAATCTTATCTTTCTAATCTTTTATTTAACTACAACTATTTTTATCAATCCCATACACAGTAAAAATAACTTATAACCACATTTAACTACAACTACTTTAACAATCTTGTACAAAAAAAAATTATAACTATATTGACAATATTTAGACACAAGTAATATTTTAAACTGTAATAAACCAAAATTCAAAAAATATATTAAATTAACTAAAACACAATAAATTTAATTTTATCTCCCAATATCACAATTTTCTAAAATTATATATCGATCTTTTTCAATCAATTTAACTACAATTACTTTAATAATCTTATTCAATAAAAAAAATATTTACAATACTTAGACTTAAATAATATTTAAAAAATATAATAAATCAAAACACAAAATTAAATTACATTAACTAAAACCCAAGAAATTCATCCAGATTTTATTTGCAAAAATCACAATTTAAGACAATTTTTAAAATGTTCGGATCTGTTATTTAACAACAACTTTAACATTCCTATAAAGTTATATTTACATTATTTACGCTTAAATAATATGTGAAAAATTACAATAAACAAACAATTAAAAATACTAACCTTGTACGATTTAAGCTTTAAAAAATCTTATATAATTTGAAAATTTATAATAAACAAAAAAATTAAAAATACTAACCTTGTACAATTTAAGCTTTAAAAAATCGTAGCAATAACTATTTATGTGTCAATACGCCTTAGACCAATCATAAGAAGTAATTATTTAATAATTTTTTAACTATGAAAACTAGAATAAGGAAATATGATTTTTTTTCAAATAACAGAATAAAAAATTACTACAAAGAAGACCATGTTTGACAATTTTTAAAATCTCTTCGTTGGTTGTAAAAATGAGAGATACGAGAAAAAAAAAAAGAAAATGATAAATGTAAAAAATGGACATCAAACAAAAATAAAGAATCAAAGTGGTAGGGTGAGAGGATGTAGTAGTGTTCAAAGAATTAGGATGGTAACTATAAAAATGAGAGATAAAAGAGAAAAATAAAGAGAAGAAAATCAAAGTGAAGAAATTGAATGAAAAGAGGACTAGAATATTGCAGGGATCATAAGATAAAAATGATAAAGGAAATTAATATTAGTCATGTAAAATAAAAATAAAGGAGATGGAAATTAAAAGTCAAATTTTAAGTTGGATTTATTACATATTAGGTATTATCATTTAGTAAGTAATGTATATTATTTATGTGGCATGTATTTTGTACTTGTATCATATGTCAATGATTAGTGATATGAGACACTTTCCTAACATGGTATATGTGAAAATAAAATGCACCTAGTATATGTGTTACGCTATGTCTATGTATCGGGTGTAACATACATTTGTTGGGTGCTACATTGTTGACTTATCTTGTCAAATGGTAACATTGGATTCGATATGCACATTACTTTTGTGATGAGTGTGTCTCACATTATTATTAGATCACACTTGTTACACATATATAAAACAATTTCTTAAATCTTAACCATGTATTAATAGGTTGTTTATTTAGATAAGTTGCCTACATTTTATATTAATTTAGTGAGAGAGAAAACTTAGAGACAATAACATAATGAATATAACAAAATAGATTTCATTATGGAGTAAATCAAAATAAAAACCAAAACAAAAAATTATTCCTTGAAATTCATATTCCTATGTATGCATCACAAGAAAATAAGACATAAACTGTGAAGTGAATAGCAAGTTTAGAAGGAAAAATAAATAAATGAATGTCAAATTGCTTAATCTTTAATTAGTTTATTACTTTTTATATTGTTTTAATGTCAAGATTCTTCTTTGCTCTGTATTCTTAATTTACTAAAGCAAATTTACTTTTTGATATTTATACATGGTTTATATGTAACAAGCCATATTTGATAACTGAAGTGAAATAATGACACATCTACAAACATGATTTCACACATTCACTGCACTTTTTTTTTCTATTATGATGACCTTAAACATATTTAAATTTACAGTAGTACCTAAATTATTCTGATCTATGATCACTAATTCCTTACTCACGAGCCAAAAAGTGTTTACATAAATGTTGTGAAAATAAATGTGAATCCAATTAAAAGGCCTCCTATATTTTGTATTGCTCTTATAATGTTTCCACTACTGATTATTGTTATAGGGAATATGCAATCTCTCGTTGATGGGTCATTCATTACAATAGTGGCCAACCCTGAGAAATCACATGCCTCAACACTTTGATCATTTATTTGAAAATATTGATTAAAAGCATACGAAGCATTGCCAGCTTCATCCAAATGTGAACAAGAACAACCAGGACCTAAGCTTGTACAATCACCATTTGCACAAGCATAGCCCACTGAGTTTGACAACAAATTCTTGTTGGCATTCCTTTCAAGGACACACCATTTGCGCTCTTGGTAGATAACCCCTTTTGCTCCTATGGGCAATTTGTCTTGTCCTTGGCCAGAAAAATCTATAGGAAACTTAGGTTTTCCATCATAACCAAAAATTCCCCAATGACGCTCAAAGTTACCAGGTGCAATACTTTTCATGTTTTCATCAAAGAGAGAAAATAGATAAGCATTCATAGGTCCTGGATGAAGTGGAGACCCTTTTTTGCTTTGTATTTTCTTTAAGAAGCCTTGGTAGAATCTTTTTGCATTATTTATGTTGGCATCTTTGTGACCATCAGTTGGCCATCCAATTTCACCTATGGTGATGGACACATTAGGGTGACCAAGTTTTTTCAATGACCAAACAAGGGTATCTAAATTTGCATCAAACATGTTGGTATAATGTGCATTTTTGTCATCGGTAGTTTTACTATGACCATCAAAAAATGCATAATCCTTTGGAAAATCTTCATTTTGATATAGACTAAGGAATGGATATATGTTCACAAGAAATGGTGATTTCTTTTCATCAAGAAAGTTCACTATTTGTTTCATAACATCATAAATATCCTTGCGAAAAGCTCCATCTGAGGGTTTGTTTGAACCAGATTCATAAACATCAGCATTTAAAGCTGTAGTCACCTTGATTTTGTCTCCAAAACCAGCCTTATCAATAGCCTTTTGAACATTTTCCATCGCTGGAAACGTAATCCTTTCATACGAACCATTATAACTTTTTAAGAATGCTTCATTTCCAACAGACACATATCTGTAACACAATCATCAATAAAGAAGACATGAAAGCATAAATTTATGATATGTTGTTCATAGTAATTTATAATATGAAAATTTAAGTGTTTATTTATGTTTTCATTTTCTATGTTTACTTTTACTTATTACTTTGTTTTCAATCTATTTTATGTTTTAAAATTACAATGAAACATAAAAAAAAACAAAAAAAAAGTTATTTTTATTATTTTTTGTACAAATATGTGAAAACAAAAAATAAATTCAATGTGAATTGATAAATTTGTAATTACAAATAAAAAAACATAATTTTTTTTTTCCAAGTACGGGTCTTTGTATGGAGGAATTATATATATACACACACCTGATGTTGACTCCCCCATCATGCATATGTTTGCTAACATTATTTCTAACCCAATCTTCTGCATGGTCCTTATCCTTGGATAGTTTTTTCAATTGATCATTAGGAATCCCAACCATGACTTCAATGTCTGTGCCAGAAAAAGCACTTACAGTCCAAGAATCTGCATCAAAAATTTTTACCTTTTTAATTCCATTATCCTTAAGCAAATTCACCCCAATGAGAGGATTTATAGGGTGAGATGCCATTGAACCCCAATTGATACCAATGCTTGGTAGAGCCCCTGCTCCTTCGCCACCTTTTAGCTGGCAATGAGCTAAAACCAAAATCATACAAAACGTCCACATAAAGGAGTAGTAGATATTAGTCAATGTAACAAACAAAATAAAAGAGGTTAATTATTAGGCGAAAACATTTGTTAAGATTGAATGATTAAGAAGGTTTGAGAAAAAAAGATTGAATGTTATTAATACCGTGTTTAATTAGCTAAAATGTTTAAATAAAGCATTAGAAGAGTATTGGTTCTCAAGATACCTGTGTAACTAACTTTCTATTTGCAGATGTCATATGTAATAATTTACTATGTTAAATTTTCTATCTAAAGTCAGGGTTTATTTCTCACGTAAAATCAAAGATAAAATACAATAAATAAATTTGAGGGCGCATTTTGAATGATTTTTAATGGTAATTTTTAAAATTTTAAAATATCAAAATCAATTTTTAGTTTTTTATAATAAGTTTTAGCTTTTTTTAGTTTTAAAATAAATTCACCATCAAAGTTCTTTATCATGTTGAGATTAGTTTAATAATGTGTTTGGATGGTAATAGTAGTAGTATCTATGGTTGTAATTTGTGGTGGTGCTACAACTGGAAGGGAAGGTGACAATATTGATAATAGTGGTAGTGATACCAATAGTAGTAGTGACAATATTAATGATTATAATGACAATGTCAATGGTGATGATGCTTGGTAGAAACAAAATGACTATTGTTAAATGAAGTTGAATTTTTTTAAACTAAAACCTAAATTTATAATATTTTTTTGTTTATTTTAAAATAAATATAAAATTATTTTAAAATTGAATTAAAATTCATTTAAATTTTATTTTAACTAAATGCATTTTATTTAAAATAAGTAAATAAAAAAATTCACAACCACTCAACTAGAGCTAACCAAATTTTATGTTCTCTAGCCCAATACAATAATAGGTGTGCTTTGCATAATTTTTGTCACAAAATGCAAAACAAAAGATATCTTGTAATCAGTGGTCGTGTGTGTAAAACACTCATGATGTATAGGGGTCGGCAAAAATCTAAGGTTCAACCCGAAAACCACACTAACCAGATAAAAAAAATATTATTGGGTAAGTTTGGGTGGTTTTTTAAATTGTATGCAGTCTAAAAATTAGTTTATACATATTATCGCGGTCATATTTAGTTTTAAAATTATATTTTCGTTGGAAACCAAATCGATCAAACTATTAAGAAGTAAAATTTTACTACATATTTAAAAATAAGTATCAATTATGACTGTGTGAGTGACTAAAATTTGAAATTTGAATATTGTCTAGTTTAGATAAGAATAATTGTTAATTTTGTATATAGTCTCACGTGAGTCATTTTAACGAGTAATTGTTAATTTTGTATATAGTTTCACGTGAGTCATTTCAATAACATATGAAGCAGTGCATGTATAAAATATATATTTTATATATAATTTATATTTTATTTGACTATTAAAAGAAAATAGGTGAACTTTTATTTAAATTTGTAGATGGTGAAGCACCAACTGAAGTTTAATGAAAGAGAAAATGAGAAATGTAGATGTTAAAGAGGTGTTGCTAGTTGTTTGAGTTGTTTAAGCTGAGACATTAGAAAAGGAGACCACATGACATGTCATAAAAAGAAAAAGAAAAAAAGAAACCGCAACACACAATTAATAATGTCATCTCTAATTGGTTGGAATCGGTACAAAATATTCTTATTTTGGTTCACAATGGATTGAATTTTTTATATTTAAAACCTCTTATAACCGTTGAATGTCCAATCCTATTATGCATATTAACTTTATATATCTATACGAAATACAATACATATCATGCATTAGTTTTTATTTACAGTATTATAATATATGCAAATGTGTTAATATTTGATATTTTGTGAGTCCCTTCTGAAAAACATGGACCATAATTTTTATTTTGTTTTAAAAGTTTCCTAAACAAATTTGTTACAATAGAATTAGTCATACACAAGGATAAATGTAACAATTTTTTTCTCAAATTTTAAACGATTATCCATATCATGTTCGAGAATAAATATATACACGTACAGGGATCTTTTGACTAAATTAATGTAAAATTAAAAAAATAATTTACTAACAAAATATAAATAAAAAACAATTTACTAGTATGCTATAATTTTATCACACGTGTGTTAAGTATGTGACTTGGATGGTAGCATGTGTGACTTATAATAAAGATACAAAATGTCACGGTAGTAGTGTGTTCCATAATAATGGGTGAATGTATTGCACATGTTGAAAAAACAAAACATATTTAGTACAATTCGCCTGTATACAACAGTAGAAAAAGAATTTAAAAGAGAGTTAAATATACGGCCCCTCTTCAGTTTTAGTTTTCTAAAAAATATTGATCAGTTTTAATTCTAAAAAAAAATTCTGTCATTTTTTATTTTAATTTTTATATAAATATTTTAGTGACTGAAATAAAATATTATTATTAATGTAATAATTATTTTATATCTCAGTCACTAATATATGTTAAAAAAAAATTATCACATCGATAATATTTTATTTTAGTCATTAAACTATTCAAATAAAATATTAAAAAATAAAACAACACAATTTTATATAAAACATATTCAACCTAGTGATTAAATTTAAATCAAGACATATAATATTAAAAAGAGTAACCTATGATTTTATAATTCTACATTATTTTTTTTAGTACCAACAAGAATATGTACATTAGTTCCCCACACAATAATGTCCAAACCGTTTTTAACTATATTTATATTTTTTGAGCAAAAATATTTTTAACTGTTCTTTTTAACAACAGCTTTTGAATTTTTTTCTTAATCTCTAATCTCCTTTGATTTAACATTTTTTAATATATTTTTTATTAATAAATAAAATAATATTGTATCACAATATAAATTATTTATTATAACTTTAAAATATAAAATATATAGTTTTATTTATTTATAATATAATATATATTAAAGAACAACTATTTATTATATATTTTAAGTATATAAATAAATATTTATTTTATACACTATAAAAGTTAAATACTAGTATATATACGAAGGTTTAGTTTTGATGTAAAAAATAAATTAATCAATTGAATAAAGAATTAAATATTAATAATTATTACACAATTTTGATGATTAAACGTTTTATTTTTCATATAACACTACTTAAATTTAATAAATATTCAAAAAATAGGTTAATATTCCAATAATAATAATAAATAAAATTCTTTCATATTTATAACAATCAATTATAGCATTATATATAGCTTTTATTCGTATGAATTCAAACTTTAATTAAATATTATTATATAAGTTTCTTTCATATATAATACTAATTGATTTAATACAAAAATAATAAAAAATAAGACCATATATAATTGTAATAATAATAAATATAATTCTTTTATATTCAAAACAGTTAATTAAAGCATTATAGTTTTTATTTTTATAAATTTAAATCTTAAATATTATTGTAAGTTTCTTCCATGTAACACTAGTTAAAATTAATACATAAATAATCTAAAAATAGGAAAATATCAGTAATAATATTCATGCCAATACTGCTACTAATAATATTAAATATAATATCTCCATATTTATATTAATTATAAGATTATAGTTTTTGTTCTTATAAATTCACATCTTAAATACTCATATAAATAACACAACAACATAATAAATATGATTTCTTTATAATCCAAACAGTCAACTATCATAACAATAATCATTAATACAAAACCATAGATATATAGAAATTAAATGACAACGTCCCATTACTTACATATTACACTTATTAGTAATCGCGATGTCATTATTTCCACTCACAATGGGTCTCATTTTTCAATAATGGGTAATATGTACAACATACGAGGCAGTGATGAGCCAATAAAAGACAATGCCACTAATATTGGTTACATAGAAACCACATGCACAAACTCTATAAATTAATAAAATTATATTTAAGCATCTTATTGGTAAATAACTTTGGAAAGTAGCATTCAATCATATTTAAATTAAATAATGTTACTGATACTACTAATAAAATCGAGTTTTTTTTATTCATAGCAGCTAATTATAACGTTATATTTTTTCTAGTACATATAACCTTAAATATTATTACAGCTCTTTATTGCATGTTTTCAACAACCAAAAAAGCTCTTTATTACATGTGTTAACATGACGATCTTTATAAGCAACACTGACTTATTTTTTGCATCTTTCCTTAATTTACGGTGTTATTTATTTTTTATATATTATTTACAGTTTTGGCACTGTTTCAGCAAATTGTGTCTACCTGCAATAGCTATATAAACAGGTAAGTAAAACATTTTAACTATATAAAAAGTGATTCATATAAAATTATCACAAAGCTTACCTTTTCTGCATAAGAAAAAAAATTCATCCATGGTGACTGATGATATAATTTTCTCAATTAACAATCTATAATCGACATCAGATCACTGCATCATAAAATGACGAATTTATCAATTCATATATTTTCTAGATCATATATGAAGATAGATTTGTTAACTTATTTAGAAGCATGTTTGTAATTTTATGCTTTAATTGCACCTTTTTTTTTATTATGGTTATTCCACAGATTTGTTTTTTTTTTCTTTCGAAATTTGATCATTATTATTCTAATTATGTAATTTTAATTTACTAGTTAATTTAATATTTAGTATTTTAAAAAAATTTCGTGGTACTCAATTATCACATCAGTATATTTATACTGACGTACAAATGCTATATTGTCACGTTAATATTTTTATTAAATATTACATATTAAATTAATGAATTAACTAAAATTGTACAACTAAAACAGTGAAAATAAATTTAAGAAAAAATTAAAGAACGGAATTATCAGAATAACGATAATAACAAGGAAAAAAATATAATTAAACCATAAAATTATAAAAAGTAATAATATAAAAGTGTAAATAGCCATAAAATTATATACTTTTAAAATAATTTTAAATCTAAACAAACTTAAATCCTAGTCTATTTCAACTAAAATTAACTAATTTATGTCCGAAGAAAAAATTATATATTTATCTATCAAAATGAAACATCATAAAGGTTACCATCATATATCCTACTCACCATGAGAGCTACTCAGATAAACATATATACTACTGCTATTCATACGTTACTCTTTAAAAAAATAAAAATAAAAATTCATCATCTTCATTAAATAAATTAGACCTATGATGAATTTGACAGGAGGTAGGGCTTAAGCCGTATTTCTATTGCTAGCTTAACCCCTCCGTAAACCCTAGAAGCAGTTTCTCTCAACCTCAACGTTGTTTTTGTTTGTTTCATTTATCCAAATTCAAATTCCTTAGTTGCTGCCGTCGACGCTCACACACCCGTTGTTTTAGTCCAGGTCTCATTTCCTCCCCAATTCTCGCTCATTATTTCGCTCCAAACTTTTCGTGTTCTTTTCCAATCTTATCATTCCTCTACTCGAGGCCTTTATCGTGCATGATTCTGTATTGACACAGTTGCGATTCTGATATTAATGATGACTCACGATTCAATTATATAATAAGGAATTTCAAATTCTGGCATGGGAATAATTTCAATTTATCGGATTATTATTATTATTGTTATAATGTTTTTGTTGTTGTTGTTCTTATGTTCGGTTAAATTTCGTAGCAGAGAAATGAGGAAGAAAGTGGACGAGCGAATCAGAAATCTCATTGAAAATGGCGTCAGAACAAGGCATAGGTCCATGTTCGTCATCATCGGCGACAAGTCCCGTGACCAGGTCTTTTTGTAGTAGTCTTAATGTCAAAGAAGTATAGAGTAGTGCAATTTGAGTGCTAAGTGCAGTTTCTACTGTGTGCAGATTGTAAATCTTCATTACATGCTTAGCAAGGCGCAGATTAAGTCCAGGCCAACTGTGTTATGGGGTTACAAAGACAAGCTTGAACTAAGCAGGTTCCGTTTACAATTGATGAACTTTGATGTACTTCTGTATTGGTTTATTTGAGTTATTCTGGATGAGGTTTACATGAGCTTGATTTAGATGATTAGAAATGTGCTAATGCAGTCACAAGAAGAAGCGTAGCAAGCAGATTAAAAAATTGATGCAGAGGGGTCTTTACGATCCAGAGAAAGGTGATTCGTTTGAATTGTTTGTGGCAAGTGGGGGATTAACTTATATTTTATATAAGGATTCGGAAAGAATTCTTGGTAATACCTTTGGCATGTGTGTACTTCAGGTATCACACACTTCCTTCTAGCTCTATGTCTTGTGCAGTTGTGCTTTCTAGGTTGTCTTTTTCTTTCCCTTTTCCAAGATAAATCAATTTTGCGGTCATCTTTCCATTTAGGATTTTGAGGCATTGACACCCAATCTCCTAGCAAGAACAATAGAGACCGTGGAGGGAGGAGGGTTGGTTGTTTTGCTGCTTCGTTCTCTATCCTCGCTGACCAGTCTGTACACCATGGTGATGGTATGGAGATAGATTCATCAGAATTGAAATTCTATTTTTTTTTTTTTTTTTTTATAATTTTCAATTCATTTGGTTAATTATAAGTGTTCTTTTAAGCTATATTTGTACTCCCCTGTTTTGTTCATATTTGAGTTCTGTGACCAGGAGTTTGATTTTGGGATATTCATTTTGTTTTTTCTTTTCTGCATTGCATTTATTGAAGTTCATAGACTTTCATGAAATATTAGACATCCTTCTCATAAAATCTATTGTTTTATAAAAAAAGGGATATTGGTCAATATCTGAGGTAATTCAGTGATAGCTTTTGTGATATATTTGGAACCTTCTCAATTGGCATGAGAATATTTTATAACAGCAACAGACCTAACTACATCATCCAGTGAAAGGGAAAAAAAAGCTATATAAGTTGTAAATGTAAAAATGTTTACTCAGATATCCAGGATTCACTTTGATGTTATAAGATGCGGGAGTGTTCAATTTTTGGGCACTTCTGTTAGGTGGTAATAATCCTTGTTTTTCATTGCTTTTGGATGTTCTGGTTACTTCAAAATATTGCTAAGAGGGTGTTACTGTAAGAAAAGAGGGTGGACAAGATTGAGAAATTTATGTGGGAATTGTATGATCTGCTTGGCTTGAGGATTGCAAGACAGATCATCTGGCTAGCTGGGAGGTTTGTTGCAGGACTAAATGGTTAAAAGGACTGGGAGCTTGATCTTGTTAATTTGGTGTCTTAAGAAACAATTCTCTCATATCCAACATTCCAATGCTAGAATTTAGAAGCAAGTTTTCATCAAAATTGTTAGACTGAATTTGTTATTAAAGTTACAAACTAGAAATTCATTACTCATAATCAACATACCAATCCTAGTTTAATTAAACTGGTTGGGGGTGGTTGTGAACTCAGACTCACAAATTCCTAACTTCTAAGTGCTCACTTATTTCTAATTATTACTACAAGTGTTAGCTAATGGTTTCTTTACATGTATTCGAAATGGATTTGATATCTGTCTTGACTCGAGTTAATGCTCTTTATTATTTTTATTGGAGGATTTCTTGTCTTGGTTGAAATCATTTCTTTCCTTTTTCTTAATAAATTTGTGTTATATAAAAAAAAGATATGATAAATTTAACCACAACATGATATCTAAGTTAGCCTACTTAAAGTTAAAAAAAAAAATAAAAGAATGGAAAGAGCTACTATTAGATAATAGAATGAAAGAAGCACAAGAAAATAGGATTTCTTGTAAGAGAAACTGAAAGCACAAAATATAGAACAAGAAAGGCACGCCGACTAAGTTAACTGGCTTCTATATATGTCTTCTCTTAATAGCCAGTAGCTGAGCTGGTGAGCTCCATAATGAGGCTAAGTAGACCTCTTTACTACCTCTACCTTGGTAATTTCTTTCATCCTTTTGAATAAAATCACATATACAAACAGATTTGTGGTGCATATAAGAGACAGCTCCCCAAAGTTCCTTCTATAAAGAACAACTTTTCTGCAAACAAAAACTTCCCACTAACTTGAGTCCATTTCTCAACTAGAACAAATTCTTGCTTTTGTTAAATCCCAAGCCTAGAACTGTTTCAAAATGCATATATCATGAAGGATGGATAGACCTATATGTTTGATTAGGGCTTCAGTAGAATAAATGTATTGTACGTGAGAAGTAAACATTGCCCCAAAAAATAATTATTTTTGTTGGGGCTCTAATAGAAATTATTGCATTTTCTCATTCTCCAAGCACTTTACATGGAAGCCTGAAAACCAGAAATTTATGTTTTTATGGTTAAGTAGCCAAGGCCACTGCATACCATGCTACTTTTCTGTTAAAAGTCTTATTAAATTCAACTTTCATGTCTATCACTGATTGCAGGATGTCCATGATAGATTTCGAACTGAATCCCACTCTGAGGCTACTGGGCGCTTTAATGAACGGTTCTTATTATCACTTGCTTCTTGCAAGGCATGTGTGGTCATGGATGATGAGCTGAATATATTACCAATTTCATCTCACATAAGGTCTATTACCCCAGTTCCTGTTAAAGAGGTACTCTCATTACGTCTTCAACAAAATATTTCTTTCTTTTTCCCTTTTCTTTTTGAATGGGGTTTGTGGATAGTTTTGGGTTTTATTGCACGAAAGACCTACTTTTAAAGTGAGCATAAAAGCAAAACCAATCTGATTTTTCTTTTAAATATTCTGCCAGGATTAATTCTGAGTTTAAATATGTAATGTGTCTTGATTGATGTTTATGAAGATTATGGTGCAAACAGGTCATTTTCTCTCTCAAGAATCTGGAGAGAGTGTTCTTATATGTTTTGCTTTCAATATATGGTATAGATGCTTCAGAATCTTGGTGATAGTTTGGAAGCATTTGATAACTGAATGTTGAGATATTTGTACTTGTAAAGATGGTGGGTAGAGATAATACAGAGAGGAAGATGGAACATGGAAGAGACTAGAGAGAGTAATTCTGTAATGGGATGATCTGCATAGCATAACCTCCCTATGTATATATAATAATACTATAATACTACTAGAGTATTAGTACAAGGTTAAGGATGCAGTACAGTGCAGTATAAAGTACATCTAGGCTCAGCCCACTACTCTCAAGTCTCAATAACTCTTAACAATACTGATTAATTTTCGCTCTTGATCTTTCATTGTGATGCAATATTTCCTCATACTTAGTGTCAGATGCTTACTCGTAATTGAAAACATTATCATGATAATTTTTGGAGTTATTATTTTCTATTTGGTGGTGTTGTATTCTGCATATAGTTAAACATTTAGTAAATTTTGGTTTTTGTTGTCTTGACTCTTGATATTTGAATAACTGCTAGCCTTGCACTGTCACCCTATTCTACTGCATCTAACTGCAGTGCATGTGCTTGCATATTTTTTAATCATATTACCAAAGCCATTTAAACTACATTGTAGGATTTTTTTCTTCTCTTTCTTGGCAGCCAAGCAAGATGCTTGTTTCTTTAAATTTTTGGTGGGGTTCTATCACTTATATGTAATGATTTGCCTCTGAATTGATGCTGTAGGAGTCTGATGAGCTCTCAGAAGCAGAACAGGACCTGAAGAACCTTAAAGAACAACTAAATGAAGATTTCCCTGTCGGGCCATTGATTAAGAAGTGTTGCACATTGGACCAGGTAGGATTAACTTTGCATTTTCTACTTTGTTCAACCAAATTTGTCTTTTGCTGGTGGATATGAGCAAGTTTTATATGACTTTTGTTAATAGGGAAAAGCTGTTGTGACATTTCTGGATGCAATTTTGGACAAGACACTTCGTAGTACTGTTGCTTTATTGGCTGCTCGGGGCCGTGGGAAATCAGCTGCTCTTGGTTTATCTATTGCTGGAGCTATAGCTGTGGGGTACTGTGCCTTCTGGACATACAGATATATTTATATGGATAGTTACAACAATTTTTAGTATCTTATAAGAAAATTATCTGTGTAGGTATTCAAATATCTTTGTGACTGCACCCAGCCCTGAGAATTTGAAAACCTTGTTTGAATTTATATGCAAAGGTTTTGATGCTCTTGACCTCAAGGTAGTAGTTCTCTCCCTTAATGACAGCTATTACCATTACTGGTTAATTAATATGGATTTAGTTGCAAAATTTCTAAGGATGGCAACTGGGCACCTTAACTTTGGTAATTAAGTAAGCAAAAGTTCGAAGGATGGCAACTGGGCAGTTTAACTTTGGTAATTTAGTAACCACTGGCATTTTAATTTATTTGATTTCTCTATGGTTCATTACCCATCTAAATCATAATGTAGTGTGTATTTGGATTAATTTATCTGCTCAAAAGTGAAGTTAAAAAAGGTTGACTCAGTACATGAGACTCAAAAGTTTAGAACCCTAAAGTTGCCCTACCAAACATACCAGCTTTTATCCTTAAAAAAAGCTTTTTGTCACAATTTAATCTTTTCCCAAAATACACTTTAAGAGTGGTTCTGTTTCCAATGTCCATAGGAACATATTGATTTTGATATAGTGAAAAGTGTGAATCCCGAGTTCAAGAAAGCTACTGTAAGGATCAATATTTACAAGCACCACAGACAGACAATTCAGGTAAGTTCATTGATCCTTCTGCATTAATACTGTTAAGGTAACTTACTGTTGCTGTGAGGTTACAAGTAAATGTAATTCTGGACTTATTTTTCATCTTAATTTCTATCAGTATATACTGCCACATGAGCATGAAAAGCTTTCACAAGTTGAACTGTTGGTTGTTGATGAAGCAGCTGCTATTCCACTGCCAGTGGTGAAGTCTTTGCTGGGCCCATATCTGGTCTTCTTGTCTTCTACTGTTAATGGGTATGGCGAATTTTTGTTTTGGTGAAATTTTCTATATATCATGCCAAATGCAATTTTTTATTTTTTTTGTAAACTATTATCAATCCTTTTGAACTATTAGCCATTTTGTTCCTCCTCTTAGTCGATTTTATGTCTCCTCATTTAATAGAGTTTAACATCTGATGTGACTTAATTACTGACCTTTTTTGTAACTCATTGAAAGTTATGAAGGTACTGGACGCTCTTTATCACTAAAACTTTTGCAGCAATTGGAAGAGCAAAGCCATGTGTCTGCTAAGAGCACAAAGGACACTGGTTCTGGTACTTATTTATGCTTCTGGCTTTTAGAAGACAATTTAAATATATAGTGTGCATTTCATGTGCTGTTCTGAATGGAAACACAGTCTAAAAGGATTATGAAATTAAGATCATTGGTTTTCAATGATCCATTAAATGATTGTAATACAATCTTTTTCAAGGTACATATGCATTATTTCTAAATCTTGAGTTCTATGTTTCAGGTCGTCTGTTTAAGAAAATAGAATTGAATGAATCCATTAGATATGCTTCTGGGGATCCCATTGAAAGCTGGCTTAACACTCTACTTTGCTTAGATGTTTCAAACGCCATCCCTAATCTTAGCAGGTTATATCAAAGCTTATTTCATATTTGTTTGGAAAATGAGACCATTTTTGTCTATCTTCATTTACTTTTTTTCTCCTGAAATCAGGTTACCTCCACCCAGTGAGTGTGATTTATACTATGTTAATCGGGATACCCTCTTCTCCTATCACAGAGATAGTGAATTATTTTTGCAGGTAAAATCAGATTTATCTGATTATGTAGGGTGGCTTGTGATCGATATTTTCATGTGTTCAAAACTTCAAATGCTGTACTAAAATATTGTATTATTGCAGCGAATGATGGCCTTATACGTTGCATCTCATTACAAGAATTCTCCAAATGATTTACAACTGATGGCGGATGCTCCAGCACACCACTTATTTGTACTACTTGGTATACTTGATTTTCTTTCTAATTATTCTTCTTTTGTCCATCTTTTAAAATTAACATGATTTGAATTAGTCTTATAATATTTGTATGACAGGACCTGTTGATGAATCAAAGAATCAACTTCCTGATATTTTGTGTGTCATCCAGGTTTGCATCTTTGGTATAGATCGCCCTATTTTTTTGCTGCATTTTTGCATATGGCTTGTCTCATTGGCTTCCATGACTGGGCTTGCCTTCTCTGTTTTGACAGAATGTGTTATGTCCAATTTTCTCATCACTTGTTGTCTCTTGTCATATGTTTGTGGATACCAGTTTATGATAAGTCTTTGTTTTGTTTTTTACCCACTGCTTATGATGGAGGAAATTGTTGATTTGTTTCTTGTGATGTAACCAATTATGCAACATGCATATAGCATATTTTACAGATGGTTATGTTTATTATCCCCTCTTCTGCTTGTCTTTTCTTTGTGACTTCCCATATTGTGCAACTTTCATTTGCAGGTTTGCCTTGAGGGGCAGATTTCTCGTAAGTCAGCAATTCGAAGTTTGAGTGATGGTCATCAACCTTTTGGAGATCAAATACCATGGAAATTCTGTGAGCAATTCCGAGATACAGTTTTCCCCTCACTTTCAGGTGCTCGTATTGTACGCATAGCGACACACCCAAGTGCCATGAGGGTAATTTTTATATTCTGCCCTGGCATATGGTTTAACCAGATTCCTCCAAAGTGGTAACATCTTTCTTATCTTCTATCTTTCTTTAATTTCAGCTTGGATATGGTTCACAAGCAGTTGAACTTTTAATACGGTGAGTGCATAATTGCTTTCTTGTTTGTTTCAATTGGAGTAATGTTCATTTTACGTGAAGTCGTGAACATTCAACGACTTACGTGTCCCCTTTTTCAGTTCCATTTCCCTCAGTTTTTAACCTTTCTTCTCTTCACTATTACGTGAACATTCAGTGTCTTAGACCTCTTATTTCTAGACTTTGCAATGGCATCCATCCCTCCCGCCATCTGCCATCCTGCTATGGTGTGTTTTTTTTTTTTTTTTTGGGGGGGGGGTTTATCTTTTTTTTTTACACAAGGTCCCATGAGTATTGGATGTTCTTCATTTTTTTTTTAATATTTGATTGACAATACTCTGATATTTGTGTGTACAGTTAATTATTGCTCTAATCAAGGTGCTGATTTACGAGCTGATTCATCTTGTTATTAGGATTTTAATTATTGTAATTAGTATAAATATATTCCTGTGTGGTCTGATCTGATTACACAGCATTCCAGCATACTTCTCTGTTTTCTAGTGTAAGCCCGCCGCCTTTGGACCAGGTGGCCATAGGTTCTAGTCACAGAAATAGTCTCTATGTTTATGGGGTAAGCCTATGCACTTCTCACCCTCCTAGACCCCACAATGGTGGGAACATCATGCACAGGGCTGCAAAAAAATGATTTGGCTTGTGTATGAATTGTGCTGTTCATTAAAACTTTGCTTTAAGAGATGCTGTAATTTGGTGCTCATAGTCTTTTATATATGCCAAAATTTTAATGCAGAACATCATCCATTAATTTTATGTCTTTGTCTGCAGTTACTATGAAGGACAACTTACTCCTATTTCTGAGATTGATGTTGAAGATGCAGTGCAGGCTCCACGAGCTAGAGTTACAGAAGCTGCCGAGAAAGTATGTCACTGCCAAAAGTCCCTTTTCAAATAAATTTAGTTGTGTTCATTGAAGTCTCTGATAGTTATGTATATATATCATAATGGTATTGGAACTATCTAGGATTCCTTTTACAGTCTAAGCTGATTGGCACTGGTAAGACCAATATTCAACCAGTAAAGACAGCATTTTCATAATTTAGAGAATGTCATTGGTATTAATTATATCAAGCAATGTCCAAAAAAGGACTTAACCTTAGAGGAGGCTTTGGACTTCCAAAGTGTTTTATCAAGATGAGCAATTCAACAAATGTGTTAGGAATTGGAAGATTTGCATGAAATTTCCCCAGAATGATCAAGAGACCAACACCTTTTTTATCTGGGCCGGAGGTCAGAATCAAGGAGACCACAGACAGAATCTCAGTTGTAAATCTGAGCCGAGAAAAACAGAAATCCCCTAAAGATTGGATTTTTTAAGTTAAATTAAATTTATGGATAAACTGCTGATGCTATTATGTGATTTTCCTAGTTATGGTTGTACAATCTCATTGTTTAGATTCAGCAGAGCAGTGGAATTTGGTGAATAAGTTCTCTGATTTAATTCAATTTCTAGTCAAATTTAAAGGATTCCCAGTTCACAAGGCTACCTACCAGGCTACCACTAATTTGAAGTATAGGGCTGGTCCAATATAAACAGCCTTGCTGGTAAGTGGAGAGGCTGTTTTTGCAACCAAAACTTGTGACCAAGTCTCAATGCAACAACTTTATTGTTATCCCTAGCACACCCTCATAATTCAGTAATATAGTAACATGGAGTTTGTTTGGTTCTTCAATTTTTTTTATGCTGCTTTATTGTACTTTTCAATCAGCTTTGCCATACACTGGCCAGCTATTGTAACTAATAACTATTGGCTTTTTATATGGGAGGTTATATTCTCTCGCTCTTGATAAAATAAATAAGTGATTTGATGACCGTTGTCATTTGATCCTGTCTGCATAAACTTACAAAGTGTCTGATATTCATGCTATGGGGCTAATTTCTTGTCTCTAGCATTTATGATGTCTCACGTTGAATATATCTTGTATATACTATTTTTTTCAAAGAAAGATGTTGTAATATTTTCTTCTTGCTTCTTTCACCAGCTTTGTTTTGATTTCATAGAGAAAGATAAACATCACTTTTAGACAGGTCCTTGCCTTTGCAAGTTAGCACTTCTCTAACAATTGATTTCTTTTAGCTTATAGATATTAATGACAGAATTCAAACATACAGTGCAGGGTGCAGTTTGAGCAAGAATGCCAAGCTATATTTGATTTGTTATTTTCTGTGCCTTTTACTTCTAACTCTTATCAATTTATGTTTATCTTTTTCATGATACTACTGTGGAATATGGATTCAGGTTTCATTACTCGAAGAAAATATAAAACCTAGAACAGATCTTCCTCATTTGCTAGTACATCTGCGTGAAAGGCAGCCAGAGAAGCTCCATTACATTGGTGTCTCCTTTGGGCTAACTTTGGACCTTTTTCGCTTTTGGAGGAAACATAAATTTGCTCCTTTCTACATTGGCCAGATTCCAGTTAAGCTTTATCTTTTCTTAAGCAGTAGATAAGACTGAATTTATTTTTACAAGTAATTAACATGTTTCTTCAACTTGATAGAATACTGTGACTGGTGAGCACTCGTGCATGATCCTGAAACCCTTGAACAATGATGAAATTGAAGCTGATGGATCAAATCAGTTAGGCTTTTTTGGTCCATTTTACCAAGGTGGGTTCATCTTCCTTTGCTGTTATGATCTTTGTGTTTGATATTTATGATTCATTTTGTTAATGGTTGATAATTTAGTTTGCTACTTGTAGATTTTAGGCAAAGATTTGCTAAACTTCTTGCTTCCACTTTTCGTGGCATGGAATACAAGCTTGCTTTGAGGTTAGTATTAAGAATTTAGCAGTTCACTCTTCTAAATTGTTAGATGATGTGGATATTTTGGAGTTCATTGAATTCTCAAGGTTCTGGCATCGAGTTAGAATATATATATATATATGCCTTTGCAAAATAATATATTAGAAAATAAGATTTTCATGTGCATAAAATTGAAATAGCCAATCTTTTTCATATGATAGGGAATTGCTTTTCTTTAGTTTCAATTTACTAAATAAAAGCAAGCTTTTGAAATAAGGAAAAGATCACGGGCCTTTTACAAGATACTATAATTATCCTCAAATCCTCATTTAAGGAAGGGAAGTTTCTTTTGATCTGAGAAATTAAAAGGAAATTTAATCCATGTTTTTAACTTTTTATCCTTCCACAAACTTCTAAAGCTGTTGCATAATCTTATTCATTGATTAGCATTAAGAATTTCAGATATATGTGAATATTTTAAAAGTCTAGGCCTTCAGAGTTTCTTGAACTCTGTAGGATATACATCTCTCATTTATATATCTATTTTTCTAAATTCTTATTACAATGATACTTTATACAGCATAATTGATCCAAAAATCAATTTCAAGGACCAAGATCCTTCGGAGACCACATCTGATAAATATCTGCAGTCAGTCAGAGAATATTTATCACCACATGATATGAAGCGGTTAGAGGCTTATGTTGACAACCTTGCTGACTTTCATCTGGTAAGAGCTCAAGTTATGGATATGATACTGATAAGCTTTATAGACGGTTTCTTTGATGATGAGTGATGACATATCTAATGCCTTTTTGGTAATTGAAAATTGTTGTTCTCTACTCCTAATGGTTCTCACTTCCTTGGTAATATCCTAAAAGGTGATTCTCTTTTCAATTTTCAAAGTAGAAGTCCATCTTGCTCCCATCCCACCCTCACCCAAAAAGTTCCCTAATTTTTTTTTTTTGGCCAACATAAAGGTTCAATAGGAACTTAAAATGATAAATGGAGATTAATATATTTTTACCTAATGTATTGTCGTTTAATTTGACATGGTTGTTGACTGAAGTGAGTAATAATTTTTTATTGGATAAATGGCCAGACAAATTAAATCAACATTTACTTGAGTTTGCATGAATGCATGGTCATCAATATGTAAGAATTGTGATGACCAAATTAAATGGCATTTAAAATGGTTCAGTGTGGTGAACTGATGTGACCTCAAACATCATGCACTATGTTACTGCTGAAGTTGTGATGTAGCTGTGCCAAGCTTTGTCCATTGAAATAACATAATTCTGAATATCTGTTTAAGAAATTTGGAGTGCTTTAATGTTTGTTCTTGACCCTTTTTTCTTTTTGATAGATTTTAGATTTGGTTCCAACCCTTACACATCTGTACTTCCAAGAAAAGATTCCTGTTACATTGTCGTATGCTCAAGCTTCTGTGTTACTCTGCATCGGTCTGCAGAATCAGAACATTTCGTACATTGAGGTATGTTTATGAACTCATTAATTTGTTTAGTTGAAATATTACACTCGGATGGCTAATTTGCACTGATGCCTTGTACATCTAAGCAATAAAGGATAACCTAACACTGAATCCTATTGAGTTAATTTATATGCATTATAATGTAAATTTTTTTTTAGACTTCTAATAGGAATTCACTTTGCTGCCACATTTTAATGAATAGGATGAAATAATGATAGGATGGATTCCTATTGAATGTCTGTAATTTTTTTTTGCACCTACTGTGCATATAAATTAAATTTGGATCCTATTACCAGATATACAACAACAACTAAAGTCTTATCCTACTAGATGAGGGTGGCTACATGGATCATGTGTTCTAGAATTTTTCTTAAGTTTCCCCAGCCTTCTTTTGAAATTTGTTATCATACATTGGTCAATTTATCGTGATACAGATCAATGGGTCAGTCTAAAGTTCATTGCTTGATTTTGTTTGAGTTCGAGTAGTTTTCCTGTTTGATGTCTTCCCCCATTGGTGCCTTTTCAAAAGGATGGAATCACATTCTCTTATATGCCCTTTTGTTTAATAGGGACAAACGAAGTTGGAAAGGCAAACAATATTGTCTCTATTTATAAAGGTTATGAAGAAGTTTTACAAACATCTCTATGGCCTTGCATCCAAGGAGATTGAGTCAACCTTGCCAAGACTGAAAGAAGTAAGTTTCTTAATGACAATTTACCTTGTGTATTCCATGGCATGGTGCTTTCACTATGATTTACAGAAAACTTTGGTTAGCGAACTCACATACTTATGCTGCGGTGTGTTTAGGAACACATCTAATTTGTGCCTCCTGTTTTTTATCATTCACTAATCTTGGACCTCTTCTTTTCTTTTTTTTTTTTTTTCTTTCTGGGTTATGTTCTACTCTGTCCCTAGATTGTCATGGAACCTCATAGTATCTCTGTGGACGAAGATCTCAACAATGCAGCTAAACAAGTCGAGGTATGTACCTTCATCTTTTGTTTTCATTTGTCAAAGATTCCTACCCCAAATCCTAGCCTTGTTTTCACCTCCAGTTCTCATAGCTCATATCTTAAATGATTGTCACTGGATATATAGGATGACATGAATTCAAAAGCAGAAGCACTCTTCACTCCTGATTTGCTCCAGCAGTATGCCATTGAAGACGGAGAATCTGGCTTTGAGAATGTTTTACAAAATAATGGTGGAAAAATTCCCACAGGTGGTCTTATTAGCGTGAAATCCAGTAGGAGTGCGGTGAAGCCTGAAAAGGAGAAGGGAAGTCATAAGAGTGACAAAAAGCGGAGTAAAGATAACCACAACCATAAATCAAGCAAAAGGAAAAGATCTTGAATTGACCATGAGAAGAATCAAGCAGAAGGAAAACTATGATGATTTTGGGGATTGTTGGTCCTAGAGTCAGAACAGTGCCAAGAAGCTCAGTTCATATCCTAGACCCTGCCTGCGCCTGGCTATGAAATGAAATCTTTCATAATTTCTAGTGCAGGATTCTGTTGTATTATTTCCTTTCTTTCTTCATGGAAATTAGTGGGCAACATTACTGCTAACCACAAATGCGACGGTTGCAGAGAAATATATCCATGATATCATTTTACCAGACTATTTTTGGCGGCTTTAGAGGATGACCACAATTTCCAGTTTTTATCCATTTTGTTGACAACTATATCAGTGCGATATGCGCGTTTTGCCTAGAAAATATATAAGTAGGAGATTGATCTGCCGGTGTATTTAGAATTTTTTGATCAATGAGGTGTTTCACTTGACATTACAAAGTATGGAGTGTTAATAGGTATGACAATTAAGTGTGTAAGCGAATTGACCTACTAACCTGATTCACTCAATCCAAAGTCAAAACATATTCGACAGAAGAAATTAATTAAACTGGCCTTTTAACTTAGATTGATTCTCGGATTAAAAAAATGGAAACTCAAGACCTCCCTGGTTTTTTTTTTCCTTAATATTTTTTCTAGATAAAATTTGTTTTAGAATACATATCTTGTAACTCGATGATGTGACCTTGAGAGTTTTATTAGCCTTCGAACCCAACAAATACAAACAATATTTGTTTAGACATTGACAGTGAGACAAGCAACAGAACCAATAAGCTTGCTTTGAATATTGAATCTGGAGATGTGCTGAACGTAACCAGATTGAGGATACTAATAATTCTAATGAGTTTTAGGTACAAATAATCAGACAAATATCTAATTTGGATCTTCAATTTGGACTATGGCATGTAAACTTGAGCCCTCTGGAATTCCCAAGGGAGGACCAATGCATGAACAATTATCAACAGTAAATAGCTCCCACTCTTTAATTTCACATTTGTCTAGTGCAGCAACTATCTTTGTCCTCTCTCTGTCATTTGGAAATGCTCCATCTGGACTAACAAGTACTGCCCCAGTATAAGACTGCCCTGCAACTCTAGCAGCTCCATGATAGTGGAACAAACCCCAACTAAGATCATCAGCTACATCCACAATTGTCCAAAACTCATTTGAAACAACGCCATTATCCAATACACTGAAATAGAATGTACCAGCTACCTTACCTCTTTTGACCCTATATTTTCTCCTCCTCCAAACCATTTGGCCTTCCAATGTTTTCACCTGGAATACTGGTTCATACCAAAATGACCCTTTTGCCTTTCCCCTATAGAATAGCTGGTATTGGCATGGAAATTGATCATATGCTGGGTTCTGCCCTGCTACAACACGCCAACTCCATTGCAAACTCCCCAACCAACCAACAAACAAATCTTCTGCCATTTCATAACCTAAGTCCTGCCCCTGAAACTTGATCATTGGAGGCACACATGGCTTGCTAGGGACTTCTGCTTCCAATCCAAGACAGTTGTTTTTCTGTAATACACATAATGAAAAGGCTTCTAGATTTGCATTTTCATATGAAGCAATACATCGATAATTACATACTTGATCAACAGGACTACACCTATTCAAGCATTGAAGAGCTTTTCTACAATTGGGATCCAACAAGCAATTAAGTATCTGACGACCGCAGTTCCTCAACATACAGTTCAGGGTAGAAAAACCTTTAGCTCTCAAGTTCTTCAATACTGGAACTGGCCTTATATAAGCATTGATTAGTACCAGCAAACAGAACCTTATATCGTCAGAATTATGTCGATCCCATGCTTCAGATATAGTTTGCACTACTTCATATGATTCTTTAGCTTTATCAGATTGAGAATTTCCAAAAAAATTTCCAAATATACTTCCTCTCACTTTACTGGGAACATCATAGCCTCCTAATTTGTTCTTCAAATCTGGTGAAGAGTCAAGGCTTATAACATTTTCAATAGTTTTGCTGTTGATATTAATCCACTTAACAGATTCCTTGTTTGTAACAGCAACAATCACCAATATATCAGCATTCAGTATTTTCTCTCTGAGTCTCGTGGACATTTGTCCATTAGATAGAATACATTCATCAGTAAATACAAGAAGTCCATACCCTTCATCAACCCATTTCAATCTCTTTGCCTGGTAAAAGGGAATATTAATGGCACTGGACCTAATAAAAAAATTAATCACACTATTCATATAAGAAATATTATGACATGTTACTGCAGGTGTAGTAAGACACATCACGAAGATATAAAATATTTGTCACATATCTAAAAACATTCTAACTAAAGGCAAAAGCTGCAGGTTTCCAGCCAAATTTGAAAGCAACAAGCTGTAATAATAATACCACAAGCACAAAAGCCCAATTTTATATCTCTATATATTGTACCTAACCTCGTGATTAATCAAGCAAAATATCAAGTCATGGAAAAGGCTAAAAGTCCTCCAATTTACTTTAGGTTTTCTTAAATAACAAATACTTCTATTCTAGGCTAAAATATAATTTTGGTCTCTCATCTAAATTTTTTGTTTCAACCCCCGATCTTCTAAGTTTAAAAAGTTTTACTTTTTAAAGTGTCTTTATTAAACTAAAATAATCATTCTAACAGTTTTATGCATTAATAGTGTTAATTTTGACTGATGTGACACATATCTATATGATGTAACATCTCTTATAGTTTGCTAAGTATTACTAAGTTGATCCAATTAGTGTTGTAAAGTGACGGAAGGACCAATTTGATCTAACAAAGATACTATAAGGGACCAAAATGAAACTTCTTAAACATATATAGCCTTTATTCTCTCATTCTATTCTGTTAAGCTACAACAAAAGCCAGTGACATTACATAACAATAAATTGACAACTGACATTATTTTCATTCTTTTGGGTCTCCATGACTCTTTTCTTTTGTCCTGTAGTCTAACTCTCAGAATCTTTGAGGAGATTTCTTTAGAACTTGATTCAGCATAAGATTGGGCTGTTGGCTTCAATTTGGTATATTAAGCACTCAACCTCTTCAAAGGGATTTCCCTTAGATTTGTTGAGGGATTGGGCAGCTTTGCTTCATTGATGTTTTCTTTGTTCATTGTTACTTGTGTTTTCTAATGAATTGTGTAATTCAAATAAAATCCATGAGAAGCTAAAGGAAACTACTCATTTGTGTTCCAAAATGTTCACTAGTGCACATTATTTTCCTCCACAAATAGTTTCAGGCTCATATTTACTAAATACTCAAACAGCTTTCTCTTATTCAATTCATCAAAATTGTCCACTGTAAGCATCCTAGTTCTCTCAAAACAAATTCCCGAAATATTGAAGCACAAAACCAAAACCCATAGAACATGTAGCTATCAATCATGCACAAGATGTTTTACACTATTGTCATGCATTAAAAAGTATAGATAAAAACATAAGACCAAAAAGACAGAGAAGGAGTAAATTAATATTTGGATCCATAAAAAGGGATAATGCAGGCATAATAAATAATTTACTTATTAAACTACTCAAACTCATTGAATTTAATAATAAGTGAAAGAAAAAAAAGTGAGAGGGTACGTAACAGTGTGAAGCATGACTTGTTCCCAAGAAGCAGACTTGAGAGGGCTGGCAGCTCCGTGGGCAACGACAGCCACCATCCTCACCGGCGGCGCAGGTGGCTTTTCCGCCATCACGGCGGAGAAGACGATTGTCGGAGGGCGAAAGCGAGAGTGAGTGTGCGGAGAGGGAGAGAATTGGGTATGGGCATGGCGAAAAGGAAAAGTGAAAGAGGTGAGAGGTAAAGCGTTATGAAGAAAACCTTTGAACATTTAGACTTAGTTGCAAACGTCAACGCTGTCTTCTGTTCTGTCTAACAAAAGAAAAGAGGCAAAAACAGAGTGAGTTCACAACACAAAACATTAACCAACCATTTTGCATTGGTAATAAGTACCTGCTTGCTACCTATCACTAAACTCTGTTTTTTCTTTCACTTCCCTTCTTCCCAACTCACAAGCATTGAGAGACTCTTAAATGGAATTCGGGTTAGATTACAAATTTAATCACATACACTACAGTATTCCTTTATACTGTATAAATTGATAGTGTTTTAACTGTGAGAATCAAAATATAGACATTTTTTCGTACAAATTCAAAATGAAGCGTAACTGTTTAAAATATATAGATTAAACGAAAATATTACCATGCAAGTTCTTTTATTTTAACAAAAATTACTTTAAAAGTCATGTTTATCTGTATAATTTTTTATTGATTAACAGTAATAATAATATATAAAATTTAAACTCATTTTTTTCATGTAAGAATTAAAATGAAAAAAAATGTCTAAGATAAGAAGTTAACCTTTTTTTATTTAACCATTTATTTATTATCCATTTTTATACTTTTTAAATAAATATTTAATAATAGAGGTAATTATTTACTCGTAATTAGTTACTTCTGATTATTATGACAAAATGATCTTTTTATAGAGTAATTAGTTCAGACATGTTATGCATGCTTTAGTTATCTTTTGAATTACTCCATATAATAGTTTTCTATAGTACAATTATTCCAAAGGAGAAACAAAATGTTATTTGAAAATGAATTTATCAATGTACATAATAAAATGTATTTAAACTTTATGTCTATGAAGACAAAAAATAAAAAACGTAATTCATTTACCCCCATGAAAAATCCACCACAGGAATCTCCTTTTAAAATTTCCATAAGAAAATTATATTTAATGACTTATTTATTTTGAGTGTAATGAAGAGTAGAGTAGAAGCCTGGCGGGAATGCTATAGATGCCTTATCCACTTTATTTTAAATGGCTGTAAGATAGTTGCCTGGGTCGCGGAATTTCAATTAATCGATGGATGGGGTCCAAATTGGGAACAACCATAATATCAATAAGAATAAATACTTGGGGAAAACAATGTGATAGAAGAAAATTTGATCGCCTCAACTTCCAGTATAACATGGAATTTGAAATACAAAGATCTTGAAAACTCAAGAATCTTCAGACTGGCATCAATGTTGCGCTTCAAAACCAGTGGTGTCTACTTTTATTGAAGAAACACAGCATCATCATTATCCAAATGCAATAATTTCTAAAGTATGAAAACATCTTGAAGACATTTTAAAGGAAGTTTCTGATGTCCAAAGTTTTGACATCCACCGATTGAGGCTCATCCTTGAATTCCTCCCTGAAATGGCAAACAGACAAGGCAAAATAAATCCTCCTCCGGTTTAAATTTTTCTATCCTACTACACATGCAGACACGAGTAAAAAGTATTTCTAATAGTAGAGGAGAAAACAATTGTCCAAGTTCCAACTCATCAATTGGTCACCATGTTATATTCATATGTTCAAAGTTCAAAAGCCATAAACCAACAATGTTAGGAAAGGCCAAGTATCATCATTCTATTTGGCTATCTTTGGACTTTGGAGTTAAAATTAAGCAGAAAATATAAGGTAATTATCATGTGCTTATCAGTGGTTTCTGATCCAAAAACATTAAAGAGAATTGGGGAGAAGGGAAAAAAATACAACAGCAAGAAATGATGTCATTAATACCTCTTCTTTTGGGTTTCCATAGCCTCAAGAACATCCTTCTTCAGCTCCTCTAGTTGTGCTTTAGCTATTGTAAGTTCTAGCTGCTCTTCGTACTTTGGTAGATCTTCCTTTTGAATTCCAAGTCTAAGATGGCACCACCAAAGGTGAAAAACAGAAAGGAGGGAGAAAAGAACAGAGAAAGAAATTAATTACAATTTACAACCCAGTAATTTATTGTGCTCAACTGAAGAGAATAAAACACTTCAGAATCCTCTATAGCAAATTAGGAATTTAAACAGCCAAACAGAATACCCGACCAGTAAAAGTAGGCTGACTGACAACTGACAAAGAATAGACTATACAATTCCCTAACAAATAAATAAAGTGATGTAAGGTTCAATGTTTTTAAACAGAACAAGAACACATTAAACTTTGAAAATTAGATATGTTAACTGGAATCTTCCTTCTAGTCAATGTACAACTCCCTCCTCTGTATTTTATAGCGAAAATCCTTCTCTACACCATCTAATGAATTGAGCACTTTCCCATATAATGAGGGTGTAAATGTTACTCAACCATATAAAAATATTTATAAAATCACCAACAAATAGAACAAATTCCATGCTCACATTCCATGACCATGTAAGTGAAATAAAATAATCACAGATGAAAGCTTAAAAAGCTGGAATCTAGATGTCACTTAATAATCTTATTAATCTGGAAAAGATCCAGGGATATGACCTTACTTCTTATTAATCTTATCAAACTCGGCCAAGAGAAGGTCCATTCCTTTCTTATCATTTCTCAGTAAAGGTTTTTTTAACTCCTTTTCAACTTTGTCCAATGCATCTATCATCTGAGCCTCTGCACCAAGATCATCTGTAAGACCTCTCCTGTAAATAAAATGAACATGTAAATATATGAGCTCATGTAACAACAACCTAAGACATCCTGAAGCAAGGGATGTTTGTGTTATATGTTGACTTTTATCTCAATTGTATGTATATAAAACACAAGCATACATAGATTTTAAAAAGATAACTAATCAGGTAAATCCCAATAATAATATAGGGTAGTCACAATTTGCAGAAGAACAATGCAATCTGGAAATTTTTAGAACCAAAGGTTTAAAACAAAAGCACAATTTGATGCTGAAATAAAAAAGGTAAATGTAATTGAAAAAATCATTTTACATATCACAAAAGAATGGACCTTGTATAAATGAAAAAGTGGAAGGACACACATTACATATCAATCATTACATCTAATTAAAAAATGAAGAGAGTAAAATAGATCATCACACACTTGACTCTTATTTCCTTCAAAGTCAAAAGATAGGTTCGAGCATCTGGAATATCCTGTGTCTCAACGTCAATGGTGGATAGGATATCTTGGGACTCTGACAACAAGTTTGCCCTGCAGAGTGCACAAGAGATTGAAGGCATAACATATTAAAACATTTTTTAAAAATGTTTGAAAGATAACAAGATATAAGCCAACAAAATATTGACCAGAAATAGTCTGATAAAAACAAGGTAAAGCAGAATCTCACTTCTCTCTAACTGTTTTCATGACCTTGGCATAATGAGAAACAGCAGCTGGATCTTCTGGATCAATGGTGATCTTCTCTGTCTTTAATATTCCTATGGCGGTCTCAAATTTGTTCTTCACCTCCACAAAAATGTTCTTCAGCATCTCTTTTCCCATCCAATCAAAGAATGCATTGTCAGAAAGTGACATAAAAATAACAAAATTTCTATTATCGATCAAAGTGCATATTTTCTAAAACTATACAACTGTAGAGGAGAACTCACGATCTCCCTTTAGGGCAGGCGGGGCAGACTCTTTAGCAAAATGACGAACCGGAACAGCAAACTCCTTTTGCAGAAGTATTTGACTGCCATAGATCTGTAAGAACCGGAAAAAAAATGGGCATATGGCGAAAAAATCAGTAGATAAATTACAAACATCATCACTTTTAAATTAATAAACAATTCATGCATATTCATCATCATGGAAACAAGAGTTTCACACTATTCATTTCCACACACTATTACGCAACTCAATATGACAGATAAATAAGAAGCACCAACACATCTTTTTTATTGGGTGGCCATGACTGATGATGATGAGAATCAGGGATCACAAACCGAAATGCATTGACTACTCCTAAGGTGCACACAAGTGATAAACGTGATTTCCCCAAACAATAGAAAAAGCAAAGAAAGAAAAACCTAATTGGCGAAAAGAAATGGATAAACGAAATGTTAACCCTGGAAATCTAGCGAATATTCTCTCTTCTTCGCATAATTTTGATTTTAAATTATCGAGATAGATAATCCTATACGGCTTGATGTATTGAAAGCAATGCAGATCCCGAGATTACAACAAGGAAATGAGAAGTAACGTGAAAAAGAAACGCAACAATCCCTAGCTATTCCGCAGAGAAGGAATTGAAGAGAAGAAATGGGAGAGTAGACAAACCAATTTGGATTTGGAAAAGAGACGAGAAGTGAATGCCATCAGTGAGGAATGTTGTTCAGCTTTCTTTCTCTCGAATGCGTTGGTTAGGGCTTCTTCGCTTCACTTTGATACCCCCCTCTCTCTCTCTCTCTCTAATGAAATGAGATGAGTTCACACGAATCACAAGGGAGTAGTAATCTGGTAAGGCACACCCTACTTCTCATCAATGGGCTTCGCCTTATATCTCAGCCGTTGGATATTTTGAGCCGTGGTGCTCGGTCTTCTATTCCAAATCGCCTCTGCTTCTTCTCTCAAATTGACTTTCTTTTTTCTTGCTTTTTTACCTTTGATTATCAAAAATAAAAATAAAAAGTCACGCAATGGCCTTTTATTATCATAAAAGAAAATTTTAATTTTGATACCATGATAGAATAAAAAATTATATTATTAATTGAATAGAATTTATATTAAATGTGATTTTAAATAATTATAAAATCAACAATTTTATTATAAATAATAATCAATAATTAATTTTGTATATTATCGATATATTTTAGTTAAATTAATAAAAAATTCAGAGGGTATATTTATAAAAATAAAAAAATGTAACAAACATAATGACTGCACTAAAAGAAATGGTTTTAGGTGATAGTTCCATCGACGAGTGCGTGAATCAATTCACTTTGAGATGTGTTTAAAAAAAATATATTAATACTTTTATAAAAAGAGAATAATTTATTTTCATAATTCTTTTATGTGAGTTAACTGCAGACATTTTATATTTGTTTGGAAGTTAATCTGTGGTAGTTATTATTGATTATTAGGTTTTACATGTTGAGTTTCGTTAAATTATTTTTCATATTTTTTTATTATTTGGTGAAAATTACCATGTGAAAATCAAATGACAATCAATTAAGACAAGACATATGACAATCATTCCCACCTTGTCACAATTTTTATTTCGATAAAATATAATTTTTATCTCATAAAATATCTCAAAATTCAATTTTAGTTTCTAAAAGTTTAATATTTTTGGTCTCAATATTTCAACATAAATACATGATTTTAGTCTTCGGCAAAAGACTAAAACTATATTTTTAAAATATAATGATTAAAAATATATTAAATTTTTATAAACTGAATTTTAACGGATTTTGTAATTTCAAAATATATTTTATTCTTTTTTTTATTAAATTTTGAAATAAACATCAATTAAGAAAACCATTTTTCATATACTAAAGAATATGAAAGCTACCTTATACATTTTTCTATTAACAAAAATCAAACACGATATCAAAAGTGTTATAATACACTAAGTTAGATCTCACAATAGCTTATAATTTTTTAAGTTTAGCATGAAATAATTATAATTAAACATTTCTCATTTTTCAAATTGACTTAACGGTTGAGGTGAAAAAGAAACTAATAGTTGAGAAATTGATTAAATTGTATAAAATTTTAGATTCAAACATCGTTGTACACAGTAAAAAAATAAACATTTCTCTTAATTTAAATAGGTGTTGATAAATATTGTTCAATTTGACGACCCATAAAAAACACACATTGTCCAACATTTTACATGACAATAATGATATAAATGAAATTACGATATAGCACCATTCACGTAATTACATATTTATAATTGTTTGAATTATGTGATAATCTTGTATAACTCAGTAGTTGATTGATAAAAAACAGTCTTAGATTATGTAAACAAAACAAATTATACCAATACTATTAAGAGAATCAAGGGAACTAGGGAAGTCAGAGGGTGGGAGGGGGAGTTAATTTCTGTAAATAAACATATAAACTATAATTAGCAACTCCGATGTAAAAAAAAAAAAAAAGTGGCTCCTGTGGAAGCTCTAATATCGTCTTTAATCATGCCTTTACATATTAAATGTGATAAAATATCTCTTCCATCTCTTCTCATGTTATGATACAGAACAGATTCTACAAACAAGTACCTCAAGAAAATTAGTTAAGAAATTAACAAATAATTTTTTTAAATTACGGCAAAGTTATATTGAAAATTATGGCGAGAACTAAGAATATATTAATAACAATTGTCTACAAAGTTTTTTATTCCATAACTATGACCTATAAAGACAACTTGTTAACATTCACCATACGATATACCCAAAACGAAAATGTCATCGATGAGAAAACAATTGTTTTTATGAATCAACAGCCACGAGTTGCATAAAATACCGCAGTTTCTAAATAATTTCTCTCATACTTCAGCAATCCGCAGGTACTTTCAGGCTTTCAGCTATGTTTTGGATTGGTGGAACATGATGGAGTGGAAGGAAATGTAAAATGAGCCTGAAGTATAATAGAAACTAGTGGGATCTATTCCATTAATGAGATGGAATAAAAATAATTATTTCCATCGTAATATATCCAAACAATTCCATTATATTTTTCATTTCACTCCCTTTCTTTTCGTCAATCCAAACATAGTTGATGCAACCACAAACGTGATTCATTCATGGCAACTCTGTTTCCAGTACATAATAAAATATTTCCGTAAACAAATTGAAAAAAAATCTCTGACTGTTGCAGCACGACAAATATAAACAGAAATACAAATAACAAACATTCGTGTTTTTTTTTTTTGACAATGCACATAAATATATTTATTATGTTAGTAATAAAAGTGTATATTAGTCCAGAACGTAGCTTGAAACAATCACCTTAGTATTGTAACTATTGTCTATAAACATGATTTTACATTTCGGCGGCAAAGGATTTACCACATCCACAAGTCTGACTCGCGTTAGGATTCTTGAAAGAGAAGCCTCCCCCAATCAGAGCATCACTGTAATCTAATTGCATGCCAAATATGAAGAGTAGGCTCTTAGGATCACAAACTGCAGAAATAAATAGAGAAGCCAAAATATGTCACGCAGTAGAAGCTTATGGTTTAAGACTTCAAACAAAAACTTAAACATCAAGTGCTGCAGTCTATACAATGATCATATAAATATATAATGGAAGGTGGACCAAAGAAAAAAGAAATATATAGAGGGTAGTCTCCAATACCATAATCACCATATACATGCCGTTTTTGCTTTAGCATAAGGTCAGAGACAGTACGCTCATAGTTCTTTCTTTTATTTACCAAAAATACAGTAAGCTTAATCCTGGAAACAATCCAAGTGCAATCTTAACAACAATAACAACATCAACAACATTTTTAACTGTTGCTCCAATGCAAAAACTCTAGCAATCAAACTGAAAAAGAAGTAAAAAAAGATCATGTTGAGGGGGCCAAGCTTTCAATTCAGTCTAAGATTAAAATTTTTCCCAATTGAATCAACATAGAGCTAGTAGGAGGTTGGCTGGCATTTCTTGAAGATAACACAAAAGTGAATTACACTTAATTGATACGTGAAGCAAAAAGAATGGGCATGAACTGTAAATTCTGTAATGATAGTTGGAAGTTGGATCCAGGAAGATTAGTTAATCCCTGTAGCAGAAAATGTTACGTTCTAAATAAAATCAGTCAGTCACATTGATTAAAGAAATAAATAATAGTACTTCTTTTAAGTTTCAAATCATTTGTATTCCATAAAATAAAATCCGTCCCTTTCCCAAGTAAAGAATAGGGTATTAGCTGTGAAAAGATATTTAAATATTTTTACATGCTAAAAGCCTAAAATCAGTCATGTGTATAAGCATTGAACCAAAACCTCCTGCCACATAAAAACATAATTAAGATTATCATCACTGCTACAACCCGTATAGTATCCTCCACTTATTTGCAACTGCCAAGTGCCAACCGGTACACACTTTGTCTTGGTCAAATAGCTTAATTAGGAGAATAATTTTATGCGGAATTTATGGTGTTACAGATTGTATAGTGAAGAGCATTGGCAAGCATCACATATCAACTGTAAAATTGCATATAATGGATGTAGCTAAAGCATGCCATATATTTAACACACACTCCACCCCAACAAAAGACACAAGATTAATCCCACATTGTGAATTATAAATGTTAATGATAAGGAACAGTTTATGAATAATACCAATTTCAAAACCTTCATACTCAATGATGGAATCATCTGGCCTTGTATTAGCCCTGTCTTCAAAATCCATTGTGTATGACATACCAGAGCACCCACCCTGTTTGACACCTATTCTTAAACATAAATTTTCATTTCGTTCAGACCTCATCTTACTCAAGTGCTTCAGTGCATTATCTGTAAGAGAAATTGCAGGGGCCAGAGACCCAGATGCTGGTGCAGCTGAAAGATATTGAGGTGGGGGGTGAGTGAAAGCAAAGATTGAATAAGTGCTGAGTGGGGTAGAAAAAGTATTTCACATAGCACACACTAGTAAGTATATAACAAAATTCAAAGTATACTGTTGCACTCTGGTTAATAATATTAAAACCAGAGTGAATGTTAATAACAGACAAATCCGGTTTTTTTCTTGGATTTACTTAGAGCACCCGTCCAAATAACTTGCTAAGAGAGTTCTTCAGGTCAGGAAATTCAAAATGTCTACTATCCATCATCTAAATCTTCATATATGAATATAATGACCAATTAAGATCCACTGTCAAGCGTCAATGTAAAATTTCTTTACACCACCATCTAATTATGTAATGCCAAATCGTTAAAAGATTTTGAAATTTTTACTATCGTAACAGCTAAATAGGAAGTCGAGTTCTAATGATGTGCCAATTCATCATTACAATAATATTTTATCAAATTTAAACTCCTATTATTTTCCTTTAATAGTCAAATAGACATGATTTACAACAAAAACATTATGTCATCATTTGACCCATGTAGCTGAACCCACCTTGTGGAAAAACGCTTGGTTGATGTTGTATTGTAAATAGTCAAATTAGTCCCTAAAAATGTGTTGCTCATATTAATCCCTAATGGAAAAAAAAGCACACTTCTGGTCCTTAAATATGCATTTAATTGGCCAAATTAGTCTCCGAGGTTGCTGAAACAAGGACTAATCTGACCAAAGAAATCTTCATTAAAGAACTTAAGGTGTAATTTCCATTATTCAGAGACTAACATGACTGACATCATATCTTTCATTGGCTAATTTTACTATTTACTTATTTCCCTTTCTTTGCAGAATAAAACAACTGATAGAAAAGGGAAAAGGTATTAAGAGTGTGTTTGGAAGAGCCTATTTAAACTTATCTTATAACATAAACACGTATAAGTGTTTGGCAAACCTTATGAAAATATCTTATTAGTTGTTCATAAAGCTTTTTTCAGCTTATTCAATAAACTATGCGGGATAAGTACCTTCAGAAAACAACTTACAATTTATATGAAGACAATTTAACGTTATTTTTTTCCTCCGATTAGAAAAAAGTACTTATTCAATAGGTATTTAATTAAGCTATTTTCCCAAACAAACCCTAAATGAAAGGTACGAAATCTGTGTACTATGTCAAAATGCCATATAACGAAGCAAAAATTATAACCAAAGAGTTCCGGCATCTATCTACTAGGTCAAAATGTATGATACATTACGATAAACAATAAACAATTTATGACGATGTATCATATCCTATGCGACGAATCACTTATCGTGTAAGAAGCCAATAATTGTTGAATTGTCATTGACGTTGCTAATTAACACCAAATTCGTAAACGAAGAAGTAAAAGAATATAAAGCGTACCGGGAACAGAAACGCATCGAATAGAGAGTGGTTTAGAGGGTTTGAGATTTGGCGGTGAAAATCGAAAGGAGAGTGAGGATTGAGGAACGGAGATTGGAAGGCGAAGAAATTGAGGAAAATGAGTAGGAGTAATTGCAGAGAAAGCCATTGGAGAGAGAGAGAGAGAGAGAGAAAGTCACACACACAGAACACGTGCTTTCCTTCAAATTTCAACCATGGTGTCGTGTGCGGGTGGGATTTGCGAATTTGATATTTCTACGCTTTCATCTCCATCTATTATTATCGACCGCGAAATTTACAGGAAATCCAAATAAATACGTTTTCTCTTATTTTGTTTTTATAAATAATTCTACAAGGCTTGTCTTTATTTTATTTTTTAAGTCACATTATTTTATATATAATAAATAAAACTGGGATTGAAAACAATTAACTGAGAAGTCTAGAATATGTTATTGAAATTTATAATAAATACAAACTAAAACATCATGATATCATAAATTTTATTTTTTATTTGTATGAAAAAATATATAATTGTTTTAAAAGTATTTTTTATATCTTCTTATTATTTAAATTATATATATATATTGAAAAGGCATACCGTGAATATTCTATCGTATTTATTTTTATTCGCTACTGTATATATGCATTCTATCATTGTTCCTCCTAAGAAGCAGTACAATAATTTATTATAAATTCTAAATATTATAAAATATTTTTAAGCACGCATTCTTAAATAAATTTTTATGTATTTATTTAAAATATGAGAAAGAAATATACTTTTTGTTTAAAAAAAATCTGATTGTTTTAGCTTAATCTCATGAAAATTTATTTTTACTTTTTACATTTTTTAATGTTTTTATTAACTTATTGGCAAGTAAAATTAACAAAAGAATTAGAATTTTTATTATTTTAAGAAATTAATTTGAGTAACTTTTGAAAAAATATAATTATAATTAGTTTTAAAATAAAAATTATATGTTACATCGCCAAAAGTAGCATTGCCCAAAAATAAAAGTTGATCATTTTTATTCATAAGTTGGATGAAAAATATGTAACTTATATTAAAAATACAGAGTATAATCTATAAAAAAATGTAATTCATAATGAAGTATTTCATTAATTATCTCAACATGATTACTTTCGTTAAAAGGCTATTTGTATTGTTTCATTAATTGCTATAAAAAAACTACATCTAAATTTTATTTTATTTTATTTTAATTTTTATAATAAGAAGTTGTTACGTCTTCTTGTTTCCTCATTGAGTAAATCCTAAACCCTAATTGCTATAAAAAAAACTACATCTAAATTTTATTTTATTTTTGTAATGAGAAGTTGTTACGTCTTTTTGTTTTCTCGTGGTATGGTACGTTGAGTCGATGACTGAAGCTTCGCTATCCAGGGAATATTTTCTTCAAATATAATTTTATTCTATACTTAAAAGTATAGGTTGTGAATGTTTTCTTCAAATATAAATTTTCATATACACAAGACTAAGTTTGATCTTTTGATGGTTAAGTAACATAAATAATTATCAAATGTTAATTGTATGTTAATATATATATATCATACAATAGATACATAGATTATATTTTTTGCATGTCATCATAGTAAGTTTTTAAATTTTTTTACTAATTAAAAATTTTATTCGACTTTATTAATAATGTTTGGTATATAAATTTTTTTTATAAACTTATAATATTTTTTATATGTTACTTCAAGTAATATTTTTTTAAGTATTAACTTTAAATTTCTTTTTTTATATTTATTAATTTTTTACCCTTAAAATACTTATTAAATACATTTTTATTATTTTTTACACAAATTAGACTTTTATTATGTTTTTAATTTTTCTTTTTTCACTTATGAGATAGCAATTTATTATTTTTATTATTTTTTACCTAATTTTTTTTTTATTAATTTAACTCTTTTATCACATAATATATTAATAATAATAGATAATAGGTTTATTTATTTTTATTATTATTGTTTGAATATTTACATTATTATATTATACTATTTATAATATTTATTTTATTATTTTGACATTAAATTTTTAGATATTAATATTGATAAATTATATGTTTTTTATTATTTTTTAATATTTTATTATATTGTTTATTTTAACCATTACATTATTTATATTATTTATTTTATCATTTTTAAAATCATATTTAAATATATTTTAACCATTACACTAATTAAAATAAAATAAAATTAAAATTTATATAAAATATCATATAAATAAATTTACTTCTTTCATTTAATATTTATCAACTTTTTCAATATATAATTTTATTAAAAAATTTATAATTTAATAAATTAACTTAATAGTTATCGGTTATCAATTTTCAAGTACCCATTAGCTTTTCAATTTACAACCATCTTTTTAGCTACTTTTAACACCATATTCATGATGATTTGATTTGGAAATTGGATAAATATAATGGTGTTTTGGCAAGTCAGCGAGTGTTTTCACAATCATAGCAAAGAGATTGATACTTGAAACAGGGATAGTAATTAAGTAAAGTTCTCATCAGAAGGAATGGTATATGAATTTCTGACATTAAAATAAAGTTTGCATAATATTATATTTTACTTTCTTTGCAATTAATCGCAGTTAAATTGTTGACTGTATTAATTTTAATCTGCCTCTTCTAAATTGTTGACGAGAAACTGAATAAAGAATTTTACAATATCCAAAACAAAAGAACGATGGAGACTTTAAAAAGTAATAATATAAAATAAATTTGATAAAATAAGTTAAATAATGTTTATAAAAGTCATAAACTATTATTTAGTAACTTATAAAATGCAATTCACTCTTGTAAATTAAAAAAAATGAAATAATCTCTATATTTCATTTCCTTTTATATATCACATCTCTTTCTTTATTTTATTACACATGTCTTATGAGGTTTTATATTAAATTTTAACAATATTCTTCTTTAATTAATTATTCAAAGAAACGAGATTTTTAATTGTTAATTTTTTAATACTCAAATTTCATTATGTATAAATTATCATTAGACTAGTATTTATTAATCAAACTAATTGATATAGTTCTTTAGAATTAAATGTTTGGAATACTTATACTTTTAATTTATACTTTTTACTATCATTAAAATAATATTTTAAAATTTTAAACTTTCCCATATATATATATAATATTATAGTCGTTAAAATTTAATGATGATACACTAATTATGTAAAATAATTTTATAATATTATTCTATCATAAATATTCATGTGATTGGATGATATTAAAAAATTGTTTTACATATTAAATATAATACTTATTTTCTCACTTGTTAACTGTTACTAAATATAAATAAAACATAAAAAATAGATTTACATTAGATTTGGATGGAGCGTGAAAAATAAAATTTCATATAGTGAATACAGAGAAGGGTTTTCTACGTATATTAATGGAGAATTAGAAAGCCGAAGGAGGTGTACCAATTTCGGGACTAAAAGATAAAAACACCTTAATAAATTAAATGATACTGTACCAGAGCACAAAATCAAATCTGTTAACTAAAATACATTAATCTTCTTACACCCTACTTCAGCATGCACAACCACTTCGTTGTTCTGCTTCTGAAACTGTTTCAGAGATTCCTCGAAAATAACTGCCATGAACAGAACAATATTAGATTCAGAGGCTAAAGGAGTTAGATTTGGATTGCATAATAGCATTTATTAAGAATTACTGCAACTTATACATGATAGCAGAAAAGAAAAGGTGTGAATGTTTAATTTAAAGAGATAATTAAGGGATCTAAGAAAAATAGAAGGTACTACTAGTACAAAAAGTTGATTCTCACATGTCTTGATCATGTTCATTTTCTAGTGCAATTTTAGCAACACATAAAAAAGCCTCCTCAACATTGAATCCCTCTTTGGCAGAGGTCTCAAAGTATGGTATGTTCCCCCGAGAAGCACACCAATCTCTAGCTCTTTTCTCGGTAACCTGCAACAAATAGCAGGGCTAATAGTGAGCGCTTCAAATATTTGGATATACAATATAATCAGAATGTACCTCTACTATACGACTTTAATGTATATGTAATAATCATGTAAAATAATTTTATAATATTATTATATCACTCATTTATATTATATTTTTTAAAATAATTATTATAAAAATTAATAAATTTATTTTATATATTATTTTGTAATTGAATGATATGTAAAGTGAATAATTTTTTTATTAATAATTACATTAAAAAGCATGCATATGGTTTATAATTTATAATCATTGCAAAAGGAAGAAGGTATATTCCATACCTTTCTACTGTTTCCATCATCTACATCAACCTTGTTCCCAAGTAATACAAAGGGAAATGCTTCGGAGTCGTTCATATCTGTCTGAGGTCAAACACCAAAATGTGGATTAGATTAAAACTGGTTTCACATTATTAAAAAGGGAAATGTAGCAATTTGATCCAATCATATAACTATGTCAACTTAGTTTGGATTAAAAGAAAGACTCATTTGGTTGTACCGGTCGATCTTCAATCTTGTTGGACAGTCGAGTCCATTCCGTTCAGCCGTGTTTACTCCCTCCCGAGAGTCGAGTTAACACTTGAGAACAGTCAAGTCCACTCCGCCAACTGAGTCCATCCTGGACAGTCGAGTTCCTCCCGGCTCGCCAAGTTCATCTCGGACAATCTGGTCCCTCCCGGCCAGTCAAGCCACTCTCGACCTGTCCGACAAAGGTTATACAACGACTTGTACCTCCCTTTGGCAAAGACGGATTGTAACTGACATGTCAGGAGACAGGGCTTGAAACATGTCATTTTACCCCTGACACTTTTTGTCATGTTGTCCAGTACCTTAGAAAGTTAAGGGACAAATCCTAAGAGGAGAGAAAATAAGGAGGACGGGTTGTTGAGAGTATCTGGGGCAAAAATCGACCCCCCAAGAAAAAAAGCAAGACATGAGAGAGGTCGGTCCACAGGCCCTCCCAGGCAAAAATTAAAGACCTGCGAGCAGTCGATCCATAGACTCCCCAAGCAAAAATCAAAGACCCGCGAGCGACCGGTTCATAGACCCCCTCCCCACTTCAAAGAGAGCCACCAAACAAAAATCAACTTAGTAGAATAACCAGGCTCACCTGACTACCAAGAAAAGGAGTTGAACATGAGACAACTTAGACCAAAATACCCTTCGGCCAAACCCGCTACTGAATGCTTCTCGACCAATCAAACCTACCATGACCAACTCGCGAATTCAAAGTGTTTGTCGCTCCACTCGGCACTTAAGGGCTGTGTATCGGTCTGCTCTCAAAGTCCATCCTGGACAATCGAATTCCTCCCAACCTGCTAAGTCTCATCTTGGCTGGACATCCGATTTAAAGTGTCTATCGCTCCACTCAGCACTTGGGAGGTTGTGTACCAATCGGCCCTCAGCCCTACTAGATAGTCAACTTCACGCCCGAGCCAACCGAGTCCACTTTGCCCAACTGAGTCCACTCCGCCAACTGAGTCTATTCCGAACAGTTAAATCCCTCTCGGCTCGCCGAGTCCATCTCGAACAATCGAGTCTCTCTTGGCTCGCCGAGTCCATCTCAAACAATCGGGTCCTTAGTAGCCAACCGAGCTACTCTCGACCTGTTCAACAAAGGTTATACAACAATTTGTACCTTCGCAAAGGGGGATTGCAATTGACATGTCAGGGGTAAGGCTTGAAACATGTTGTTTTACTCGTGACATGTCCCTGACACTTTTTGTCACATTGTCTAGTACCTTAGAAAGCTAGGGGACAAATCCTTAGAGGAGAGAGAAAATAGCGGAGGTATATATGTATCTGAGGGTCCATGAAGACAGGATAGGTTGTTGATTCTGTATTCTATTTACAGGCTAGAACACTAAGAAAGGAGATTAAGGAAGCGTGGAGTGTCAAGACCCACGCACCTCCTTCCCTCCCAAACATGTGCGTACAAGGGAGAAGAGATGGCAGACGTTGACTTCTGCGGGAAGCCCCCAAGCCTGCCACCCTGTAATGCGGAAGCTACCTTTCCATCGAGTTCGCCAGGGCCAAGAGATGAGCGGTCACCACCGCATTGAATGAGAATGAGAGAAGTAAACCCCTAGGGAAGCACCGTGGCATTAATGGGCATAGGGATGGAGTCACTGCATTAATGTGGAGGATTTCCTTGAAGATCTTGGAAATGATGACCTAAGTGTGGAGCTGCCTATAAAAAGCTCCAAAAACAAAGAAGGAAAGGGGGGAATTTTTCGGCATCCTAAGAGAGTGAAAATTTTAACCTGAGAGTTCTCATTCGAGTTCAAGTGTTCTTAACAAACTTGAGAGTAATTTAGTAAGAATGAGAAGAGAGTATTCAGGAAGAAGAAAAAAAAAAATTGATTTCTTTAATAAATATGAAGGAAATACTTCTTAGATACCAAACCACAACAACTTGATTTAGTTTCACTTCAACTCGATTTAGTTTGACTTCAGCTTGATTTGGTTTCACTTCGCCTCAAAGACAAGGTAATCCAAACAAAACCACTTATTTACAACAAGCACAAAAAGAAGACATGACATGAGTCTCGAAAGATATATAGCATGTACAAGTACCAACATACCTGCTTAAGAAACTCATCATGCCAATTATTTAGTGTATCAAATGTTTTGTGTATATTTACATCATACACCAGCACACAACAATCTGCACCTCTATAAAAAGCAGCTCCAAGACTATGGAACCTTTCTTGCCCTGCTGTATCCCAAATCTGCCAGAATATTATATTTTCATTTTCATTGTGTTACCCAAAAAAAAAAAAAAGTACTAATATTGATACCTTAATTTATACTTTACATAAAGCAAGAGAAAATATAAAAGGAAATGAACATTCATGAAATTTTAAATTGCTCACCTGCAAAGTTACCAGTTTGTCATCATCAACTTGTATCTCCTTTGTAACAAAATCAGCCCCAATTGTGGCTTTATACTGCTGGCTGAATTTTCTATAAACGTATCTGAATTCAAAGTTAACGTTCCACAATATTATACTATAAATGACTTATGGCATGCCTTTTTTCAAACACACATTCAGCATTAAAAAAAACATTAAAAACCCAATTTGAGCTATTATTTTAAGTCAATTCCGATCAATATACAAATTATTACCGCTAGTGCATAATTTCTTTGTTTACTTTACCAAGTTTTGGTGTTAAGCACCCAATCATATTTTGCCAGCTGGATCTGAACCACTGTGTTAAAAAACAACGATTGCCAACTCATATGCCAATATTGGTCATGACTTTACAAGACTAGTTGAAAAAGAAAAAAAAAAAGGAAAACAGTGAAAAGATAAAAAGAATTCATGATTTGGAATGAATAATGCACCTACAGCGAATCACCGACTTCAGAAAAAAAATAATAAACTCTCATTTTTTTTCCTTCAACACTGAAAATGCAAATGCCAAATGGATACTGGTTCATCAAAGAGGTCTTTCCCACCCTGAAAACAATATGAAGAAAAAGGAATAAATTAGCAATCACATTTATCAATAGAAAAAACTGAAAATTTAAAACTATGAGGCATACATACCCACTGTCACCAAGAACAATGACCTTGAGCAAAGTTCTCTTTCTCTGTGAAATGTCCATGTTGGAGAAAGGAGAGTCAAAGGCAGAAAGAAGAATTTTGTCTTTTTCTCAAGAAATGGTGTTGTAATGAGAGAAAAGGGGTTGTTGATTGGTCTTGTTTTATTATCGTGGTTTGTGGGGAATAGCTTTTTCCGTTTCTGCATTTGAATGATGGAGGTGAGGTGAGTATCATGTGATTTGCGAACCAAAACCAACGTTGAAGTGACAGCGGAGCATTATTATTTTTAAGGGTGTCACAGGGTATTTTTTTGTTGTTGTTGACTTTGGAATATACGTGCTCGCCTCTCATTGTTGAGCTGCAAATAAAGGAGGTTACAGTTACACTGCTTCACGGTTCCACAGTTGAGAAACGTTGTTCAGTTCTGTTATGTTGTAATCTAACTCTTCTCACTCACACTTTCAACCAACTCATCATGCCACCATTTAATTTACGCTACTTTTTTTTTTTTTTTTTACTTAACTACGTTTTAAGTTTCTATAATTATGATTTTATATTGTTTTAGATGTTGCAAATTTTCTTTTTATTACTTTTAGATTTCTAAAATTTTCTTAGTTTCATATTTTAGTTCTTATAATTAATTTTATTTAGTTTAGTACTGATTTAACTACTAAAATTATTAATATTAATTATGATAATTAAGGTAAAAAAAATATTTTAAATTAAGATAATTAGGTTATTTTTAAATGTGTAATTCAGTTAATTAATATATTTTATTTATTTTTAGTACAATTAATGTATTTATTATTTTATATAATAAGATAATTACATATAATTTAATTTTATAATTTATTTTTAATATATTATGAACATTATTTTTATTGCTTTTAATATTATTCTTATTTTTTAATTCACTGATTTATTTTTAACTATGTATTTTTAAAACTATAATTTATTTAGACATTTATAATTTAACTTTAATATATTATTTTTACATTTTAATTTATTAACTTTGACTTATTATAATATAATTTAATTTTAATATATTATATTCAATTTATTTTTGCCAAATATAAATTAAGACAAATTTAATGTTAATATTAATTAAATTAGTTATTTTCCTTAACTCTTATGAATGCGTTAATTGAGTCTCGTAAAAAAACAACAAATGAAGTATCACTTTGGATTGATACAAGTAATTAACAATCGAGAGTTAACTTGTTTCCTCAATGTGAATGCGCGTTTGATTCTTTTAATCAAAACTTGTTTAGTATCCTTGAATGGATTTTCTAATGCCATCAATGTAGTTGAGGACACTGTACTTTTATATATATATATATATATATATATATATATATATAATTTCTTAATTTAACTGCCTCAGTTTATAGTGAAAATATTAATCACACTTTTTAATATATATTTTTTGTTATTTATTAAAATTTATTGAAATAAATATGTAATTAAAAATTACTGAAATAATGTGTGAGAATAAAGGGTAGTTTTTATCCAATGTAATTTTGACCCCAGATGTGCTATTCATACGTTATAGTCGTATGTGGTTTGCTCCTTTATATTTTCTCATGATCAATGTAAGACACTCGTGCCACATGTGATATCCACTTCAATTTAGGATAAAACAGAGTCTATAATGCTTTATACGATGGATGCTTGATGAAAGAGTACTAATTATAAACAACAACCATGTACCTCTTCAATTCAGAGACATTATAATTTTGTCATGAATCCACTTCCAGAAACATTGAAAATATCATACAACCTGTACCATTTAGAAATAGTATGATACAACTCATACATCTCCTATGCCAACGACGTGAGAAAAAAAATAAAAAAAAATAAAAAATATATATATATATAAACAAGGATTTTGAGCTAATTCAAAATCACGAAATCAGCTTGTTAGGCAAGATATTTCCTTTATTTACATACTTTATTCAAATTTTTTTTTAGTTAATATAAGACTTGTTCTTTTTCAATTTACCGTCCCGTTCAATATTATTAGATTTTATGAACAAATAATATGATTAGTGTCTCAATAATAAATTTAATATAAACTCTGGTATTGAATGACAAATTAAGTTTAAATTTAACTTAATATCATAAAATCAACTTGTAAAATGAGAGTTATCTTTACTTGTATATTATATTTAGACATTATTTGTAGTCAATAAAAAACTTCAATTTTTGATAATAGTAAACAAAAATTTTGAATTCAAATAACATTTATGTAAAATTTTTCTTTACCTCATTTTAAGGAGAGAAGCGAAAATTCAAACTAATTATTGAAATTAGAAATACAAATGCAACACAAAAGTATTAGCTTAAGTTGGATTTGTAGCAAGCATAGGAAGTGTATCATTCAAAAAAATTCAAACTAATTGATTTTAAGCGGTACATACACTTTAACTTATCTATATTTATCCATTATGAGACTTTATAGTTCTCCAACACTTTTCCCCAAGTTTAATTGAGATGTGACTTGAGATCTTTCTTTTTCTTTTTCTTTTTCTCAAATCAATATAAATTGTTCTTCATTTAGGCTTTGATATGATGTTGGAATGTGAATCATGGGCCCAATAGAAGAGTGTAAATTTGGGTTGAATATGTATCAAGCATAGGAGATGTATCATTCAAAAGATTTGAACCAACCAATTTTAACCCTTACATGGAACTTTATGTTATACAGTTAACTTGTCTTTATTTATTTGATATATGACTTTATAGTTCCCCACCACTTATAGCCTCACAAGTGCAAAACTTTATTATTACTTCACTCCAGTACTCATTAGAACTAATAAATATCGTAATCTAGTTCATTTATTAATAAAAGTTTATTTATCTTTTCTCTCACTCTCACATACATACATATATATAAATGATCAAAATTAAAAATTAGTTATCGATTATATGACCACTTAAAAATTATTTTTCATTTAATATTGATAATTCAAACATGATCTAATGGTCTTTATTTATAATTCACACATTAGGATCAAGATATTTTGGGGCTCATTGGCTTTTCTATAAAGAAAATGTATAAATAATATTAAAAATTTGCTCTTATTTATAGATAAACAAATAAAACAATACAAAAAAATGACATCGCATGACAATGTGATTTTTTAAGTGTTATCATGTTGTTGTCTCTCTCTTACATCTCATAACATTCAACCATGGAAACACATATATTGCTCATAGTCTTACTTCTTGATATGTTATTTACCCAGGAGAACATGTGAATTGTTATAAATATTTTTCTCAAGCTAGTTAGTTGCCTTTACTCCATAGCCATTTTCATATATCAATGTAATTTAATACTTTTCTTAAAACATACGCAATAGATGTTGAAACCGTGTGTATCAATTACAAAATAGAGTTCATTTTATGTAGACTTAATGCAATAAATACAAATAAATATAAGAGATAATATATCTATTTACATGATATGGTATGCTTATAAATACAAATGTCATAATTAAATAAGAAAATAAATCATAAAATATAAAAGAAGAATAAATCTTTAAGAAATCAATTAGGATATTATACAATATTCTAAGATATAAAAGTAATATCATAATATATTTTTCTAATGTTTTAACAGTTTCAAACAAATATCAATCTAAAACTTGAACCATACATGAATGAGTTAAGTATATCAAAACTAAATCAAATACAATTCAAGCAAAACTAAAGAAATCTAATTGAGTTAGGGACCTATATACTCACTTACACCCCTTAGTTGGTATATATTTGCAAAAAAATCTATACACATTTTGATAATGAAAAATAAAAAACTTCATCTTTTACTTGAAAAACTTTGATTTATAAGTTTTAAGAGGATTTACACAAGAGCTTATTTATTCTCTTTAATTTTTGGTGTTACTGATGCAAATGACGGAGGTAACCTAACTTGTTGTCACACTTGCAAGTGTTACTGATGCAAATGACGGAGGTAACCTAACTTGTTGTCACACTTGCAAGTTCAACTTTTTTTTAAGTTTATAACACATGCATTTTCTCCTCGAGATAATATTATTTAAGTAGTAAAATCATTATAAATGATAAAAAATTTTCTATTAATCTATGCATTCTTTAGTAAAGTTAAAATTTTCTAAATAGTAGTATTGTGCGTACAAATATATATGTTTGTGTCTTTTTTTAAATTTTTTAAATTTTATTTTTAATTTTTTAATTTTTTATTAAATTTATAACTCTTTTTACATAAAGTAAAATTTTATTATTCTTTTTTTTTCTATACTTCTCATTTGTACGTCCAATTCTGTGACTCACCAATTAGTTGTCACTCTTCTTCTCGCTCGTCCTTGTTATTTGTGCTCCAGGTAATGCTACTTTTTTTTTTTCACATGTTTTTATTGTTCTTTCTCGTGCATATGTTGTTGAAATTGATGTAACACTAACCTGCATTAGTTTTTTTCTTCTTCGTCTCGCAATATAATAAATATATTGTGTCTATTAAGTGTAGGTTATTTTTATTTTATTTTAAATTTGATTAAAAATATTTAAAACATAATACAAGATTAACAGTAAAATACATAAAATGAAAAAATACAATAACTAAAACTAAAAATATAATTGAAATAATTGATACTTAAATAAAAATTATAGAAGTTCAAATCAATTAAAAAACTAAAATTATATCTAATCAAATACATATTTTTATTTATAAAATTTATATAAAAATATATATAAACATATCTATCTAATACTTCAACAAATATATAATGTTTTTGAAATAGTCATAATTCAATACGTTAGTTTTCAGTCCATTTGTTATGAATTAAAAAAAGAGTTTAATAATTATATTTAATTATTTAATATAACTTTTAAGATAATTATTACAAAATTTAACATATTTACGGAATATAATAATTTATAATTGGATGATATTATAAAATTATATTGTTAGTCCATAAATTATTTTTCTTAAAAAATAATTTTAAATAAAATAATCTAATGATTATTTTTTTAGAGATATAAAAAGAAGTTAATTTATATTTGTTTATAATCATATAAATCATTTAATTAAAAAGTTATTTTTATGAGAAGTTTATTCAAAATAGTTTTCAAATTTAGTCACGTTTTAGGTTCTTTTTAATTTTTAATTATTTTGAAATTTTGAAAAATGCATAAAAATAAGTGTTTGAAAAAATTGCAACAATTGAATCCTAAGCAGCTTTCAGCTAATAATTTTTCGTTATCAACTTAACTTTTTGAACTTTTAATTGATTCTTCAGTTTTTAACTATTTTTAGTTCTTTTACTAAACATAACCATATATCTTTAAAAGAAGTTGTGATGCCGAAGTTAATAAACCCTTGGTCATATATAGTGGAATCATCACAAATCAAAGAAATTAATATTTTTATATATAATAAGGTAAATAATCCTTTTAGTGACGTAAAAGAATAAATAATAAATAAGATTGTGAGATCTTTTCCTTAATTATGAATAAACCTATTTAATATGATGATATTCCAGGATCTATTTAGATGACAGTACACAATAACACTAATAATTAAAATTACAGTGGGATACTAGGTATACAAAAATTTAATGCACTAAATATTATAGAACTAAAAAGAAAATTTTCTTACCATGAGAATGTAAGTGGCTATCACTCTCATGCCCTAACTTCTATCCATTCACTCTTTCACCCCAAAGTGCCTTAGTCACCAACCAGCTGCAAAGTGCTCTTTTCACGTTAGAACAAATATCAAGTAATCATTTCTCAAAAATACTTTTTTAATTGTGGACTAGCTTCCTTTTCTCTTCTTGCTTTTTTCTCAATTCCGGTAATTTCACCTCTTCTGCTTGAGCTTCTCTTCTTTCTTCCAGATCCTCATATTCCATTAGCTTTTTTCTTTAATGTATATATATGAGACTAATTTTTAATTCAAAACTTAATCATATTTAAAAAAATTTAACTCTCACAAATATTTTATATAAAAATCCAACTCAAATATTTTTTTTATAAATTTAATGTATGTTGTGAACGACGACTGAATCACGTATATTATATATTATATCATTAATTTTATACATCAGTAAAATTCGACAATTCTGTTCATGAATATAAGTTTTTATGACAAAAATAATGTGATTAAAATGACTGTTGTTTTGACCAAAGACTCTCACACTAAATAATAATTGAATAAAAAAATGATGACGGCGTGCTCGGTATTGGGTGGGAATAACATTGACGGAAATACTAAGTGAAGTCAACGTTCCTATCATGTGAGCTATTTCCTCGTACTTTCCTGCATATTATATTATTTATTATGTCTCGGTCGCCAAAACAAGAGCTCTGAATAACGGAAAACTTCAGCATATAGATAGTAGATGTGTGAATGTTGTCTGCTTTTTTTTTTTAATTTCTGACCATATAAAAAAGATTTTATTAGAAAAGATAAAATTTATTTAGATAATTTTTATGTCTACAAAAATTAGTCTTTGAAAAAAAAAAAAGCTTTGAGTAAAGCTCTCGCATACTAAGGATTCATTCTCATTATCTGACTATGGTCAATGCTTTGACTATTTGTCTGTACAAATTCGCACGTGTTTTTTTTTTAATGATACATAATTGAATGTTTTGAAAAATTAATGATCAAGAATGTGGTGAATATTTATTTAGATTATATACATTTAAAAGTATATTTAAAGAGAAATTGTATATTTATTATCTTATCATACAAAATTTGATTACCTTAAGTAGAGAATACATATGGTATTGATAAAAAAATTTGATTATCATACAATTCCCATGTATGGCACTTGACTCTTGCTTACATGTGCGTCAAGCATACACATTTATTTAATTGCATATATAAGATAATAAGTTCCTAAGTGTCTGTTTTCAGAAACAGATGGCATATGGATTTTCCACACCAAAATCAACGTTATTAGTTATAGTTTTTATGTTTTTCACAATATGAATGTGAATTTTTAGACATAAAACGTGTTTTTAAACACGCTCTAAAAGTTTTATAGTCAACTTTAAAAAATTGATTTATTTATTTCATACTTATTAATTATGCAAAAAAATTGTGTATTTCAGATGGCCAACAAATTTAAGATAGGATGAATTGAGTTTTAAAAAATTCACAAAACCACGTTAAATGATATAATTATTGAACTCATTTATGATTAATTTGATAAAAAAATTATTTTATTATTACTATTATTATTATTGAATATTATAATAATTGACTTTAGCAAACACATATAAAATATGTAAATTTAAAAATAATATAAATTGCGTAAATTAAATAGAGGAGTACGTATCGAAATTTATAGTAGTTAGATATCCAAATACTTGTGACATACATTTAGTCCTCTTGTTTTTTTTTTCACTAATTTGATTAAAGAATTACAACATTTGAATGTTTATAATCAAGGATGTTTTATCTTGAATAACTAGAGTTGGTAGGGATGCCTCCCTATCAATTCAAAAGGAATATTTTAGCATCACAACAAAATAAAAGAAAAAACAAAGTAGATATATCTCTAGTAGTGAAATAACACAACTTAAAACTATATAATCTCGTGATGAATTAAGGATAAATCAAAATAAAATTATCTCTCATGTTTTCAAAACAAAATCCTTAACTTTTGTAGTTATAATTTTAAATAAGGTAAGTGAGTATATTGATTTTTCGAAATTAGTTACCTATCTATTTAGTTGATTATTTCATGCATTAAATAATTGATATATTATTGCTAAATCATAGTTCAAGTGAAAAAATGATGCGAATTTATTTGTCCAGTAATTTATTATCTCATTATATGATAATAATAAATTATTGCTTCGAAACAATCGTTTGTTGTTGTTTCGTAGATAAGTTCCAATAAGTGTTATGAGATTGTTGTGGCTGTGAGGCTCTTGGAGGGAGAGTTTGTGTAAAGATTTTAAAACATAAGTTGGTGAAGGTTCGAAGAAGGAAAGGAGGATAAATATTTAGTATAAATGAGTGAGTGTATGTGTTTAAGAATTAAAGTGAAAATATATATAGGTGTGGGGTGATGTGGCAAGGTAAGAGGTACATGTCTTGTTTTTAAGAGAATAGGATTTTGAGTTTGTGGATAGAGTGAAAGCAATTTAGTGTTTGAATCAAATTTTTTTGTCTCGAGACGAGAAATATTGACTGCTGGGATAGATCCTTTGAGTAAAGAGAGAATAGGGTTTTGAGTTTGTGGATAGAATGAAAGCAGTTTAGTGCTTGAATCAAAATGTTTTGTCTCGAGATGAGAAATATTGACTGCCAGGATAAATCCTTTGAGTAAAGAGAGAATAGGGTTTTGAGTTTACGGATAAAATGAAAGCCATTTAGTGCTTGAATCAAAATATTTTGTCTTGAGACGAGAAATATTGACTGCGGGACAGTTATATTTAAGAAATTATAAAATAAAAATTTAATCAAAATAATTGATTATAAGATTATATTAAGGATTTAGAACTCATTTACATGTATATATTTTTTAAGAATATGACTTTGAAAGCTTTGTAATTATTTTAAAAAATTTAAACAAAAACTTCATATAATGAGGTTCTGTTCATTTACTTATATGACCGAAGCTAAATAATATTAAATGTGATAATATCAATTAAATAACTTGTTATTAATAATAAAGAAATTAAATTATTTTAAAATAATTACTATTGATGTAAAATAATTAAATAACTTGTTTATTTTTATTTTTTTAATTTAATAATCAAAGAAACGTAAAATAAACTATGAAAATGAGAAATAATTTTTTTAAATTACTAGACTAATATGAACCTTCATCCAGGATAATTGATAGTAAGTTTTTTTTTCATCAACAATATCTTCCAAATGGACCGTTAGTTTACTCGTCAAATCAATATTGATTGATTATGAATATTACAAATTAGTTAATTGATGTCAATATGTTTTAAAAGACGCATTTTTAACTCTATAACAAATACTTAGCTAATTGATGTTGGTATAACAAACTCTCAAATATGTCGCATTACTTAATTGATGATGAATGGTCGGTTATTACTTTTGCGATCCTTAAATTCTTATATTCATACATTTAAAGTTATTTTTTTATATAATATAAGCACGCAAGTATAATCATCAAAAACAATTATTAATATTTATCAAATACTAGCAGCTTAAATACGAATAATTTTTCTATGGCTCTTTTCATATCCAATATTAAGTTTGAATTCTTCATATATTGGTTAAGCAACAACACAAGTAGTTAAATGTAAAAGTGTTTTTTTTTTTTACATGAATGACCATTAAATCTTCTATTTTGTATGAATGTTTTCTAGTATAAACAAATTTTATATAAGGATTGGAGTATTTTATACCTATTTTAATATATGGTCATGTTGTTGATAAAAATAATAATAATAATAATAATAAATAATAATAATAATAATAATAATAATAATAATAATAATAATAATAATAATAATAATATTATTATTATTATTATTATTATTATTATTATTATTATTATTATTATTATTATTATTATTATTATTATTATTATTATTATTATTATTATTATTATTATTATTATTATTATTATTATTATTATTATTATTATTATTATTATTATTATTATTATTATTATTATTATTATTATTATTATTATTATTATTATTATTATTATTATTATTATTATTATTATTATTATTATTATTATTATTATTATTATTATTATTATTATTATTATTATTATTATTATTATTATTATTATTATTATTATTATTATTATTATTATTTTAGGGTGCTAACACACACTTATTTGTAAATTCATGATCCCTTGGACCCTTTAAGTTTTAATATCTATAAACCACCTAGATCAAAGCCCCCAAACAAAGAAAAACCCAAATTATATAAAAATTGTAAATTTGTATAAAAATGATAATTATATATTTTATCAAACTATAAGGAATTTTCTCAAAATTTGTATAAAAATGAGAATTAAAAATTCTAAAGCAAATAAAGTATCGAGTTTTAAAATAAAATACTTAGTGCGAGAAAGCTAATTCTTGAGTCTAAGTAGGCTAGAGAAGTCCTTGACGTTCCCCCCAGAAAACTAAAAAAGCCCTCCACAAGTGATCTTTTTATTTTTAGTGAACTACACAAGCCCACGTAGCTGTTGATGCCATCGTGGATGAAAAAAAATAGATTTAAACAGTCCCAAAATTAAACTGAACTAAATAAAAAATTAATTTATTCTGAAAAAAATCGAGTCAAATTACTTTACGATAACGATTTGGTTCACTTTTTGAAAAATTGAACCATGTATGTGTGTAAAAAAAAATCAAATTAAACCCAAAAATTAGAACCGTTGTTTTAATTAAAAAAAATAAAATCGGACCACTTAATAAAAATACCTAGAACCACTTTATAAAATATTTCGGTTTCGAATATTTTGAAAAAAAAAATTGCACGGCTCTACCAACGTTTGATTTAAATGATGAGATAATGAAACCCTAAGTGCTAATTAATTAGTTAGGGTCAAATCCACCAACGGGTCAGCGAAGCTATTAAAATATGCACCATCTAGATAACTAAATTAAGTGTATGTTTAGATTTCAGTACAAGAATTCAAAAGTATTTTTACTTTTAAAATAATAATTTCTTTATTTTTTATTTTGAATATTAAAAATTCAGAAACAGAGATTTTTCAAAAGTATTTTTTCCAAGTTTTATCTAAACCTTAGCCTAAATAATTTACAATACGGTAGTGGCTTTGTGGCCTCGAGTACAATTAATTACATCATCATGTGACGTCACTCCAATGTAGTTGACGTTGACACGTGCAATGGAGAGGAACCTTCATTGCATCATCTAGGAAAGAGTTTGGAAGGATCATCATAGAAAATCATAATACGGAAAACTATATTTATATATTCTAGTGCCACGTATTATTTATAATATAAAAGCATTGGATAAATTAACAATGATAGAAGGTCCAAATGCTCTCCACACACCATAGTGTTTAGAAGTAGAAGTACCATTTATCATCAACAATGGACTTTTACTTTGGAAACCCTCATCATCCTTATCCCAATTATGCTCACAATTCTGTTGATAATTTGATTCCATCTTCTCCCGAGATCACACTATCCGATTATTTCATGCTCGATGATTACGTCGATCATCAAGAGTCTCGCTCATCGCAAAGCACCGAGTCATCGGAAAAAGCAACCTTCAGCGATGCCACTCACGGGTTCAGTACTGGTGCAACCTCTAAGAATATTATTAATAACATGCAAGTGCTTTTTCCCTCTTTCTTTTCTCTTCCTTCACTAAAACCAATAAAATGCTATATACGTATATGTATAACATAATATAACACCTATTGGGTTCAATAATGTTGTGCAGAAAATGCAAAAGTGGAATTAATCGAAACAAAGCAAGAGTGAATCCGAGGATCGCGTTTAGAACCAAATCAGAGCTTGAGATCATGGATGATGGATACAAGTGGAGGAAGTACGGCAAGAAGTCCGTGAAGAGCAGTCCCAATCTAAGGTAAAATTCTAATAGTGATCAAGTCAAATCTTTTTTATTCACCTATTATTTTCCACTTTAAACTTTTGTTTTTAACCCATAAATAGTTTGTAAATTCAAATCTTATTATTACCAAATTATATATATAATCGTTCAGTTTTAGTAACAGAACGGAAAAACAATTACAAAATTAAAAGTAAAAGAAAATTTACAACTCAGAATATTACAAAATAATAGCAGTTGAAGGACAAATTTAGATAAACAAAACTAAGTTTGATTTTAATATATATCAGTCCAGTAGTAGAAGAGTTTGAGTAATATGAAATTTTATATTTTAATTTTGTTGTCGCGAATTTTAATATATGTATATATTTTTATATTATATTATATTATATTATATATATATATATATATATATAAAAAAAAACCTAGGCTATGAAACAAATTAATGCAGGGCTAGTTAATAACTCACAGGTTAGAACATTATTTAAACTATAAGCTACTTTTAATTAGTAGTGGGATATATAATATACAGGGGACCAGTGCGACTGGTAGCTAGATTAATGTTGTGGCGGCTGGTATTATATTAAAGGTTTGGGATGTGGACTCTTGTACTTAACATATATGGAGTTAGGTGTGATCAATGGACCCCAGTTAAAATATGTGCTGTTTCGGGTTATATATAATAGAGAAAGGAAAAAGGGCCAAAATAATATCAATGTTAGTAAAAATTAGACATTTTAAAAAAATTAGTTTTGAAGTCTTTATATGAAAATCTTGCTTGTGGGCGTGTTGAAATGGGTAAATTTGATTCAGGTGGGATTCAAATATTTTGTTCTCTCTTAAAGAAATTAACAGTTTCTTATTTCAACGTTGTTAATCAAGAAGAAAATTTACCTATCGAGGGAGATCAATTTTTTAACTTAATCACTCTCGTTTAAGATGTGATTAATAATTAAAAACTGTAAATTTGAATAATAAGACGCGGTGTAATTGTCAATTAATCTTGGTAAAATCAATAAGTGATTCAAAACTTTTTTATTTGATTCCCGCTGTTCAACGGGATATGATTCACGTTTTCTAGCTATGAGATATATCATGAGTTTTTGTTAAAATTATTACATTCAATTTAAAAAATAAGAATTAATACATTCAGTTTTTGAAGTAACTAAGTAGAAGATTACATTAATGATGTGACAGGAACTACTACAAATGTTCAAGTGGAGGATGCAATGTGAAGAAAAGGGTGGAAAGGGACAGAGATGACTCCAGCTATGTGATAACAACTTATGAAGGTGTGCACAATCATGAGAGCCCATTTACCACCTACTATAGCCCCATCTCCTTCGTAAATTCTGATGCTTTTACGTGTACCAAATGACACCAACTCCAAGTCCCTTTTGCCCCTTTCCTCTCAAAACACCAAAACCTTAATTATACACCTCCCTTTCTTATGTACCAACAAAATGTTTGGAAGCTATGTATCATTGCAATTTGCATCGTCTAATTTATCATAATTATTTTCATGCTGTAATAGGTTGAAGAGAGTTTATACTCAGATCATGAGACTTCATTCTGAATTCTGCACCCTTTTTTTTTGCATTTTGTTTTTAGATGAGTTTAATATCTCAATTAAAAATCAACCTTTGTCAGTTCATGTGACAAGAACATGATTTCCTTTGCAAAGTTGTTCAAATTTTAAAAGGAAGCGATGATTAAGAGAGTTTTGCCATACCGATGACTTTACTTATCTCAATTTAAATTAATCGAGATTTAAAGATGTTTGGAAAAAGAAAGTGTTTCTCGAAAATATAAATAAAAATAAAAAAATCCTTCATCTCAAAATTATTTTTATTTTTTATTTTATTATATTATGTTGTTTTAGAAACTCAGGACCCAATAAATAAATTGTCAACTATATCCTCTCTATTTTACTTATAATATTTCTTTTTAATTAATACTTCTCCTTTTCTCTTAATTAATAATTATTAATTCTCACAAAAAAGTAATAATGATTATTTAACTAAAGTATTTTAGTTAAGGTATAATAATATTTTGTATTAGTTAAATATTTTTAATTTGTGTATATTACGTTGGAAACTTTTCTTAAAATGTAATAAGATTCAGTGCAAAGTTACTTTATACATAAGATATTTGTAACTACACTATTATCCGCCAAATTAATTTTATTGCTGTCGTATTTTTTTAATATAAGTATTAATTTATCTTTTTAATGGGAACATTAGTTGAAAAAAATAAATTAAAATGCTAAAGAAATATCTAAATTTGGGAACAAACATACAAAAACTAAAAAGTCTATGGTTTTGTAGAGTATTTTGTTTTGTTACACTTAATAAATGCAGAATTGTTTAAGCTGGTTGACAATCGCGATGTTGAAGCTGAATGCGATGCTTCACAAATGCACATCCATTGAAGTTTATGAGTAGTGGTAATGGAGGCAATTAGCAATTTGCAGCAAGTTGCGTAGTGCCGAACGATCCGTAAGCACTACGGTTTGTTGACTTCGACAGAACTGAAACAGAGGAAACTTCTTGTCGAGAGATGGACTGGGATCATCAATCCATCATTCATATGCATGCTTGTCTTTTGCTAAATTAAAATTAATTATTACTTTATCAGAATGTTAATAAAAATATCAGTTAAAAAATTATCCTTAAATCTTTTTTATAAGATTTAATTAACTAATTCATTATAATTAAAAATTTAGTTAAAAATATTAAATTTATTTTTTAAATTACTTTTAACATTAATTAAATATAATCTTATCTTTTTATAAATATTTTATTAGTTTAAATTTTTCTAGTCTTTCTCATCATTAATATATTTTTATTTTTATTTTTATTAATTATACATGTAAAAAGTTAAACTCACCAGAGATTAAAATATTAATATATTTTACTTATTATTTATTAAACTTATAATTAAGAAAATTTTTATAAAAAATAATTAATACATATGACATTATTAATTAATTCTTATATAGGATAAATTTCTAATTTGAGTAAGTAACCAAGGGGAGTAATAGTTAAATTATATATTAAAAAAGTAGTATAACATTTAATGTTATCAGTATTAATGCATTTTTACAGTCATTTTAATAAAAATTATTCATTAACTTGGTAGGATTATAAAGTACTCCTTTGGTTGTGGAACCCCTTAGTTGTTTAATTTTTTTTTCACAGATTAAGAAACATTAATTACATAAATTTAGACTAAAATATCTTATTTATTGTTTTATAAATTTCTATATTATTTCTAACTATTCTATTTATAATTTACTCTAATTTATAATAATTGATGTTTTATTTTTTAGATTTATGAGAAATATTATCAAACACGTGTTCTACTTTTATAATTGTCTCTCACCTTTTTGTTTGTGTAGCCCTCCATGTTCTTAATATACTCCCTTTGATGGCATGATCAGGACGGATCCAAAAGTTCAGGCGTGGACCTTGGCCCTCCCTCAAGATACCCTTTTATATCTATGTGTAAAGAAAAAAATTTTAAAAATTTATAGAAGAAAAATAAATAATGAAAACAAGGTGTTGATATGATATTTTGTATAGAGAGAATATATATTTTTGTTGTTGTGATGTGGGTGTTGATGTTGAGTACTTGTGATGTGAGATGAGAGTGTGGAGATGGGATAAACAACCAATTACTCATCTCTGGATTTTATTGCTAATTTTTTGGAATTTAAATAAGTATTTTTAAAATAAACTTTTAATTCATGATATTATTAATTAAAATTAATTAATTTAATTATTTTTATTGATCTCGATAAATTTAATATTTATTTTTTTTATAAGATTGAAGATAATTTTTTTTTTATAAAGATCAAAATCAAAACTTATTTCTTTCGTATAAATTAAAAATATATTTACATCAAATTTATTATTAAAGGATTACTTAATAAAAATGTAATTAGATTGATCAAATATGTCCTATTTAGAAATTCAAGATGATTGGACAACAACATATTGAATTGGCTAAATTGTCTGTGTCCAAAGAGCTTTCCAACTTGCTAACTTTTATTCAAATGGTATATAATTGATAGACTTGTAGGTACGTGAAAATTGTTGGAATGTGTAAGTGGATTATCATGGTTTCTAAGCTCTTGAATTCTACATTCTAAATGGTAATTTGTACCCCTAGCCTTTATAATAAAAAATAGTGCACTTTCTAAGCCGTGAAGCAATGCATTGCGAAACAGATTGTTTGCATGCCTAAACATCAGGAGGAGAGTATTAGAAAGGCAAAAGTTTATTAAGCACAAAAATTTCAAATACCAAATATCACGTGACATAGGTTTTATAGTTGAGCTCAAAATAATCAAATGTGAAACACAGAAAAGCACTCTTGGTTGAAAGACTACGTTGATCCATATCTTGAAGTGGAAGTAGAACAGGTCGTTGTCATTTGGACCTGCACTGGAGTTGAGTGGTATGATGTAATTCAAATGTGTTTTGGTAGTTAATAGTTATTTTTTTTTATTTCTTTTAAGCTAGACTCCCGTTATTAGTTTTCTAGTAATTAATAACTTAATACAAGCAATATGGTCATGTTGAAAAAGGTATAATGAAAATTATTATATTATTTATATGCGAGGTTGAGTTAGACATATGGTAATAGAAACTTCCGTTACAGCGGTCAAATTGTGCCTTTCGATTTGACAAGGTATAAAAATCGCTATATGTCACATCAGAAAATCAAATAGAGTAACCATTGATTTTCTCAGTCTCACATGATTTGTTAGAGAAGTTTATCTATATATGTTACCAATTAAAATCAAGTGATTATTTTTTTTAAAAGCACGCGTGATTTTTCTTTATAATTTTAACATTTTAAACATTTACAATTAAACATCAATTATAGTAGTATTTTAAAATTTTATAATTAAAAATAAATTTACATATGTTTTCGTTCCTTTTAAACATTACAATATTTTTAGTTGGCTACCTGATTTAAAAAAAAAACTATTGTAATTTTTTTCTTTTTTATATAATCCCTCCATTAATCTTTTGTTTTGTCTATTAAATATCAGAAATACTTTTAAAAGTAAAATATCAAATGATAAATTCAAAGAAACGAAAAGTTCCCAATACATAAAGGAACCAAAAAAAATTGTGATGTTTTACAGGAACTTAAATGTAAGCAATGCAAAAAATAAAGGAAAGTTATTACAATTTTTTATAAAGACTGTATTGCAATTTTTATAATTAAGAGACTAAATAAGAAAAACAAAATATTTAAAGAGATAAATATATATTTCAACCTTAAAAATATTAAAGAAAATAAAGTTTTTTTTTTTTTGCATGACAGTTTATTTTTTAATTCAACTCTTGTTGCTACAGTACCTTTATGTCAATTTCACTTTTTTTATGTATTGTTTTTCATTATTTGAATTTTGTGACCACTAAACCAACTCTTTTGAACATCAATTTCACAATTTAATTAAAATTTATATATTTATAAACTTTGTTATTTTTACAGAAGAATCAAATTATAACAAATGTTATAAATAAACTTATAAATATTTTTATTAGTGTGCACACTAAATGTATCTTCTAACCACTATACGTATATATGTTAGTAGACACATCTCACTTGATTTTGCCATAGAGAAATCGTTTTTTTTTTTTCACATAAAGACCATTAAACTAAATTTTATCTAGTCTAATAAAAAAAAATTATATGCACACTATCTTTAAAGTTAGGTATACAGGTAGTTTGTCTTGCATAAGACAATAACTTAAATAGAGTGGACAAAATCACGAGTCTAATGGTCCAGATTTTATTGGTTTGTTTATGCACCACATAACTAACGAATTAATGAGTAAATTTGCTACCCACAATATAAAATGAAAAAAAGAATAATATTTAACTTTATTTTTTTAAGAAAAAATTATATTTTTCAAAATAAGGATTACAAAAAGAAAATGACGTGTACGGCAAATTAACTCAATAATCATAAACAACCTAAATAACTAATTTTCATAATTTTTTTTGTTTTTTCTTCTAAATTAAATATGTAAAAAATATAAGAAATTAACAAAAAGCTTATACTCAAACATAATTATCAATCAAATAATTTAAATATTAAATATTTTTAATTTGATTAACTAAATATATTAAGCAAATATAAAATTAAAAGTATTACAAACTAAATATATTTTTTAAAAAATACATTTAAGCCCATGGATAGGCCCATAAACCCACAAATAAGTCTGTTTAAACAACAAATTAAATGGATTTACCTAAAACAAACCTATATATTAAATGACTCGCATATTTTAAAACTATAGACCATATAGACTATAGGTTAAATGAATAATTTGCAAACCTCAATTCATATATCCAACTCAATCTAGCATGAATGGAAATAATTTTCATTATGCTTAGAAAGATTTAAATATATTTAATTTTTTTAAAAATTTGATAATATTTATTTAAATTTAATGTCTTGAAATGCATCAGATACATATTTATTATCAATTTCGATTAAATATATGATGACAATTATTATAAGACTTTAACTATAATATTTTGATATCAGATACATATAATAAAATTATTAGCTGTTATAGCAATTAGTTTAAAAGTTATATTTATAATATTTTAAAATTAATTGAGAATACAAAAATCTTTATAATAATGTAAACTATTATTATAAAATCAACAAGAAAATAATTATTTAAAAAAGTACCAACTATTTATCTATTTTCATGGCTCAAGAATTTGCTTTTAGCATTTTCTTTGGCAATTACTATTTAGTAGTGCACATCTTTATTTATTTTTATTTTCCAAAAATATCTTTTCTCCCGACCTCAACATCTCCTTCTGACTATCTCAAAAGGGCTTCTTCAGGATTGATGGTATTTTTTGAAAGATACAGAAAAGGGGGTACATTAGTAAAATTGGGTAATGTAAATAGCAGTGGTCTTTTCTTTTTCTTTCGATCAAGCCCATTCAAAGTTCAAAACCCCATCAGAAAAAGGACTAAGGGACAAAGTTCTCCTTTAGTGAGCTCAAGTTGTTGGGCTTGGCTTACAGGGTGTTACTTCCCAATCCGTACAACACTTGAAAAGGCCTTCCCTTAAATATTTGTTTTGGGTCTTACCTTGGTCCTATTACCTAAGCGTTTGTTGGGCTATGACTCATGGGACTGAAAAAGAGGACCTCGATTTTTTATTTATTTATAACATACTATAATCTTGGATGTCTAAAATTAATATATTTTTCTTTAATTTACTATTCAATAAAATTGCTTTCTAATCAATACATAATAACATAAACATGCAGCTATAAATTATCATTGAACAAATATTTTATTACTCAAAATTTTATTTTAAAACTTATAAGATTTTAAATAATTCTTATAATGTAATTTATTATTATTAATAATATAATTAAATTAGTTTGAAAACTTTTATATTTTATGTATATTTATAGATACTCATACAAATACGAAAAATGCTTGATACTTCACATAAATGACTCATGCTGGTATGGGTTTAAAGGTTGACCAATTAACTTATATTAGAGCATTTTGTGTTAAGTTTGTCTTTTAAATAAAAAAGGAAGTCTCCCTGATATTTCAAATTTATCGCGTATTGATTTATATAATTATATCTACCGACACTTGATTTGTGTCAAATAAAAACTAATAATAGAAACTTTTTTTTGTCTCCTTATATCACGTATTTTATGAATTTATGCATATTTTAAACAAGTTTCCAAACACATTCTAACCTAATATCTAAATGTGTTTAACTCGATTGAATTGCTCATCGTCTCGATATAATATATTATTTAAAATTAATTTATTCTAAGATAATAACACCCATCTATGCACGCCCCAGTCACTCACCGACTATAACAAACTTTGAGTTTTGATTTTTCTCTACATTCACCTTTTTCTTGTTTTCTTCTTCTTTACGAATATCGCTCAATTCTATACTTCAAATCGAACATTATTGCTTTTCTATTAGATAAATTATTAATAAAATTTCCAATTGTGGTTCTAAAAATAATAGTTATTTTCAGCAATTCATTTTAATAACGTTCAAACTAAGATAAAAAAATCGTTTTAATGAAAAAAATAGTACTAATATTTAAATTATTGACACGTGGACATGACGCGTGTTTTTCACGAATGAGTAGCGAGATGGCATGATTAGGAACAATTGTTTGTTCATCCCTTCAACTCTGTGCCACCATTGTCCAAAAACCATTCCACTACACACCGCAACCAATCCATCTTCACCCAAATCCTTTTATATTTTTCGTTCACCGCATCCCAAACTCACCAGATCCGTCGTCGATTCGGTTTTCTCGCTTTCTATTTTTCATTTTTCATCTTCTGGCGAGATGCGCGACGCCGGAGCGTCAAGTTCTGGCTCTGATCTCGGCGTGGTTCACACGTGACATGGGGTTTTGGAAACGATTCCATTCGACGGAACTTGATGAGTGCGCGTGTGTGTGGTAGTGAAGGCGTGTTTTGAGTTATCGTTCGCGTGGAGGAAATCATGTTCTGGAGGGAGCGTGAGAGGGAGAACAAAGAGTTGAACGGTGGGGTCCTATGTGGCCAGGTCAGAGTCCTCGTTGTTGGTGACTCAGGTCAATCTTTCTTTACACCTCTCAACAATTTCACGTGTTTTCATTTTTAGAATACAAGTTGTTTATACTCTTAGGTACACTACTAGGCTGTGTCCATTTAATTTTAAAATTTAGTTTGGGAATGATGGGGAGTTATGTGATTGTGTGGTGTGGACAGAAGTGAAGTTGATTGGATGCGGGAGGTTGTACTGTAAGGATCTGTTGGGAGTTTGTGATGGTGCTGCTGGAAACATTGGATCAGGAGAGTGAGGGAAGTGATCACTGTGGTTACACCGTTATTGTAACATTCAATGGGAGCTTCAAGAGTCGTGTTATTGTTTGGTTTGAAGTGCGTCGAGTGGAGGTCTGGAGTTGAGCAACTTGCTTCCCTGGGTTGTTGAATCGATGTTCTTGAAGAGTGAATGTGTTGATCCTAACTTTGCATGTAATGGTGGGGTAGGGGTATCTGTAAAGACACTGATGCTTAAATTAGCAAAGAACCCTACTCAAAGTATAATGTAATAAATGTGCATATATGTAGTAGTGACAATTAGGATATATAGTTGTTAGACCTCGGTTGGAGTTAGTGTCATGGGGTTCAAGGCCCCTTATAGGCAGTTATTCGGTGCTGGTGCATCTACCTTTGCAACTTTAGTACTAGTTGTTGCCTTTAATTAATTGCCTTTAGGATTGGGGTTTATGGATAATGCAGGGTGGATTGGGCTTAGGCCCCGTCTGTTACAGTTTTGCACAAAGTTTTAATATTAGATTTTTAGTTTGAAATGGTTTGGATGATAGATATTTCAATTTAGCCTGCGCTTTAGAGAATTGATTTACATAGGCTGCTTTAAAAGGATTGGCTTCTTAATGTAAGAGAAACAACTGGGAAGATGGTGTGAGAAACCTTGTGTGGTTTGACTTTTGGCTGACGTGAGTATGTAAGGAATTAATGTGAGAATATCTTTGGGCATACTTTTCAGATGTGTATGCATCAACTTTCAAAGTTATTCAGAATCAATTATTAAATTATAGTAGGACAACTTTAAATATGGGTAGCCTTTGACTCCACATAGTTTAGTTTCATTATTAGGATTGTAGTTTTCTACTAGGAATTGGTGTGAGCATGATTGGATTAAAATTAGTATTTTATAAATATCATCTTAAGGACATACTCAGTCCTAATGATTGGAAGCAGCAAATGACTAGATTTCTCATGTGAACATTAAATCCGGTGACAAAATATAATATTATTTGACTGAAATTGTGAAGATCAGGAACTGAGCAAAGATAAGCTACCTCATTTTTTATAGACTGTAGTCCATGCAGTGAGTCTTAAGTAAAACCTATTTATATAAATCAACTCTGGGTAAAAGGTAATAAAATTCTAATGTTGCTTAATAGGGTGAGGATGGAAATAATTCTTGCTTAGTATTCTGTAAGATCTGGATCAGAATCTGAAAGATAAAAATGGAAATCTCTATTGAAAGGTGAAGAAGATAGAGAATCCTCTCCTTGTACACTGGGAATCCAAGATTCCAGACTGTTACCTTTCATCAACTAACTTCCCCAAAATGTGTCCTCTCCTCTCCCCTCTGCTCTTTTCCTCTTTATTCTATTATTCAATTACCTCCCCCTGTAACCTCCCTGTAACTTGATCAGTTAGGTAGCTATGCCTAACTGCCCTTCCTAGCATGCCTAACATAGACTAATTCTGAGTTTGCTAACATATTCCATTGCTACAGTTAAGTTGCTGTATATGTTGTCATAGGGGCAATATGCATTGGAAAATATCATAGCATATGGTTTCTTTCTGAAGCTTTTTGGAAAAATTATGGTTTGTATTAATTGATATTACAGAGTCTAGTACATCAAAATAGCTCTTTAGGACCTGCTTGGTTTAATGACATGTTTTCTGTTTCTATATTATGTTTTTAATAATAATTGTAAAATGTCACCTGCTTTCACTTTGTTTTTTGTTTTCATCTTATACAAAAATATTGTTTTCACCATTTCTTGTACAAATTTTCAAACACAGGAAATAAACTGAAACCAAGGTTGTATTTTGTAATTATTAGTAAAAAGAAAAGATAGAAATAAAAGTAGAAATCATTTCCTTAAACCAAACAGGCCCATAAGTTGTCAGTCTTTCTACATAGTTGGTGGTACTTCCCATCTCTAAACTTCATAATCTTGGATGTGCATTAGTCAACTGTAGGTAAATGATGAATAAAATAATTAGAATTTTCTGAGCTTGTGATTACTTGCGCCAGTCACCCCCTTTATGATTCCCTCTGTAAACTTATTTTGAGATATTGCAGTTGCATATTGGTCATTTTCTCATCCTTGCAGGTGTTGGGAAGACTTCTTTAGTTAACCTGATTGTAAAAGGTTCTCCCATTGCTCGCCCTCATCAAACAATTGGTTGTACAGTTGATGTGAAGGTAAATACCCCCCCTTCTATGGTTACATGAGAAATACATTTTTCTGTACCCAAAGTCTTCACCAAATTCCCTGTTTCTTTTTCCAGCATACTACTTATGGAAATTCAGGCAGCTCTTCAAGTAGCCTTAAAGGTGATTCTGAGAGAGATTTCTTTGTTGAACTGTGGGATGTCTCAGGACATGAACGGTACAAAGATTGCCGGTCTCTGTTTTATTCACAGATTAATGGTGAGTATAAAAGAAATTCTTATTATTTTAGTTTTCTAAAATGTATAATTGATTATGTTACACAAAATAGTTATGTATATTCAATCTAATTATGTGGCAGTCTACAAAATGAAGGGTCAAACATCTGTGATCAAGGGGGAAAGAAAATAAGGAAGAGGATTTTCCAATATTTAAACAGTCACTATATATCCTTGGATTCTCTTTTTCAAGCCTTGCATGCTGAAAATAAAAGAATTTGATATGGAACTTTTAGCCATAGTATTGTAAATCTGCAATAAGAAATCATACAGATTTGGCTGTCTAAAGTCTAACTTCATTTGTTTGCAAAATACCCTAATTACCACTATCCTGGATAATTGCATTAGTCTCTTAATGGCATTTGGGTATTCTGGGACTTTTTACAATTAAAATTAGTAACAATAAGTGCATATTTGAAAGTTGGCTGTCCGATATTTTAAACTTCGAAACCTTGTTTGGACTTCATTTGCAGGTGTAATTTTTGTTCATGATCTTTCACAGAGAAGAACAAAGACCAGCCTGCAGAAGTGGGCAGCTGAGATTGCTGCAACTGGAACCTTTTCAGCTCCTTTGGGATCTGGTGGCCCTGGTGGCCTTCCTGTTCCATATATTGTTATTGGTAACAAAGCTGATATTGCTGCAAAGGAGGGTACAGGAGGAAGCAGTGGGAATCTTGTTGATGCTGCACGCCAATGGGTCGAAAAGCAGGGTTTGCTTCCTTCCAGTGAGGAGCTTCCTCTGACAGAGAGTTTTCCTGGTAGTATTGCTGTAAGTGTCTCAACTAAAAAATTTGTGTTAATTTTCAAGTTTGTTATGCCCCACTTCCAATGCTTGCTATGGTATACTGTATTCAGGTAGATTTGAATCAATCTGATGTTAATGCTAATTACTAGGGAGCATTAACAACTAACAAATAGCCATTTAAAATTTAGTTGTGCTTGTTTTGTACTTTAAAGCTGGTTGTTGCTTTACGAACACATTAAATTTGTTTTAGACATGAACAAATTCCACTTATTTTATTATGACCATGTCTCTGTATATGGAAGTATTTTAACTGATTGAATGGGATTTAATGAGAACCACAAAAAAGCTTTTCCTTGCTGCCCTTCAGTACAAGTTAATATTGTATACCTTTTTATTTCTTCTGTCAGGCACACTGAATATTATGGATGACTTGCATTGAAACTTCACAACTTTTTATCTTTTTAACTGTAATATCTTGAAGCTTACCAATGCATATTCTGTGCTTTAGAATAATAAAGATAGCTTAGCCATTGCCCGCCATTCTGTGCTTTAGAAAATGTTGAACACTGGAGAGACACTATACTGGCTGAGAATCTCTATATTTTATGTAGCCATTCTAAACCGAAAGCACCAGCTGTAGGAAGTAACAAATCATGTTTGATAACATTTGATGCAGAGACCTGCTAAGTTTTTGCATTCTGTTGAATAGTTGCTATCCAATTCATTCTTCTTGTAATAGTTGCGATTTTTATGTTGAATGTCTACAGGCTGTCAAAGAAGCAAGGTATGACAAGGAGGCTGTGGTGAGATTTTTCCGCATGGTCAGTATGGTCTTTGATCTGTTTGTATTTTTTATTTTTAATGTATGGGTTGTCATCTAAGTTTTATTGTATATTTCCTTTTTCAGTTGATCAGGAGAAGATATTTCTCAGATGAAATACCTTCACCAGCATGGTCCATTCCTTCTTCAGTTCAGAGACCAGCTCAGCGTATCGATGAAACATTCATAGAAGACGACCAGTCATATAGTCCAGGGTATGGAAATGCTTGTATTTCTAACATGCTTCTGTGCTTTTATCACCAATTTCTATGGCTGTAACATGCCTTACAGAATATATTGTTGAATGCAGTCGAAGCAGTGATCCTTACAAGTATAACGCGCTTCCCCCACTACCAGCACAACGCAATCTAACTCCACCACCCACACTGTATCCTCAACAGCCAGTTTCGGTGTCTGAAAACTATAGTTTCCCTAGGTTTTCCTTGTCAAGCTCCTCAGAAATCAGTACTGCGGCGAGAACAAAGCGTTCAGATATTAATGTCTAAAAGTGTATTTTGGTAATTAGTCATTGGTAATATACACTCATGTATTCTTGCTTGCATGGAACGAAGTTATATGATTGTTTAAATTCTTTGTTCCGATTGTAACTTGTCCATTGATTCATTCGTTTTTAAGAGGCTGGAAGGAGGAGCTACTTGTTCTGAGTTTCGGGAGAATTTTAATGATACGTCCTCCTCCATTCTTTTACCTACCTACCTTTCTTTTCCTCTTATTCGACTACTGTCTCTGCCCATTAAGATGCATTTCATTACGATAAAACTCCACTCATGTTATCAACACTACGTTTATTTGAAATTTATTAAAAATATAAATTTCCAATCTTATTTTTTATTTAGTAAATTTTATAATTTTTAATGAATTTTAACTAATAATAACATATGTATAGTAATAGCGGAATACTCTCTTTTGATACCAATTTGTAAAGAGATTATAGGTAATGCATTGGAATAAAAAGTTTTACATAGTTATTTAATTATATGATAAAATTTAGTTTGTTAAATTTTGTAATAACAATGATTTGTAATTAAAAAAATAATGCATGGATGATGGTTCTGCAGCGACTTCTTCACTGCACAGTATTTCAGTTTCAAAATTTTTTAATTGAAATACAGTGAGTGTACAGTTTCAAAATTGTTTAATCGAAATACCATTTAATAATAAATTGTATTTGACTAACTATTACTAATTATTATAATAGCTAGTGTGAAAGTTATATTTAGAATGTTTTTTAATTAGTTTAATAAAATTCTTGTTATAATATAAAATCTTATTAAATAATACATTTTTAAAATTGTTCGATATAATTAGAGGATCCAGTACAGGTTAAACTAAAAATTTGGTTCAAATAGAATAAATGGAACTACAGTAATTCGATCTAAATTCCAAAATAAATAGGCCCATTTAATCTAGTATTTAATTTTTTTAAAAATTAGGTATTTTTTAAGAAGAAAAAAAACTGAACCTAGTCCATTTGGACAGGTTATCAAACTAAATCATGCTAATAAAATTTTGTCCCATATAAAAATTGACTCAAACAAACTCGGTCAATTTTTTCCTTCTTAGCTTGTTGAGTCCGACCGATCTCATTTGTTAACTCTAAATATAATATTGCACTTCTATTCAACTATATGCATATCATAATTAGGAAAAGTCAAATGGTGTACTTCCATAAATTGTTAAATACTAACTACACGTTTCTATTTTCCAACCATATGGTGCCAAACAAAACTCCAAAATGCAATGCGAAAACACAAATAGCTTTCAGCACCAGCAAAAATAAAACCAGTACGAATTTCATTTTCTATCCATGATTCTGTCATATATCTTGTGTTCTTTTATTTTTTAAATTTATTAGACATAAAGTTTAATTTTAATACACGATGAGCATAAAGATTTATAGTGTAAATTAATTAAAAATAATCTTAGATATGATTTTTAATATAATTATTATAAAATTATGTCTTTTTTTTTATCATATATGACAATCTAAATATAAACAAAAATTATACTGTTAATGTATTTTAATTAAATTGTAAAATATAAGCATGTTATCCGTCTTATATAATTTCGTTTCTATGGTTAATGAATTATAATTAAGTACTAAGCTATATAACATGTTGATCCGTATTAATTTCGTGCCAAAAGTTTTGTTACCATAAGGAACCACTGGAAATAAAATTGTCCACAACTTTTATTTGTCTTTACTTTCTGAAGAAATAATTAGAATGGTTGAATTTTGAAATATTCAAGCGCTACATGCAAGATGCGAGGCCCACGTAGCAAAACGTCGAGAGATGTGCGAAGTAGTAACTACCAAATCAGCCAAATAGCTTGGCATCCCTCACTCTTGTCTAACCTCAGAAGAATTAATTTGTTAATGTGATTGAAATGGATAAATTAAGCAGAAGCACTTTATTCTTTCTCCTTTTCTGCGTTCTGTTCATTCTCCAATTCCAACTTGCAACACTTGATGTAGGTGCCGAAAATGTTGCTCAAAACTACCCAGAGAAACCACTTCTTTCCAAGATCTTCACGGATACCGTTTCTCTACTCAGAAAGTCCCAGAAAAGTTCCTGGGACAAAATCAAAACTGTCGTACATGATCTGCAAATGCAGTTTTCTCCACCAAATTTGGAGTAAGTTATGAGCCTCTTACCCTTAAAAACCCATTTCTTTTTTATTTATATTTTTTGGTTACAGAAAATCTAACGATTTTTAGCTTTTGTATCCCTGTAAAATTTTAATTGAACAATAACAACAAAGCCTCGTTTTATTAAGTATGTTCCGCTACATGAATCAGGTAACGACATTTAACACAATTAAAAATCAGATCAGAAGATCAGAGTTTCAAAAAATATTATTTTTCATGAAATTTCCTTTGTCGACATCCTTCAAAATCCTTTTTGATCTCCTTCTATATTATATCATTTTGTTAAGAGATTTATGCGTGATAGATTGTATAAGCGTGATGACTCTATTGGGTACAGATTAGGTGGGAGGATATAACATTACTCTTTTTGTTAAATATAGAAACTAAAATGAATATTTTTTTTTATAGAAACTAACCATAACTATGATATTTTCAGACATGAAAATAATATTTAAATCTTCATGCATATTTCAATATAAATAAATAGCAATGCAGGTAAATGCTATGTATCTTTTCTCAGTTTCAGGGGTACGGGAGAGATAAAAGAAGGATCTGAAGGTGTCAAAGAAACGTTGAAAGAAGCAGTTGAGAAGAGTTTTGACAAAAGCAAAGAGACAGTTGAGGAAAGTGCAGAATCAGCAGCAAAAGTGGTTGAAGGAGCTATTCATAAGACAGCAGAAAAGGTGAAGGGGAGCACTGACTCTGAGCATGAGTCTAAAGCAGAACTTTAATATTTTTTGGGGGGTAATTTCAATCCAATTTTATTGCTGTTGGTTTAGGAGCTAGCAATCTCTGTGTGAAACAATTTATTTAACATCTTTTCTGTTTTCTTACCCTGTTCCCAATTTCAGCCAAATGCTTGGAACAATGAGAAAAGAAAAATGAAATTGCAAGCATTTCAAATTATGAAGAGTAGATAACCACCATATATTTAATAATGGTAATTTCATGAGGCAAAGTTCGTTCTTCTATTTGCATTATAGATTTGTCTTAGAAAAATTGTATTTACATATTTCGAGGTGTTTTTAAATGACTCTTATCTCCTCAAATTTTTAAAAAAGATTAATTAAATTAGAGAGATGTGTCATTTGAAAAGACAGAGACAGAAATAAGTGTAATTTATCTTTTATTATATATATATATATATATATATATGTAAATAAATATAAAACTTATTTGAATAAACTTTTTCGAAAGTATTTATAGTAAAAAAATATAAAAAATAATAAAATTAATTTTTAATAAATTAAAATTAGTTTATATATAAAATAAAATCAACTTTTAAAAAAATTAATATAAAATTTCTTTTACAAATTATTATTTTTATTTTTTTTATAAATATTTATAGAAATATTTATCTAAACATGTATATTTCCGTGTTTGACAATATATAAAATATATATATATATATATATATATATATATATATATATATAACTTAATAATGGTAAGAAATATTAAAAAGCACACGTAGATAAGTATCTTTTTCATTTATATTCCCGTGTTTGGCATTATACATATAACTTAATAATGGTAAGAAATAATAAAAAGTACATGTACATAAGTATCTTTTTCATTTAGAATTTTATGGAACGTGTTAATTTGGTTTGTTGATATTTAAAATATGTATTATTATATTTGGAATTTTGATTGAGATAATATTTTATGTTATGTTTAAATAATGTTATTCTCTCAATAACAGGTAAAGCCATCATGAAACACGTTCTTTTAAAATCTATTCTACATCCTTCATTGAATATATGTTCCACCTTTATGAATTATCAAGGTTACTAATAGTCAATGAATTAATTACATGTTAAAAATTCTCAATTGACACAGATGCTTAGTCAATTTTTGTACTTCTTCTAGTAGAAAATGTTAAAAAGAATTCACGAATGTTGTTTTGAATAGTTTCAGTAAAGGAATATGGAATGTACCGTGCTCATTTAAACTCCTCAATCTACAATGATGTATTGTATAAATGTATCTAAAGTAAAACTTGTAGTTCCTGCTCCACATTCATGTAAGTTATTCAATATAAATTGATGGAAACTAAGATTAATCTTTAATTAAGAATTCGATCCATGCAATAAAAACTTAAATGCCTAAACAAAACATTGATTGGGTAGTTAAAATAGTATTATAATTAAAATTAGCTTTATAATAATTTAATTAAAAAATACTCAAAAATCTGGAAATAATATATAAAAATATTCTAAAAATGTACAAAATATGCAGGTCATAAATTAAAATAATATGATATTTTAAGAAAAACTACAATTATATTATTTTAAATAAAAATGTTGTTTATAATATATGAAAGAGTATTCAATAATATTCAAATATATATAAGTCGTAATTTAAATAATTAAAATTTTTATAAAATAAGACTAGCATTGTATTATAATTCAAATATTTGAATAATATAAAAATAATTCATTCTTTTGAAAATAAGTCATACATAAAAATAAATTAAAGTTTTGAAATAAATAGAATTATAACGTTTTAATTTAAAAGTATTGAAATTTATTAAAACTTTCAAAAATATTGAAAGTTATATAAGTCACAATTTAAATAATATAAAATTTTAAAAATAAAACTAGCATTATATTATAATGTTATAATATAAATATTTCAAAAAATTGAAATAATGCATAAAAATAATTCATTTTTTTAAAAAACAAGTCATACATTAAAATAGTGTAAGTTTTTGAACAAAATAGCATTATAACATTTTTATTAAAAATATTAAAGATTATATAAGACATAAATTTAAATAATGAGGAATTTTTAAAATTAAAAATAAATTTATAACTTTTTAATAAAAAACATGAAATAAAAAGATACTTTCTCTAATCTCTCACGCACACGCGTGTATATATATATATATATATATATATATATATATATTACATTACAACGTTTTTATTCAAAATACTGAAAAAAGTATAAAAAGTTTTAAAAATTATGAAGATTATAGAAGTCATAATTTAAATAATTATAGTTTTTGAAAAAAAATAGAGCTACCAATATGAGGTTACAACTGAAATAATTTTTAAAATAGTGTAATTCGGTTTTGTTTTTTTTTATCAATGCCATACATTAATAGGATTTCGTAAAAAGATAGCATTATGACGTTTTAATTCAAAAATATAAAAAAATTTCAACATAATTGGAAAAAAATAGCACTATAACATTTGTGTAAAAAATATTGAAAAAAGTTTCAAAAAATTTCAAAAATTATGAAGATTAGAGAAGTCATAATTTAAATAAAGGAAGATGTTGAAAAATAAAACAAAACTAGCATCACAATTTTATAACTCATAATTTAAAACATAGTGTAATTTTTTTTTGAAAATAAAACTAGAATTATAAAAGCCATACTTAAAATAATCTGAGTTTCATTTATAAAAATATCATTATCGAGTTTTAATTCTAAAATAATTTAAAAATATTGAAATAATATTTCAAAATAATTCAGTTTTTTTTGTTAAAATATGACTTCCATTGATATACTATAAGTTTTTCATATAAATTAACATTATAAAGTTTTAATTGAAAAATATTAGAAAAAAACAAAAAAAAATTAAAATACTAAAAACTATACAAGTCATACTTTAAATTTAAATAATATAAAATTATTAAAAAATAAAACAAGAACTATAATATTATAATAATTCAAAAAAATTTATATTAAAATAATATATAAGAGAATAGCATTAAATTTTTTTTGAAAAATAGCATCATAATCCTTCAAGATAACTATACAAGTCATAATATAAATAATATAAAGAATTAAAAATAGCATTATAAAGTTTAATTCAAAACATTATTCATTTTTAAAATAATAATCAAACTAAAAGTGTAAAAAAAAATCCATCAAGTAATAATTCAAATGTTTTCATATATTTGGAAATAATGTATAAAACAAAATCATAATTTAATATAATTAAGGAATAAAAAATTGAAATTTTTTTTATAGAAATCAGGATTTAAATAATGGAACTTTTTGAAAAAAAAAATTATAATATTATAACTGCAATAATTTGAAAAATAGTATAAGCTTTTGAAAAAAAACAAAACTCAAAATAAAGTAAGATTTAAAAAATAGTATTATAAAGTTTTAATACTAAAATATTTCAAAAATGCTGAAAAATATTTCAAAGTAATATTTTTTAAATGTCATACATTAATTTACTATAAGTTTTTCATATAAATTAACATTATAGCGTTTCAAATGAAAACAAATACTAAAAACTATACAAGTCATAATTTAATTAATATAAAATCATTCCAAAAATAAAACTAGAAATATAATGTTATAATGACTCAAATATTTTCAAAACCATGAAAATAAGTTTCTGGACAAGAGAGTATTATAATAATTTAATTAACAAATATTAAAAAATAATGTAACCTTTTGAAAAAAAAAATGTATTATAGAGTTTGAATTTTTAAAATATTTTGTAAAAAAAAGCATAACTCAAATATATATGTTTTGGAAAATTATGACGATTATAGCATTCATAACATAAATTATGCAATAATATAAAAATAAGAAATAAAACTATCATGATAATGTTATAAGTCATATTTTGAAAAAATCAAAATAATGTACAAAAATAATTTAATTTGTTTCAAAATAAGTTATCCATTAATATATTGTAAATTTTTTTTAAAAAAAATTAACATTCTTACGTTGTAATACCAAAAATATATTTTGAACAAAATAAAACTAGAATATAATGTTATAACTCAAATACGTTGTACAATAATGTAAGTTTAAGAAGAAAAATCATAAAAGTCATAATTAAAAACTATTGAAATATTGAAACTTGTTTATAGATAAGTCATAATTAAAATATTTAATTTTAAAAAATATAACTAGCATTATAATGTTATAACTCAAATATTTTAAAAAATAGTGAAATAATACATAAGAACAATTCAGTTATTTAAAGAAAAAAAGTCGTACATTAATATGCTGTAAATTTTCATAAAAATAACAGTAGAATGTTTTAATTCGAAAATATTGAATAAAGTATAAAAAAATTCAAAAATTATAAAAATTATAGGTCACAATTTAAATAATGGAATTTTGTAATAAATAAATAAAACTGGCATTATGTTATAAGTCAAATAATTTGAACAATAGTATAAATTTTTGAAAAATAAACTCTAAGTTAGCTTTATGAAGTTTTGATTTTAACGCTATATTTTAAAATGCTTCAATTACAACATTATAATGCTCTTTTTTTAAAAGAAAACATAATCTATTTTACTTTTTATAAATTATTGTAATATTTTTCATTTATTTCCGTTAATACTGAAACAATATCTAAAAGTAATTCAATTTTTCTGAAATATAATTCATACATCAAAATAGATTAAGTTTGTCGGAAAAAAAATAGCATCACAACGTCTTAAGTCAACAATATAACAAAAATAATTTAAGAATTATTGAAAGTTATAATGTTATAACTCAGATATATTGAAAAAATTAAAAAATTTCAAAAATTATAAAGTATTCAATGTAAATATTATAATTTAAAAAAATAACATTATAATATTATAACTCAAATATTTTGAAAATTGATCAAATAGTATCTGAAAATTGATCAAATAGTATCTGAAAATAATTTAGTTTTTTTTTAAATAAGTCATATTAATATATTGTAAGTTTTTGGTAAAAAAATAGCATTATAACGTTTTAATTCAAAAACACAAAAAAAAAGTATAAAAAAGTTTTTAAAATACTGAAATCATATTTTAAATATGATAAAAAATAATTCAAATATTTTCATAAATGTGGAAATAATTATACAAATAATTCATTTAAAAAAAATGGGCATACATTTGTATAAGTGTTTGGAAAAAAAAATATAGAATTACAACGTTTTGATTGAAAGAGTCTTAATTTTACATGCCTGTAGTAGGGATAACGTTGATTGGTTGGAGAGCACGTTTTGATTGGTTGAAAGCAAGAAAGACACGGAAATAGAGGGTTTAAGTACCTGTGGTGAGAAGTCGATTGACACTGATACAAATCAGAAAGCGATCAAAATGTACAATGATACAAATCAGAAAGCGATCAAAATGTACAATGATACAAATCAGAAAGCGATCAAAATGTACAAGAAAGTGAGATTAATAAATAGATATGATAAGGATAATTACTAGTATACAATAGTAATAATTATTACTTACTAACCTGACCCAAATCGAAAGCAAAGAATGGCCCAAAATAAGCCCACCTTTAAAAGGATCAAATCCAGCTGCGTACACTCTGATCGGTCGTCTACATTAGCATGAAAATAATATTGTTCCATAAATTTCACATAATAATATTTACATTATTAAATGTTAATTAATTATAAATACATCAATTTTAAAATCATTATTACAAACTCACTGCAAAGAGACAATTCTGTGTTGATTAATTTGAACCAACTTTATAGGTCAATTTGTTTATTCTAGCACAAGTGCCACAAATACAACCTCAGAATTCATACTACACTAACAAAGATCAAAATCAAGAGAAAGAGAAAAGTTGAACCTTGTCTCGGTAAGATTTGATGACTGCAACACCCAACGTGTTCATTGCCATCTGTCTCTCACTCTTTGTATTGGTGAAATCTACTTTTCCAGCCAAACTAAGATGAAGCAATCAACAATAACAAGCGACACATTCAAACCCAGATGCAAATAAGAAAAAAGCTCTTACTTTTTTATCTTTGTAAAACTTGAAGGGCAATATCACGAGGCGAAGATTGTCTCAAAGGTTCTTCTTCACTCTTCTCAATCCCTGCAAAACAAAACATACCCATAATTAAATTACAGAATTATTGTTGTTGGACAAGAATAGAAAGGAAAGAAGGATTGAAATTTCAGCTCAATTAAGTTACTGAATACCTTTTTCAATTCAATATTGCCCAGATAGTTAATACACAAAAAGCTAAGCCAATATATCAAAATATCAATGTATAAGAATATGTAGCCTGGGAAATAAAAAATTATCAGTTAAACCATTTTTTAGAGAAACATAAAATTTTCATTGCAAACCACAACTCTGCACGTTTGACTGAACATGTGCCTGATGCAAACCAGACGGGTGAATATCTCTTATTTTAAGTCAAATTTTGTATTATTTTAGACAAAACAAAAGCAATGTAGCAGTCACTCTGCCCCAAACTTCATATGAAACCTGTTGCGAATGACCACATTTTCATCCCATATAAGCCCATCCTACAGCAGTGCTCATAATTTTACATTTTCATCCTCACATTTTAAAATGTTCTATATGTTTTTCACACTCATAATCACACACCATACCAGTATCATAATTTTCTTTAAAAGGGACATCCCTGTACCATTCAAGTGTTGTATTCCGATACCCAAACCCAAAATTAGTGCTTCCTCTCTCTATACAACTATGTACAAGGTTAAGAGAAAGATCACAGCAAACACGATTACTAAAGCTTTGCATAATTTTAATCTCTGCACCTATTTTAATTTCTTATAAAGAGGGGTAAAATGAAGGTATTGTTATGTATCATATGTGTCGCGACCTAAATCGCAACGGGGCCGGAAGCCGAATCCATCCTAGGGATGGAACCGGCTATGCAGAGTTGAAACTAACTCGGCCAATCTGGGAGGATTGACCAAGATCAATTCGGCTCTGATAGGAATCGCCACTAGCATTTTAAAGGGAACACCGAAAATCGAGAATGGATAAGACAAGTCGCGAACTAAAGACTGGGTAAGGAATCGGTTACGCATAGGGACAACATGACATCCCCACACGTCTCTCACGTGATAGTTACCCAAATTGACTGCATGAGCTAAAAGGACCTTCGCATTTTGCTTGTTATTTTTCAGTGAGTAATTTAATTTACAGTGAAGGACATATATACAAGGTTTAGGTGTTTTTGGATGAATAACTTAACAAGAGTGTGCCTCTTGCTCCTACATAGCTCTTTTTAGTCAGAGAAATCAAAGTTCACGTAGTTCTAGACATGTGATGAAGTGTAGGAGTGGTGGACTATCCATTAGGCGTCCAAGAAAAAGGTTAAACTATCCATTAGGCATTCGGAACCTTAAGTGTTTTTGAGAGATGAACTATCCTTTAGGCGTCCGTGGGGAATGAGGGAGTTGAACTATCCATTAGGCGTTCAGACACGGGATGACTTTAAAAGAGAAGTATGGACTATCCATTAGGTGTTCAGGCAAAGAATGACTTTAAAAGAGAAGTGTGGACTATCCATTAGGCGTCTTTAGGAGACTGAACTATCTATTAGGCGTTCAGACCATGAATGACTTTAAGAGAGAAGTGTAAACTATCCATTAGGCGTCCAAGCTGTAACTGAAAGAAACTCTAGATAGATGTTATGATGTTTGGTAACAAGCATAAGGGATAACCGAGACCGACTCAATTCCGGATGTGCTTCGATGCTGAGACCGATTCGGCTAACGAACCGGATATCACGGCCTTTGGCTATATGGAGCCGGTACCGGCCTAGATTGTTCAAACAAAGGGAAATGTGACTCTGAGGTTTAACGCAAAGAGATAGAGGACCGAGACCGACTCGATCCTTGCAAAGGCTGACTACATGTTAGCTGAGCAATGAACTTGACTAGTGTTTGGGTGTGACCGTAGTGCTGATATGGAGGACAAACTTATGGCATGAGTTGCCTACCTTAGCTTATGCAGAAGTGTTTAGCGGACTAACTTAGTATCCAAAGAGTTTGATGTTCTTTCTACTTTGTTTAAGCGGCATCCTGGATTGGTAGTGAGACCTCCTTCTTTCTAGCTTTCTGCTTCAAGCTTCGAACCTCCCCGCTTGCTTCTGTTCTTGCTTCCTAGTTCCCTCTGCTTTCCAATTCCCTCTCACTTTTCTTTCAATCTAATGTTTCACACTAATTCTTTTTCCCAATTGTCCACTAGGTTACTTGACCAAAATTTTCCGACCGTGAGTTCTTCGTCATAAAGCTTTTTATAAGCTATGCTTGGGGTCATGGGTGCATCAGATCCAACCACGTGGATCAACCCCAGCCCCTTGATCCTTTTTTCTCCTTTTTGCTGATCTCATGCATCCCTTAAGTCGTGTACTTTGAACCTTCTGCCCAGTCGTGGCACGTTCTCGACAGCCACTTCAAGGATAGTTGATTCATGCAGATTCTTGTCCCCTGGTGCTGACATGGCCAGGTTAGAGGATTCCACTTCCTTGAGATGCGTGAGATTCTTGTCCCTTGGTGCCTTGCTAGACATGGATTTTTGTCCCCTCTTGCTAGTCCCTTGTTGATCTAAGGGAATCTAATGGCTCCAAGCCTCTTAAATTTCATGGGATTTTGTCTCTTTTAGTTGAGGTGGCCGAATTTGGTGGTCACTTGCTGACCTGGCCGGATCAGAAAGTCCTATTGTACAAGATGGGCCGGGTTGGGCCTCTTTCCTGCCCTTTGGGCCAAGTCTGATGGTCCTTCATGAGGTGGGCCAGCATGGGCCTCCTTCTTATTTATTTGGTCGAATCTGGGTCCATTTTGCCTGGGCGGACAGATTTGGGGTCTTACAATATGCAGCTAGTTGCTTATCAATAAAAAGTTACCTGGGCTAATTATTCAAGAATACAATTGACTCCATATTGAGATGCATTACTCAGCTCTTATAATCCATAGCCTGTTTAGTAACTTCATAATCCTCTTTCTCATCAATTGATTTTTAATATCTGGTGAAATTTTAATATTAGAAATTAATAAATATATTATATGTTGTGACATCTAAAATCCTGAAACAAACATTCAATTGTAGTGGTCCAATTTATTGACCCAAAACAGTAGAATTTAAAAGTCGGGCAAATCCATCTATCTATGGAATTCAGCTCGGAATCATAACAATTATTGGAAAAATAAGGGGTCGTTTGGTTTGAAAAATTTTCTATTCTCATTTTCTGATTTCACTTTTAAATACCAAAATGCCATATTGTTTTCACTTTGCTTGCTGTTTTTAAATGTTTGAATTGGAAACAGAAGAACAACATTTTATTGTTTTCCGATTATACTCTTTCTTATACAAAATGAAAACAAGGCGACATTTTTTTCATTAAAACTGAAAATAGAAAACATTTTCTTAAACCAAACAGCCCTAAGACAAAAAGTAAACCGAAAGAATGCAGAATCAGATATTGTTCTAGTCGACATACCTTTAGGGGGTTTACGCAGAGTGGTAGTGAACTATCTGCCAAAGATAATTCGAGTTTATATCATACACAGCGTGAGACACATGAAAACATGTCGAACATTGATGATACATACCGGTGAACCTGCAATGTAGGTAGAAGGAAAGAGGCAACATAAGAACCAAGAATACGAACCAAAGCCATAGTGGCAAAAGGTGAGAATGGTTAGGATGCATGTCAAGCATTCAATCCACAAGCACAAAACCAACCAACAAAAACATTCCGATAACAGCTCACACACCCTCACGTTTGCTAGACTCAACACCACCAAACAACCTACTCCCTGCAATGCCAAGGTATGCAAGCATATGAAATCATCAAGTAGTGCCAAGTCTACATCGTTAGGCATGAAAAAAATAACCGAATAAAGAACCACCGTTCTTTACCGCAAACGATGCCATGAAGCAACATTACATTGGCAGGACACTCCCGACCACATGCTATCATCAAACAACGGACAGAACACTCATGCCGAGCATATTCAGGATGGGATGAAACAGCCCAGCGCCTCAACAAGAACAATACACCTAGAGGCACTCCAATATGTACCGAAGAAGAGACCAAGAAACACCCAAGTAAGCATTGTCCTCCAATATGACATATTGATTAAAAATATTAAAAAGTAATGTAACCTTTTGGGAAAAAAATACATTATAGAGTTTGAACAAAATAAAATTAGAATATAATGTTATAACTCAAATAATTTAAAAAATAAATAAATAAATAAAACTAGCATTACAAAAAGTCGTACATAATATTGCAAGTTTTAGAAGAAAATTCATGGAAGTCACAACTTAAATAATCTAATTTATTTATAAGACGATATATTAAAAGCTATTGAAATATTGAAACTTATTTATAAGTCATAATTAAAATATTTAATTTTTTAAAAACAGATAACTAGCATTATAATGTTTTGGAAAATTATGAAGATTATAGAATTCATAACATAAATGATGCAATAATTTAAAAATATGAAATAAAACTAGCAAGATTGAAATGATGTACAAAAATTGAAATGATTATACGTCATATTTAAAAAAAAATTGAAATGATGTACAAAATAAAACTAGAATATAATGTTATAACTCAAATATGTTGTAGATTAAAATAAGGTAAGTTTTAGAAGAAAAATAATGAAAGTCATAATTAAAAAATATTGAAAAAATGTATAAAAGTAATTGTTTCTTTTAAAAACTCCTATATATATAAGTTTTTTATAATTTTTTTAATCAAAAATTTACTAAAACGTCATAGTCTGTTCTGTCGATTAAAACTGCAAAATGGGTCTAGTATCTTTCCTAATCGTTGTAGAGTATGTCAGTATTTTAAAAAGTCATAAAAATTTGGATAAATTTTTGAAATAAAATATGATAGTAAGGTTTTAATATAAAAATATTAAATAAAATATAAAAATTATGAAGTCATAATTCAAATAATGGAATTTTTTTAATAAAAAAAACTAGCCCTGTGATGTTATAACTAAAATAATTTCAAAAATCATAAAAGCTTTTGAAAATATAAAACTAGCATTATAAAAGTCACAGTTTAAATAATATAAGTATCTTTTTTATAAAAAAAAATAGAATTATAGAGTTTTATTGAAAAACTAAAACTAGAAATATAATGTTATAATATTTAAATATTAAAAAAAATCAGAAATAATGTATAAAAGAAATTCATTTTTAAAATTCTATAAATTTTTAGAAAAAAAATAACATTACAACGTTTTGATTCAAAAATATTGAAAAAAAAGTATAAAAAAGTTTCAAAAATTATGAAGATTATAGAAGTCATAATTTAAATAATTATAGTTTGTGAAAAAAAAAATAGAACTACATATATGATGTTACAACTGAAATAATTTAAAAAATAGTGTAAACTTAAGTAATTCTGTTTTTATTTTTTATCAATGGCATACATAAATCTACGGTAGAATTTTGTAAAAACAATGGCATTATGACGTTTTAATTCAAAAATATTAAAAAAGTATAAATAAATTTCAAAAATTTGAAAATAATTGGAAAAAATAGCATTATAACATTTGAGTAAAAAATATTGAAAATGTCTCAAAAATTTTCAAAAATTAAGATTAGAGAAGTCATAATTTAAATAAGGGAAGATGTTGAAAAATAGAATAAAACTAGCATCACAATGTTATAACTCAAATAATTTGAAACATAGTGTAAAATTATTTTTAAAATAAAACTAGAATTATAAAAGTCATACTTAAAATAATCTAAGTTTCTTTTAAAAAGATATCGTTATAGAGTTTTAATTCTAAAATAATTTAAAAATATTGAAATAATATTTCAAAATAATTCAGTTTCTTTTTTAAAATATGACATCCATTGATATACTATAAGTTTTTCATATAAATTACCATTATAACGTTTTAATTAAAAATACTTAGAAAAAAAAACCGAAAAAAAGTTTAAAAAATACTAAAAACTATAGAAGTCATACTTTAAATTTAAATAATATAAAAATATTAAAAAAATAAAACAAGAACTATAATATTATAAGTCATACATTAATATATTGTAAATTTTCTTTTATAAAAGTTAACATTCTAACGTTTTAATACCAAAAATATATTTTGAACAAAATAAAACTAGAATATAATGTTATAACTCAAATATGTTGTAGATTAAAATAATGTAAGTTTTAGAAGAAAAATAATGACAGTCATAATTAAAAAATATTGAAAAAACGTATAAAAGTAATTGTTTTTTTTTGTAAAACTCCTATATCAACATTACATAAGCTTTTTATAATTTTTTTATCAAAAATTTACTAAATTTAAGATGTCATAAATTAAATATAGTAAAAAAATTTAAAAATAAAACTATCACTGTAATGTTATAAGTGAAATATTCTTAAAAATGCTGAAATAATTTCTACATATAATTCATTTTCTATAAATTAATTAATACATTAAAATAAATTATGTTTGCCAAAAAAAAATAGCTTGTCAAAATTAATACATTAAAATTTCAGTGAAGAGAAATATATAAAAAATCTATTATTAAACAAAATTGACAAAGTAACTTTATTATTTTACATAAATTCATTTATTTCTTATACTCAACATCATCTCTTGTCAGACAAAGTAGTTATTAAATAAGAATATTCTAGAGGAAACATAATTAGTTAAACTTCAAATTTTAAACCATCAATTATTTTGAGATAAAAAAATAAAAACATTAATGGAAAGAAGGTAATATTAGAAACGAGAGAAATTCTCATTCTAATATTTTATTTTTTATTAAAATTTACTGAAAATAACAAATTTTAGTCAACCTCACTTTTATTTAATGAGTTACTCTTCTATTCAGAAGTAAAACTGATTTACATTTATTATTTTCAATAAATTATAACAATAGACAATAACAAAAAGAGTATAACTTAAATTTTAGGTTCACCAATAAACAAAATTACTTGTTATTAATTTTATAAAGGTGAAAAAAACACATATGTTAACAAAAAAAAAAGCCTAACATATAATTCTTATTTAAAAATTATCACAATTTTTTTTATGTCTCACTGACCCTGATATTACAAAAAGAATATTAAAAATAATGTTGCTAGCATTTCACAATAAAAATACACCTAGCACTCCTCTTTTTTATTAAGTTTTATCCATGTGGACTGAAACTTGGCTCTTTGCCCAGTTCTATCGATTTAAAAAAGGGCGTAGGACCATTTTACCTTGCATGCAAGTTTTATCGAATGCAAGCCCAAAGGAGTTTCAAAAGAAGCCCATGCAAACATATGTAAGAAATTCAAATGGAACCCACCTTTGGTCAATGAGCGTGCGTGAATATGGCTAGCTGGCCACTCATTTTCATCAAGAAATATATTTTTTTTTAAATGGTTGTCATGCATAATAACACAAGGTCAGTTTTGACGCGTGATTTCTTTTTTCAATGGTGAACGTTTCTTTGATAACTATTGTTGAGAGGAGAAAGAAAATCTCAAAACCTACGGAACTAAAAATGAATTGACCAATTGAGCAATGACACTGAGTTTTAAAATTTCGACTTATTTTTTATATGATTAACAGATATGTTATCGAAATATATAATAATAATAATAAAATAATTAATTCGCTGGTCACGCTAACTGTGAAGAATTAAAGTTTTAATATTAACGTAAAGCTCAAATTTCAAACATTTGAGTTAAAAACCCGAGAGCATGATTGTCTTTTTTTTTTAATATATTTTTTATTCGTCGATGCCAGTAGGCATGACTTTTCTATTTATTAATTGTTCAACAAAAGAATGGATCAAAAAGGTAAAATTGTTCAACAAAAAAATTAAATCCGATTTAATAGTCAAATATTATTTATTAACACCTATCTTATTCACCTTATGTTGATATTCATTCTCGGCAAAGATAATAACTAATGAATTTAGAAGTGTGTTTATAATAATTAGGGTAATTGCCACTGTCACAAACAATAACAATATATACTACAATCCATGAAGTTGAAGCACAAAATAGGGAGAATATTTATAACCGAAAGCATGTTAGTGACTCAGACGTATTTAATTAATTTTTTTCATTTAAAAAATACTAACCACGCATTTTTTTAAAATACATTCTTTATTATTATTCTAAAAATTTTTAAAAAATCATAAAAAATTATAGATCTTATTTTTTATTTATTGTTTTCTGATTTTGTAATTTTTAATCAATATTAAAAAAGAATTGTTCGAAGAGCTGAAAAAAAAAAGAGACGATTGTTTCGATGCTATTTTTTCAGGATTTGGTCGCTTATAAACTAAGGGGGCATTTTCCATTTGTTTTCCAAATCTCTTTTTTGGGACTAAGGGTGTCACGGGTATCCACGCCAAGTCAGACACTGCTGCATATTGCACAAAAGAACCAATAGAAGACGAAAAGACAGTGAAGCCTGAAGCGAAAGATAAGTGTAAAAGTCGCGTGTGCTTGGTAAGCATAGCGTGTCCGAGAATGGCATTTTCGTAAATGAACTGACAAAACAATAAAAAAGTATAGTTAAAAAAAGAAGAAGAAGAAAAGTAGCACCCACCCAATCCAGCTTTCTTTCTGTTGTATTTGTATATATACAAATAGAATACACATAATATAATTATAAGATTACTCCAATACAATGAGATTGAATCGCATTGTGCAGTAAGTTTCCTTAGTTCACATCATCGGTCACCACCCGCGAACGGGGACCTCTCTTTTTCTTTCTCTTCTCTCGCATTCGCCTAGCTGTTGCTTCAGTTCATTATTCAGCTCTCTCTATAAATACGCGCTATTAGTTCCAAACTCCTTTCGAGATCTGAAATCACTCTCATGGACCGTCGCAAAGAGGTAATTCTCTCTCTCTAATCGTCTTCAGAGTTAAGACTATGTGTTTGGTTTATATAAGAGTAATCGCTCTCAAGTGGAGTGGATTTGCATCGCTGTATTAATTGTTTGCGTGAATTGAATGTGAAATTCGCTCAAATGAATCTCGAGATTAAATTGCATGCCTCTAGTTGAATCGTTGAAGCAGAAACAGAGAGAGCAGAGTCTACTTGTCATTTAATTTTAAACCTATGTAGTACTATTATATATTTATATTGTTAAAAGGTTGTGAGAAAACTCTGTTAGTGTTAGTTAGAGCCTAGATAGTAGCTAGAGATAGGATTTGATTAATTACTGATTATTAAAACCTTCGTCATCCATATTTGTTTCTCGTCTTACCACGAGACATAACCTACATGCAATTTCTTCTTTTGTTATTTAATCGGAATTTATTTATTTTGTAATATATATAATAAATTGAGGTTTAACTAAACTTTGAAACTCTATATATTAAAAAAAGAAGTCCTACTATTTGTCGTGCATCCGCAGAGATTGTTGTATTTATTGGCTTTGATTCTTTTGTATTTTCTTTAATCTGTTAAACGGAGACAAGAGCACCGTGATTCATGATTCATACTCTTCCCTTTCCAGCTCGGCTTAATTAATCATTTTGTTTTATTTTTAAACCTTGAAATGGAATAATTACTGCAGTTAGTTACAACTCTTTTTTTCTTTTTTTTTTCTTTTTCTACAATTACATTTTCTTTTTATTGTTTCATGTAAACTTTTTAAAAGGATGAAGATTCTCTACGATTGTTTTTAACCTCGAAGGAACCTTGATTGCTTTGAATTTGAAACGTTGATGACAGTGTTAGAGTCGTACAAGTAATCATAAACTCCTTTCTAAAGCAAAGAAATAGTCAAATTCATCACTAAGATTTGTTCTTTTCCCGCGTTTTCGTTAGCGTTGATTAAGTTTTCCTATGCATCCTAAGAACTCGTAGTAACAAATGAACCCTTCATTGCTTTGATTAGCTGACTATATATGTTGTAAATCTTGTCAACATAGAAAAATGCTCCTTGGTTATCAGTGCCACAATTTGGGGACTGGGATCAGAAGGGCCAAGTGCCGGACTACTCGCTTGATTTCTCAAAGATCCGTGAAACTAGGAAGCAGAACAAGACAAATATTTCCAGGGCAAGCCTTGGCAATGAAGAAGAGTTTGTGGATTCAACCTCCAGCAGCGTCAACACTGGCCACAGTAGTGAGCACCCCCAACCGCAGTACCATCATCAAACCGGCTCTCCAACTGTAAGATTCTTCACAAGCTTCGCTCTTCATTTCTTTAGCTATTATATTTTGCCAGCTCTTGAACACTATTATTATAGTTGATCCACACAAAAAGTTGCAGTTACAGTTATATGTAACCAGCAAATTTCCATCAGTATGGTATTATAAAAAAGAATAAACTAAAAAGATTACAGAATGTTTATAATGGCTGTGGCAGATTGGGGGGAGGGGGGTTGGATGCTTGAAAATACATGATGTATAAAATCATAATATGGTATGTCACGAAAAAAATTCTTATCGTACTTTTTCGTTAAAAATTACTTAGAAGTTTAAAATGAATTCAATCTTTGTGTGACTGTGTGTGTTTTTTTTTAATTTTTAAATGAATGTGTTTGTGTCTATGTTATGTCCAAGCTATGTTAGAGCAAAAAAGAAGACACAGTCAATGTGTGAGACACGTTACGGTACCAAAATAATGATGTGTCTTAGCCTTTATAGAATGATACTAAATTAAAATGAAGAAAATATGCCTTTTGCAATTAAATTGAAAATGATTCGTCACCGAAACAGAAAATAAAGTATATTTGTATAAATTTTTATTCCACAAAGAAAGTAAACAACAACAAAAAAATACACCTGATTTCTACGAAATAAAAAGTCAAGAAAAGATGAGAGAAAAGTCTCACATAAGACAATTAATATGATAGAGAAGTTAATGAGAGAAAATAGTATTTTTAAAAAGATTCCATTAAGTAAAATTGGTTATATAAATGACGTGACGTCATTAGACTTGATAAAAATAAAGTTCTTAAAAATCTTATTTATTGTGAGATCAATTTTTTAATAATTTTTTCGAATTTTTTTTCTTGATTTCTTTTTACTGTTTTTTTTTATAAAATTAAAAAGTATATAATATATTCTCATTATTGATATTTTTATTAGTCCTCTTAATACATGTCTAAGCTATGTTAACTCTTTTTTTTTATGAATGAACGTTATATTATAAAAATTATTTTATAAATAATATAACTCAAAAAAATAATTGAAGAAGAATGTGTTGATGATTACATATATCTTTGAAAAAATTATTTATGATCTTATATGTTAAAAAAAACTCACTTTTAAATGTACCTTGTTTCTTTTCGTCATTTATTTATTGGAAAGTCTATTTATAAGTTATCCAGTAATTTCTCACAAAATGGATATATTGAATATTTTTAGAGTAAAAATTAAATTTATGACACTATTTATTAAAAAATAAATAATTCAACTATTTTTATGAATTTTGATAAATTAAGTATTATTTCTTGTATGTAAGATTAGCATTACTTTTACTTATTTTTCCTACATCACTTTTTTACAATTTTTTTACTATTATCACGATGCTTATTTTATTCTACACGCCTTTTTTTTTTTTTTTTATCTCAAACCTAGTTGTAAAATGTGCATTATGAAGTTGTCCTATGAACAACATTTTTCTACAAAGTAGGAACAATTGATGTATGGAACTATGGGATGGGATCTTCTCTCTCTTCATCACTTTTTCTCCGTCCCTCTCCTTGACCTTGACTTGAGCATTTTTGCAGGCATTCAAACTTGTAACTTGTCTGTCTCCACATAGAAAAAGGCAATGATTAATTCATATTTTGGATTTAAAAAACTCTTGAGTTGACATCGAGGGTATTCTTGCCAAAAAATTTCGTTACTCTTCAAGAAATACCATTTATATCAATGTTTTTTTTTTCCTCTTCAATTTCATATATATTTTCCTTTCATTTCTATTATTAGGACTCGCAACGAACCTAGCCTTACAAATTTTCATCGTGATAAATTAAACACTATATATTAATGAATAAACGAATGACGTATAACACAATCCGCCTACCTCATCACTGAAAAGCTTTGAGACTGGAAAATCAAAATAATATAGGGTTATGTTGAACAAGTAAAGAACGTAAATCCGTGGTTTTCTCCTATCCCAACAGCTGTACCATATATTAATGAACACAATATGGAGAGAAAGTAGTGATGATGCAATGGACAAATATACAAATATTTTCCATCCAAAAGGAAGAAGAGGGTACACTAACTTACACATTACAGAGAATATTATGGTGGGACCCAGATTAACTGGATCGATAGAGATAGTAAATTGTTGTTTATCAGGTAGATACCTAGGTAACACGCAATTCTAGTTACTGCACATGCAATGGATGTTTGGGGCAATTATATTCTATTCAATGGTAAGAGGGCTACAATATATAGGTTGCTCGTATTGTTGGGGATAATGTCCCGTTATGTGGTTATGAGAAGCCTAGTAGAAAACAACCCGATAAATGTATCACAAAAATAAAAAAGAAAAGAACCCAATGTCTTTGGTGGAAGTTTTAATAGAACTTTTCTGCACATCAGATTCATTCTCTAGATCCGAATTAGATTGGCCTCAGGTACATTTGTGGTTTCTGATCAATATTGCTTAACTATGTTGGATATACATATGGCTCACATCTTTTACATCATTATTTATTTATTTTCCCTGACAGGCAAGGAAGAGCTTCTTCAGCTACTTCAATTGTTGTGTGAAAGCCTAACATTTAAGGGCACGTGCAATATTTCTCTTGTTTTCTGAAGATTCTGGATAGGAACAGCTATGCTTCTCTGTTCATTTGGTGATAAATACTTATTAGCTATTGATCTTGATTTGAAAACAAACCTTTCTTTTCAGTCCTAATCTTCCTTCCTTGCTCATGCTATCTATGTTACTTGGTAGCTAGCTCAAAATTTGGTTAATCCACTTATTTTCCACTTATTCGTGACCCATAAAACCTGTAAGCTATCTCCAAAACACGATGAATATTTTCCACTTATTCATTCGGCAGCTAAATAAATACAAATTAGGATACTTGTGAATGATTATTCTTGGCCGGTGGTTTTGTTCCAATCAAACAATACTAAATACATTTTGTCACTCTTCCAGTCTTCTTGTTGTTAAATTAAATTACGTCTGACACTTGCTTTTCAAAATCATTATTTTTTAATTATTCAGCAAGTTGGAACCAATAACTCATATTAATGACTAAAGAGTACATCAAATAAAAGTTTGTTGGAAGAGTAACCAGTAATCACCCAAAGAAGAAGTGTATTTAGAGTTAGACATTCTCACTCTCTGGTTTTAGTTTTCGGACCTTTCTAGCACACCAAATCTACATTTGCAATTGCAAGGAGTAAAACTATAGAAGGATTTCCGCCCCAAGTTCATCGTACCTGTTACAGAGATTTAGTTGTAGTACATTAAATAAATAACTTTCAGTGGTCATCCGTTAATTGCATTTCTTGCCAGCCTATAATGTTTCATTTTTATGAAAACAACCGAATAAAGAGAGTTGGAAGCTTTACAACTAAAACGTTAAACATACATCCAACCGAATTTTCCTCTTCAGGAAATTCCAACAAAATTTTAGCATCAATAAGTTAATTTGCATACCCTCTACCAAACTTGGTCCCATCATACAATTGATATCTGGAGGCTCCAGCTAACCCTGTTACCACAACCATTCCATCTACATTAATTTATTTGGGTATACCTTGGTCCCATCATGCAAAATTTCCAAACCTAACTGACAAACCAAATTGCTTTAATATGCTTTTAGTTTCCTACCAAAAGTATGGTTTTAATTTCTTTAAATATGACTTCCTTTGATTTTTCTCCTTTTATTTATTTTTTTACTTTTGATTTTCATAAATGCTATAAAAAAAAGGTTCATGCCATCCTTTAGTTATCATGCATCAATTCATGCCATGCCAACAATTATATTGTGGTACATGATATAATTTGATTACACACATATCATGTCATAAATGAGTAATAATATATATATATATATATATATATATATTTTTTTTTTGTTTGCAGGAAGAATGATATTTTTTCTTGTGGTTATAAAGAACGTCATGTTTGAGTATATTTATTTTAAGAGTTTATTTAAATATTTTTAATTTCTAAATGTATTTTTACTATAATTAACTTTTACTCCCTTAATTGGTCTATGAGTCTATCCAACAAACATAGATTAATTGAGATTCGTTTTGACTTCTAAATACCAACGAGCTTCCACACCAAAAGAATGGGTTAGTAAATTAGAAAATAAAAACAACCCCTTCGTAAAATAACTAGAATTAAATAGACTGACTAATTGAGGGATTTAGTATAATTTATGTTGGGAGATGGTATTCATAGTGTACTGAATAGACTCACTAATTTACACATTTTAAAAAGACTAGTTTTCAATTACAAGTTAGATGGTATTCATAGTGTACTGAAGAAATCGTTAGATTTTTTTGAATTTTTTTTAATATGTTTTTAGTTCTTCAAAATATAATTTTTATTTTTAGTGTCTAATTTTTTTTTATCAAGACAATTAGTCCCTGTTGTTAACTCTAAATTGATAATCACTAATGTGACAACAATTTTAACATATTAGCACCTGTCATGTGAATTAATAAGGTCAGGTCTCTACACATAATTAAAATATTGTGTATTATTTAAATATTATTAAATTGTTAAATTAATTAAATTAATATTTATAAACATTAGAATTAGATTAGGATGTAGGAATTTAAAAAGGTGCAATGGATTTGTTCCTCAATCTCGTTACGGGTGGCGGCCTCCCTCACATCGTCTTCAATAGACACCCTTTTTGTTTGCTTTTCTCTTTTGTAACGTAAAAATTACATTACCTAGATTAGTTTATATCCCATTTTGTCCGGTAAAAAAAATAAAATAAGTGAATGCAGCAGGAGGAAAAGAGCAAAAGAGATGGCAGCAGACACACCTTTTTCTGTATTGGGTAGGCGCACGGGGAACAAGTGGACGTTAGCTTCTACCACAAGTTATCTTCAACTCTGCTACTATACAGAAAAACGGAGACGTAGAAACAGTTTTGAGACAAAAATTGAAGAAACCAATATTAATGCATTAATGGAGAGATCTCCTTGAAGATTCGTGATGGTGATCCAAGGATGAGAGGTGCACCTATAAAAGGACCCACGCTTAAACGAAGAGGAAGGTCTTTTAGCGAGGTCTTGAAATTTTGAGAGGAAGAAAAGGGGACTGTGAAATTTCGTGGTGGGAGGAGAGACGCTGCTGAAATATTTCGAGGAGGAAAACGTTGATAGAAGGAGCACGAGAAGAAAGATAGGACACTCTGAAAACTGAAGAAGTGAGTGGGCAACATTAGAAGAAAGGAAAAAGTCCCTATCAACGGAAAACTCCACTACCAGGTAAGTTATACTTGCCCAATCATACACAAGACATAGTTGTTATCATATCGATTGCCATGTGAATTCCTTGTTTATTACTGGGGAGGACCGGTAAGTTGCCATGTGAATTCCTTGTTTATTACTGGGGAGGACCGGTAAGTTGTCCTCCCCTTTTCCTTTTTAAATCTTAGTTGTGGACAACCGACCAAATCACCCAGTCGGGTGGTTGGCCTCTAGCGTTCTTAGCAACTCCTTCTTGTTAAATCATCCAGTTGGCAGGAGGACTCAGAGTTGGACTTGGCAGGAGGACTTAGAGTCGAGTTGGGCAGGAGGACTTAGAGTCGAGTTGGGCAGGAGGACTCGGAGTCGAACTCGACAGGAGGACTCGGAGTCGGACTCGGCAAGAGGACTCAGAGTCGAGTTGGGCAGGAGGACTCGGAGTCGAACTCGACAAGAGGACTCATAGTTGGACTTGGCAGGAAGACTCAAAGTCGAACTCGGTAAGATGACTCAGAGTTGTACTCGACAGGAGGACTTAGAGTCAGCAGGAGGACTCAGAGTCGACAGGAGGCAATTGTTGTCAAGTTCAAGGATAAAATACTTGTCTCAACATTCGACACTTTGGACATCAACGGATAATTCATCCCATCTAACCCTCTAGACAATCCATTTTTCTTAAACCACCTTTAGATGTCAATGGACAGTCCATCTTTTTCTAATTACCTTTAACCTCATAACTATGTAAACTTTGATTTTTCCATTGCAGTAGGAGATACGCAGGAGAAAGAGACAACTATTGTCAAGTTATTTACCCCCCAAAACCAAAGACATTCTCCATCCATCCCTTGTAAATATCTTCCATTAGAAAAGCGTAAACAATAACGTAGAAATCATCCTATTTCACGCATCTAGTTAAGGTAATTATCTTATGGTAGACATATTGAGATTCTAGTATTTCTCATGTATAACTGATTTCCAAACTTGAACTCTGATTTCCAGACTTGCCTTATCCAACCTATGATTTCCTGGTATTTTTCATAAAAATGTCGGTAACGACTCCTTTTTTCCTCGTTTCTTTCTCGAAAGTAATTGAGATTAGAAACTTTTATTTTTCGCCTACTGCGTCGCGACTTAAGTTGTCAACCATGTATTATAAATAAATACATTAAAAATATTAATTGTCATAGTAAAAAAAAACAACTAAAAAATAAAAATTAATTTCCGTAATATATTAGAAAATATTCATATTGCGAAAACTAGTTTAAGTAGTGTATCAACTTTTCAAGATTACTTTCCGGAAAGGGAAGTATGATGTAACTTCCCGTGGAAAGTATGGTGCAACCAGGGATATGTGTGGGGAGCACAGTGAATTCAGAGGAGGGTGAGGAGTTATATTTTCTTAAGATTTTTTTAATCTTTTCACTATTTTTAAGATTATCCATTACTTCTTTATATTTCTTTCATTTTTTATTTAACACATGCTCTCTTTTTTCGAAAAAAATAAATAAGTCTCCAAAAAAGAAATTATATCAGCAACATAACAAGAGACAACATTGAAACAGAAGTACTCACCTCAAGCAATAATGAAGAGGTAACATTTACAAACCAATTATCATCAACAACTAAAATATAAGTTCAATTAAAGATTACAACAATGGAACCATCACATAAGAACAGAATGCAGCACGCAAAGTCTCAGCAATAAGGAGTATCATATTTAATGAGAAAACTCACCTGTTACAAGAAGCAAGCCAGAAGGAAGCTGCTTCAAAAACACAACCCTCTTTCCCTTAAATCTACCAGCAAGAAGAATCAACACTGTCCCGGGAGCAATGCTAGCCTTGAAACACACTTAACACAAAATCACATGCCACGATATCCACATGAAAATAATAAATTAGTAAACCACATAAATTTTATTGAAAATAAAAAAAACTCAAATTCATTTCATCAATTACCGTTACCTACACCTCACTCACTATATCCCAAATTAAATTACAAACATCACCACAAAACAAATTGAAATAAATAAAAACTAAACTGAAATAAAATAAAATAAAACAAAAATATAAAATCCATTAGACATAACAAGTGAGGATGGGATTGAGTGAAAATGCACCTTAGCTTATTATAAATCGTGTCTAAGCCTAGTGAAAGTGTCCATTTTTTTAAATGTGCCGATATTGATTTTACCGATTAAATTCTTTAAATTGATCAGAGAGTTCGAAGACGAGGATCTTACTTCTCGAAACAATTTGAAAGTCTTCTCCTTGATTTGAGATCTTCTTTTATTCTCTCCAAAACCCAATAGAAATTCAAAATTAGTTATATAATCTTAAACAGAACTAAAGTATAATTCAATCTAGTATGAAAAGAATAAAGTGTATCAAAATGTGATTAATCAATGAGAAGGCTGTAGAAACCTTGATGCCTATGAGATGTTTTAGATGAAAACTATTAAAAAGAAATAAAGCAATTTTTCAATCAGTCATGTTAGTTCCCGAAACATTGTTGCTATTGCGATCATAACTAGAAATAATAATGGAGAACTTTTTGCATGGAAGATTTGTATTAGGTTCTACAAATATTGAGCGTTACATGGAGGATATGTATTTTGTTCTTCATCTCGTATGGTAAAGCAAAGGCAATGGCGACGAGGGAAGCCTCACTTTTTGCAAGGAAAAAAGAATTTAAAATATGGGAGATTTACCTTTGTTAGAAAACATAATGAATTAAGCAAATATTATTTTATCGTGTTGTTGTTTTTTTTTCAATTAAGAAAAAATAAGCCAGCTCACCTAATGGCTTTATTGGCCCTTAGAGACCAACTCCCTCAAGCCTTCGACAAATATGGTTTCTTTTGTTAATTAAGAAATACCTCATCTAGACTGAAATATAATTAAACCCAAAAAAATTATATATAATAGACTATAAAGAATAGCCAATAAAGTGATTGCTTAGAGAGTTCAAGTCTATTGAATTCTGTTCAACTCTTATAGGATGAAATTTTAATAGCCCTATGACATTTAAATTATGACATGAAGTAGTGGTGATATACATCAGCGATTTGTTTCTTTAATGGATCCAGCCCATGCTGTTTCTCGTTAAATATAGCACTACAGGATTTATTCACCCAACTAGCTTTGTTAGCCTTACAAATCCCATGGTTGATGACTACAAGATGTAGACGTCACAATGGAGCTATTTAGATTTAAGGAGGGATGTACGTTAGTATGAAATTTTAATATTTTGTTTACATTAAGAGTGAAATAGAAATAAAATAAGTAGAAAGGGTAGAAATAGAAGATAAATAGAGTGAAAAATATATTGGTTAGATAGATAAAAATTTATTTATACTAATGAAAAAAGCAAAATTCTATTTTTTTAACATAAAATTATTTATTATTTAAAAAACATGTTATTAAACTTTTACTTAATTTTTGAAAATTAAAAAAAATGGAAAAAGAAAGATAATTTCCCTTGCCAATTTAGGAGGGAAGTACTTTCTGACAGGTCTTTCAATGTTCAATGCGTCTTTCAACATTCAAAGCTAGATAAGTCACAGCATGCATAAGTTTTCTTCTAGTGACTTCTCTAGTGTAGTGCTGTTTGGAAGTTTTAGATTTACTCTTTTATGCTTGGGCATTCATCCCCTACTACTTTAGGGAAGCTGAGTCAAAAAAAATTGTCATTCGGACATAATGTCATACTACAAATAAGTGATTCATCCAAATAGCAATAGGTTCAAATCTTCTAAACAATGATTAGAGATTAAAATCTTCACTCTTGAATACCAAAAAAACTTAGTTAAGAAGAATCAAATCACTTTGAATGTCGAAAAATATTTATCAGTGAATGACCAAAAAAAAAAACTTCTTATAATTATATGCATATAAAAATAGCTATTACATCACACTCTATTTTTAAAATATAAATTCCATTTAATTCAAATCCGAAAAAATTATTTTCATTCTCTCTATCACACTTTATCTTTTAAAACGTAAAATTTAATATAATCCAAATTAAAAAAAAGTTAAGTTCTCATTTCTACTATTTAAATATATATATTCAATTTATTATGAAAAATAATAATTCACTTTATCAATTTTCAAAAACAAATCTAATTATATTAAATATTCAAAAAATTTACAGCTCATAATAATTTTATCTACCTCAATCAAAATTGTCTTCAATAAACTAAAATTAATCAATACATAAATTAACTAATAATTTTATAAAACTAATACAAAATCTTCTAAAAAATAATCTAGAAATACATAAATTAGTTTTAGTTTATAAAAAAAAATTAATTTTGTTTCTCTCAAAATATTTATAAAAATATTCATTCATTCGTACTCTAAATAAAACATATTAAAATATTTGCTTATATAATTATGTAGTTATATAAAATATACGTAAAAATCAACAAAACATGCCACAATTGGCATGCCAAGATGAAAGAAAGCCCCACAAAATATCTAAAATTCATAAAATCACACAATCTGTTGCCTAACAAAATTTTAGGTTCTTCATTTGTCTGTTAAAAATGAAGTTATAAGAGTGCAACTAATAAATAAGCCAACATCAAGAAAAAGCAACATATGAAAAACAAGAGTAACACCCCTTCTTTCCTCTAGAAGACTAGTTCATGTGGTTTGACGCCAGCCTTCAGAGAAAACCTGGCACCCAGATAAGCCTTCAAGTCTGGAACACTCTCGATGGCTTTTATCAAGGCCGCATCCAATGTTTTCTGGTCATCTTTCTTCTGCTGGGGCAACACACTCTTTTCCTGCATCAAGATAAACAAGCCAGAGATCAGTATGCTTAACAGCAGAAGCAAGTGAGAATAACAAGCAGAACATCAACAAAATACAAAATTCACAATCTCACCTCCTTGTCTGCCTCAAAGAACTCGCCTTCTCCCTTCTTCTTCTTTTTCTGGGCTTCCTTTGTAAAGTATTTGTCATCAAAACTGTCGACATTAATGGCAGAGACATCTACTTTGGTTGATGTGCCTATAACATAGGACTGATTCACACGTCTCAAAGGAACTCCATTAATCTTGAAAGGACCTGAAATGGAAAGGGAGTAGGATAAAGCCAGGCCAGAAATGGATGGAGAACAGAGTATTTCTAAAAAATAGCAAGAGTCAAGGGCTATTCAAACTTGTTATCAATAGGTACCAAAAAACCAAATGTCAAAGTACAATCTAGAGCACACCCACCTACTTAATCACTAGCATTTCAACCCACATGCACATAAAACTACACGAAATGGGAAAATAATATAATAAGAGACAACACCGTGAGTTGAAACAGAAGTACCACCTCAAGCAATAATGAAGAGGCAACAATTACAAATCAATTACCCATCAAGGGCATGGTAGTTGACTTCGGATACAAATCCTGAATCAGAAAGTCTATTTTCCAAATCGTAAATCAAAAAATTCATTATCAATAACTAAAAAACATAATTTTAGGGAGCATTTTAAGATAAAGAAACATGAAAATAAAAACACACACATATATATATATCCATTTTGAAGTCAAAATAGCTAACAAAGGGGCATATAAGCTTCAAAACAAACAAAACAAACAAGTATACAAATAATGACAGCCACAAGGCCAAAAAAGTGGCTGCTGCCTGCTGCTACACAAATTAAGCAAACAAATTGTTTGCTGCAGCAAAATTCAGCAACATATCCTTCAAAAAACCTGCTGTACAAGAGACCAATAACCAGCGACAGTGCACAGATCACAAACCAGCAGTAGTGCACAGAGACAGCATACCACAAACCAGCAAAAAAACACAGTAACATGCAGAATCTCAACAATAAGAAGTAACACATTTAATAACAAAACTCACCAGATACAAGAAGCAAGCCAGAAGGAAGCTGCTTCAAAAACACAACCCTCTTTCCCTTAAATCTACCAGCAAGAAGAATCAACACTGTCCCGGGAGCAATGCTAGCCCTGAAATACACCCAACACAAAATCACATGCCATAAGCTCCACATAAAAATAATAAATTAGTAAACCACAGAAATTTTATTAAAAAAAAACTCAAATTCATTTCATCAATTACCAAAAACCAAACTTTAATCACTAGATCCCGAATTACATTACAAACATCACCATAAAACAATCTGAAATATATAAAAACTAAACTGAAATAAAATAAAATATAACAGAAAATATAAGAACCCATTAGACATAACAAGTGAGGATGGGATTGAAGTGAAAATGCACCTTAGCTTAGTGGGTTTGGGTTTATGTTTGTTGACAAGGGGCTTCTTGACATCATCAGCAGGGTAAAATTTGGGAGGCTTCTGAGCAGGAGCTTCAGGTTTAGGTTTAGGGTCGTGGGTTGGCAAAACGCCACCGTTTTTGGCCTTAATAGCCCAGATGCCCCTTTTGTGGTACATCTTGGATCTGGAATACTTTCCGATTCCCCTTATCAACTCGGGGTTTCTGCTAACCTTACGAGTTCTCTGCTTCGGCGCCATTGATACTTCCTGCTTCCCAAAAACAACCCTAATTTTGGTTCACTGCGCAAAATCAGAGCGGTACCTGCTATCTATAAACCCTGCCTAGCGGGCCTTGACCCGAATAAATCGATCCATACCTCAGGCCCGCCAACTATTTTCATATGTCTGTAGTTTCAAGCCCAGTCTGATTTTGTTAACAATCAAAATTTAATTTGTTTAAATTCACTTAATTTATCAAATTATTTAAATGATTTCATTTCTTTCAAGTAACTTCTTAGTTTTGAATTTCTTTTATACGAAAAATATTCCCGCTGAGATAGTTGGTCTGGAACAAAATTCCATATTGTGTCTATCGTTTAAATGAAAATAATATTTAAATTATATAACAACACATTAATATTGATTTTTATACGGTACATTAAATTAAAATTTTTTAATTAACGTAACAACGTAATAAAATTACATAAATATATAATTGATCAACATTACACAAATAAAAATATTTTTTGTTGTAATTACTTTTATGTCTTTTTCTCAATTTTTTTGACTCACTTGTATTATTAAGTAATGTTAAAATATCCCAATTGTAAATTATTAATTATACATAAAAATAATTTCTTAATATTTCCATTATGAGGTTAATTTGAAAGAAATCCATTTTTTTTCTAAAAACAATGCCTTGAATTCACTCTTATTTGAGACACAAATTAACTATTTTAAATACATTGATTTTATTCATCTAGAATTTGTTTCTTTCTTCTAAGTATCAAAGAGTTCTAAGCACTAAAGTCAACCAAATCAGATTCATTGCGATAAACTTCACTTTACTTTTAACTATGAACTTTATATCTTCGGCCTCTGTACCCATCATCTTCATCTCTCTTCGATTCCTTTCTGTTTCTTCATCATTGGTCCACTCTCTTTGTCCTTCTACTTTTGTCTTTTTTATTGTGGAGGCACGAGGATAGAAGAAAATCCAAATTAAAAATATTTTGTTATAAAGATCTACTCAAGTCTCTTACATTTAACCGTCCATTTACCTTGAGAACCTCTCAAATATTAAAATGAAAGAGAGCTTAATAATTATTAGATTTTTTTAAAATCACTCACTACCCCTTAATATTAATACGATTATGTTATGAAAGATAAAGTAAAAGTAAAAAAAATAAACCTTACGTAAATAATAGCAAATTTTACTGTAATTAATTTATGTTTTCCTCTCCTGTAAGCAACGTTTTTATTTTAGCGAGTAACACCAGAGCTCCGTAATGCACTAAATGCACGATGAGAGCACAGCAACCAGAAAAGGGTAATTTCATTTTCTAGAAATATACCCTATCCCAATGTACATAAATCCAAGCATCTGGAAAAGAAAGCAAAACTAAGTGTTTCAAGTCGAGAGAGTTATACTAAACAAATAATGTTAAAGCACGCCAATCCAAACAAAAAATTCTTGGGAGTAATGGTAGAAATACAAAATTTTTCAGGCACAAAGTCATATTAGATTTATCTATATTTGCAAGGTCACATTAGCATTTAATTATGCATCAATTAACACATAATCAACAATTTTCTGCCTATTAATTGTGTCTTTTGTCCACCTAAACTGTTGTCCGCTTAGTGTTACCTTTCCTTTTGACTTGTTACCTTCAAGAGAACGTCTCCATCTCTTTGGTATCTGCTGTAGAAGTAGGTTTTTGTGGTTCACAAAATTAACCTTTTTAAAAAATGTCTTCAGGATGAAAACAGCCTGAAGCCCAATATTGCCTAACGAAGTAATGTACAGACTTTGACTTGATGAGCAACTTCAAGGCTTGGCTAGTTGTAATTTTATCAAAGTTTGATTCATCTCAATCATCAAGCAAAAATGCGGCAGCATTAGGCACATAACCGAACCCTTTGATCTGTAGAATCAAATTGTCCAAAACTAAAGATACAAGAGTAGAGTCAGGATGAGCTGTGTCTCTGGCAATAAATCTGTTAACTTCATTATTCACTTCAATCCAACTCCAACCTGGTTCTTTCACAACCCTGCTCATGTCCATTTTCTCCCTCACACTTTTGACATTTGCCCACATACCTTTTGATGCAAAAATATTTGAAAGTAATATATATGATCCACTATCTGCTGGATCACATGAAATTGCCATCTCAGCAGCATATGTTCCCAGTTCCACATGACCTGAAACTCTACATGCACTGAGAAGGCTCCTCCACACTACTGCTGCTGGTTTTATTGGCATCTTCTCAATAAATTCCTTAGCTTCATATATTTTACCAGCCCGGCCCAAGAGGGAAACCATGCAAGCATAATGATCAATCCCTGGTTCAATTCCAAACTGGGACATTGATTCAAAGTGATGAAAGCCAAGGTCTAGAAGTCCAGCATGGCTACATGCTGATAGTACACCTACAAAGGTGACATAATTTGGCTTCTCTCCCTCCATAGTCATGCGTTCGAACACCTCGAGAGCATTTGCTGCCTCTCCGTGCTGGGCATATGTTGAAATCATGGAATTCCAGCAGGCAATGTCTCTTTTATTTGTGGAACTGAATGCCTTGTGAGCCTCTTCAATGCTTCCACACTTGGCATACATATCTACTAGGGAACTTATGACAAAGGGGTCATCATCAAGACCCATTTTTATCACCTGGTTGTGAAACTGCTGACCGTGTCGCAGACTTGCAATGTTACTTGCTGCTGCGATTACAGCGGCAAAAGTGAATTCGTTGGGTTTTAGCCTTGACATCTGTAGATCTTTGTAAAGTTTGAGAGACTCCTCATTTTCCAATTGTTGGCTGTATCCAGAAAACATGGCATTCCATACTACGATGTCTTTGTCATATATCTCCTCAAAAACTAGTCTTGCATCCCCAACACATGAGCATTTTGAATAAACATCTATTAGAGCACTTCCAGCAAAATTGTCTAAAGAAACCCCATATTTAATAATCAGGCTATGGATTTGGCTGCTTAGTTCCAGGAGAAATAATGATGCAGATAACCCAAGAAGGCTTACAAACGTTAATAGAGATGGTGGCGATAAACTTAGCCTCATTTCGTGAAAAAGATCCAATGCTTCAACCAGCTTGTCTTGTCTTGAGTATCCTTCTATCATTGCATTGTAGGATACTACATTTATACCAGCCACAAGGTCGAAGACTTTTCTTGCATTGGTCAAGGAATCACATTTGGCATACATATCGATCAAACCATTTTTCACAAAATCATCATTATCGATATTGACCTTGATAGCATAAGCATGCACTTGTCTTCCCTTTTCTAGGGCCTGAAGTGAACCACATGAATTGAGAACACTAGTGCAACCAAATGCATCAGGCTTCCAACCCTTTCTAACCATTTCAGCAAACAGGTCCATGGCATCCTCGTGGAGTGAATTTTGCATGCAACCAGCAATCATTGTGGTCCACGAAACAACATCTTTATCCACCAGCTGATCAAATAACTTCCGACCTGTCTTCACTCTGTGACATTTCAAATAAAAATCTATAATTCCATTGACCACTGAAACATCCATGTCAAAGCCCCTCCTTAACACATAGCCATGAATTTGCCTCCCCCCTTCAATAAACTCAAGCATGGAACAAGCGCTCAAAACACTAGAAATAACATATCTGTCTGGATACACATCACCCTCTCTCATTTGGTTGAATAACTTTAAGGACTCTTCACTTTTACCAAGTTTTGAATATCCTGCTATAATTGAAGTCCATGTGACAGTGGTTTTAACTTGTAAATCATCAAAAATCAACCTTGCTGCATCAACATAACCATGCTTGGCATAAAAATCAATCAAAGATGTACCCACATAAACATCCTGAACAAACCCACCCTTGACAACAAAACCATGCACCTGGAGAGCTAGACTATGGCTACCCAATTGTGTACAAGCTCTAATGACACTGGCTAAAATGTATTCATTTGGTCCCTCACTGCAACTTCTCATGAACCGGCAGAAAAACACCAATGCTTCTACATTGAAACCATGTTGTGTGTACATAGAAACCATGGAAGACCAAGTAACTAGGTTCCTATGAGGCATAACATCGAACAGCTTCTGTGCATCACTTAGAAGGTTCAGTTTGGCGTATGCGTGCAAGAGAGTGTTAACAAGGAAGACATCATGGTGGTGAAAACCCAACACCACAATGTGGGCATGGATTTTCTTATAGTAATGAGAAGTGGGAATGTTTGGGCATGGGAATTGCAATAACTTGGCCAATTCACGACCAATTTTCCGTTGTTTAAGGATAGGAGAATCATGTGGTTGAAGAAAATGAGGTAACGGAGTGGAGAAGTGCAAAGTGTCACTCATATTGATTTTTTTAAAGAAATTTAAGTGGGATCCTAGTGGTAGTCGCTGATGGCTTCGCATCATAGATACGAGGTAGATGCATGCTCTAATTTTAGTTTAATTATGCCAAATCAATATCAGCATTTGACACTTTTTTTTTTTAGTTTGTAATGAAAATATTTCTCGATTGATGTTGTTGAAAACTAAATTTTTTCAAGACGTAAAAATTACTAAAAATATATTTTATCTCTTCTGACAAAATCTTTTCTCATAGCACTTATCTGTACTTCGGATTCATCATTCATAAGAATTAATATCAAGCTAGGCCGCAAACTTATCTTCAAAGATTAGGGTGTTAATTCTTTAGTTTTACATGAGAAGATACTTTGGCTGTATATTAAATTTGTTAATTTTTATAATTATTATTTTAAATTTTATATTTAGTAAGATTTTTTAATTAATAGCGTAAAAAAATATTAATAATGCATAAAAATTTATATCTTTACATAAAACTAAATTAAATTGCTTTTTTTACCGATGGAATTAAAGACGAATAAGACTGGAATGGAAATTTTGATTATTATATAACTTTAAATATTAAATAAAATTATTGAAAAATTATTAAATATGTAAAATCGAATTATGTCTACCATATTACTTAGTTTCTACCTATAAAACTCTTTTACTTTTTTATTTCCTATAAGATTATTTTTAAATTATTTCTTGTATTAATTTTTTTTATCAAACTATTTTTAATTACTTTACTTTAAATACTATAAATTAATAAGATTAATTCATTATATCTCTTTTGAGAATCAGAAAAAGATACTGGCACGCATTAATTAATTAATTAAAAAAAATTAAATTAAGAAAATAAAATGATGAATTTCAATAATTTCAAGAATAATTTCAAAAAAATAATACAATTTTTAAGGACGTTAAAAGGTGCTATAACATTTTTCTTCATTTGTTTTTCAAAAAATTATTGTTTTTAAGTTTTAAAAACCTTGTTTAATTTTGAAGAATGGAATGTAACTAGTAAGATGAATGTTTTAGGAGAAAATAAGAAAAATAAATCTTAATCATAATAAGTTTAAAACTTATTTAATTATCACATAATTATTAAAAAAATCACATAACTTTATTCTTTAATCTTAACCGTTGATAATTTGATAAAATAATCATGATTGACTCTTCTCACTTTCTCATAATTAACTTAATATGTTTCCTTTTAGAAAATATTACCTACTACTACTTGGTTATAGCAGAAAAAACCATGATATATATATATTACTCTCTCTGGTATGAGACTAAACCATGATAAATAATCTATATATTTTTCTACTTCTCACCTCCTTATTTATAAGAAACCTTGGGGCAGTTTTATAAAATTAATTTAAAAATATTTTTAACTAAATTTTTGTTTATATTAGACTCAAAACCTATTTAAGAATATTTTTTTTATTAAAATTCGGTTTTTAAAATCAATTTAAAACCAAAATTAATTTTTCACTAAAACCAATTTTAAAAATTAATTAACTAAACCATGTATTAAGAAATGAATAGTTTAGTTTAAAATCCAGGTTATTCTGTTTATTTTAAAAATATAATTTGATTAAGTTATAAATTAATAAATTTAACAATTTTTTTACACACCCCTGTCAAAAAATAAGGTCACTAGTCGTAACGGGATTTGTGAACTGTGAAGTTCCCAAAGCTCCTAAAGTCATGTACAATTGTACAAGTACAAGTGCTATGTGTTCTCAAGCTAGTTCTATTTATGTCATGATACAAATGTCAACAATTGGAAAACAAGGTTCAAGTTCAATTAATAACACTACCTCCAAGCATGTAAATATAATATGTCAAAAACATTCCTCTATCAAGATTGAGAGACCACAATCTCAATCACAAAATCTAATCACCTTATTGATAATATTATTTGTTTTTTCACCAAATACCAAATACAATTTTCAAATATATGAGAAATCACTTCACAACTTGTCGATAAACCTTTCCTACATTAAATTGACTATTTTTCTAGTTTCACGCGTGAAATGAATTAATGTGCTCTTTTAAACAGTGGAATAAAAAGTAATTAAACATGTGAGACAAAAGGATATAATATATAAATTAATTAATATTATTTAAAAAATTTAAAAGTAATTCTTACTTCATGATATTGAATGAAAATAAAATAAAATAAAATAAAATAAATAATTCCTTTTGCCTTATAAAAAAAATACTTACCACACAAAATTTAATTGACCAGAAATTATAAAAAGTAAGCAACATTTTCCTCTCTATATGTTAGTATTGCATATTTCTTTTTTTAAAGCTAAAATATATAATTTATTTTATTTGACTTAACAATATTAAAAAATACTTTGTAATATTGCTTCCCCTAACATTATTTTATTTATTAATGTCATCATCTAATGATGTCACAAATATCTAAATTTGTTGTTAATAATACATAAAAGATTAGAAATAATGTTTAGCGAAAATAAATTTATAATAATTGAAAATAACTGTAAAAATAAAATAATTTAATAATGTATATTTTTGTAAAAAAATGCAAAAATATATTAGCAAATGATGGTATAGTAAAAAAATTATTCTTTAATAATTTTTTTGAATTTTTTTTTGTAGAAAATTTAAAAATAGTGAAATTTTGATGTATTTCTTCTATAAAAAATTTTAAAATAAGAAAAAAAATGTAGTATCTAGATCTAGTATGGTAAGAGAGTATTAGGCATATTTTAGTCATTTTTAATAAAAATTAAAATAGAGAAAAGTAGAATATCTTTGTATTTTTAAAAGGAAGAGAGTAGCTATTTTAACACTAGAGAAAAGTAGTGAGAATTTGTATTTTTTCGAAGAAGATGTGTAGACGATTAATAGTATTTTTTTTTAATATTAATAATAAACTAATATAATATTAATAGTTTTTGAAAAAATAGTATATATTTAAATTTTAAAAAATTACATTAAAATATATATGCCAGTATAATACTCTCACGTAGGTTTTACATCACGTATACAACACACGCCCTGCACACTTGTTTTCATGGAAAGCAATGTATATTACTTCCTTTCTTTTTCTTTTCCTTTTAAGCATTGGTCGAGGAAAAATAGGAGGAATAAAATGTAAAGAAAGAAAATTAAGGAGGAATTTATTTTATTTTTTTAAAAACTGATAAATAAAAACTTCACTCTAAAATGATAAGAAATGGGGAGAAATATTTTGTTTTCATTTTTAGAAAATTATATAAGTGTTTTATAATATACAAAATAAAAAGTAAAAAATATGTTTATATTAAAAAACAATGAAGTAAAAAGAATATATTTTTATTATATTAATTTTTTTAATTAGTATAAGAATATTTTTTATATTTTATTTATTCTATTTTATTTTCCACATACTTAAATAAGTAGATAAATTTGTTTTCACTTTTTTATTTTTATCCATGCAAACATCATTTTTTTCTATTTTACTTCTTTAACTTCTTTCATTTCATTTTTCTCTTTTCTTCTCTCTATTTCACTGTCATGGTTGTTTGTTTGGGTGAAGTTACAAAGAAACAATTAAGAGAGACTAAAAATAACTTAAATATGTTAACCCATCTTATTTTTTACTTAATTTTTATTGATAAGTTAAAACGAGTTCAAACATTTAATAACAAAACCTCTTAAAAATAATTTATTTTCACAGACAAATTAATATAAAAAAAAAGTAGCTTTTAAGAAAGCTAGTGGACTTTTTTTTTAAAAAAAGAAAAGCTAGTAGATGCAGTTTACGTGGAGCTTTCACAGATATATATATTTTTTGAATATTCGAATCTTCACAGGAATCTTTTAGGGTGCCGATAGCTTGCTATATTTCTTTCCTTTCCCCTTTATTTATGTTAAGTCATTGACCATGTGTTTCTTCACATAGTGCTATAAAATATAGTGGCACTTAAGTATACAAAACTTTAGTGCGCATCGGATTTCATGTCTATTTTATGAATTGGTCATGTTATGCATGATTTTGCTTTTATATTTTGGAAACAATATTGAAAGAAAGGGTCTTATTTCTTAAATAGATAAATAGATGTCATGCGGATTATGCATTATATGCAAATAATTATTAAAAAAATATTAACTAAAATAATTTTTAATATTCTAAAAAATAATTTATTTAAATATCTATATTTTAGTATTTTATTATTTTATTATTATTAAAACAATTTTATATAAATTTAATTAATTTACACAATATTTTATAAGTATACTTTTCATTGGATAAGACAATTATAATTTTTAAATGCTTTACTAAATAACTTTTAACTTGTAAGGAGCTTTTAAACTAAACAGAAAACAAAGGACTTACAAACTGTTTCTATTTTTTAAAACCTTTGTTTCTAATTTTAACTTAAAATAATTTATAAGTTTAAAAAAAGTTGAAACAAACGTACTCTTAATATTTAGTTTGTTAACATCTTAACAGAGAAAGAAAGTGAAAGATGACATGTGGGTCTCATTTAAATTTTATGTCCCGTTCTTTAAAAAGAAAGGATGAAATTATTTTTTTATACAAAGAGAAAGATATTTATGATATTATATATATATATATTCTTTCGTTTCAATTTTTACACAACTAAACAAAAAGAAAAAAAAATAATTTCTTTTTATTAAATAAGCAATAATAAAATTTCTTACTTTCGATTCTACTTTATTTCTTTCTTTCTTTCTTTTTTCTTTCTAAATCATACATATGTTTTTTGGGTAGTGTCAGCGATAAACTACTAAACTACTTTTATTTAACACCATTGTTTTATTGTCAAGGGGAAACCTCCTTAATAAATTATATATAAAATCTGCCAAACTACTTTTTTATACAACCTTTTCTTTACTTTTGGTGAAATCTTAACCTTATATCTAATAATAAACATGGTTAATGATTATATATCACCGTATAAAACACTCATTTGGTATAATTTATTAGATAATTATTATAAAAATCAATAAATTTGTTATATATTGATAATTTATTATTAAACCACGGTGTAAGATTATTTTAAGTAATATTTTCTCTGATCAATATTGAAGGAGAGAACATTAAATAAAAAAAAAAACAAATTTTTGGCGTTAATGCTGTCACTTTGTTTTTCTTTTCACATTCGTCAATTATAATTCAGTTGAAAAGTAATTTGTTGTGCCAGTGTTCTGTAGAAATTTTGTAAAAATAAAATAAAATTAGTTTCTCTAAAACAAACAAAAATACATTTTAAAATATATAGTAATAATCATCAATTATAAATACAACCACTAAGACTATAAGGAACTTAAAAATTTATTTGTTTTTATATATATATATATATATATATATATATATATATATATATATATATATATATATATATATATATATATATATATATATATATATATATTCATCATAATTCTCAATCATTTGAACATTCAGAAATCAAATAAAAAAAATGTGATATTTATAAATTGGTTCACCTGCCATTATGTCCAATTTACCATCTCCAAATATATATCCTATCCTCCTTTCTTTTGAACTGGTAATTTTGAAGAGTTCAAAAATTTAAGTTTTCGATTAGCTTATATATATTTTATCCTGTTACACGACACAAAATGAAAAAAGTAATAAAGTCATACAGCAATAAAATAAAATAAAATCATACCAACCCGAAATCCCCGGAAAAAAATAACAATAAGGTCATAGATCATAGGTGGTTAGGTAGGTTTTGAACCACAAATGGTAGGTAAGAGCTTTCTTCAAATAAAATATTTCATCATATTATAGTCCCAAAGGAAGATCTTAAATCTGATTAATTAGCCACGCCAAGAAAAACAGATGACTGATTCAAAAGTCTAAGCTTAGTCTTCATCAAAACTATGACCTAAACCTACCTTTCCATTGTGCAAACGTTTTTATATATTCTCCTCGTGTATACAAAATTTAATGAATCACCCATTGCCCACACATTTTATATACAAAATGTATCTTAATCCACATGTGCCAGCGGATTTTCCGTTTGGATATCATATAAAATTAACTTCTCTCATTGTTCTGGTACACGTTTTTAATGTAAAAATACACATAGCGAATAATACATTAAATTAGTTTAAAGTTGTAAAGATGTCATTTTATTATTGAAATTGTTAAGCATGGATGCTATTAGACTCTATTGTTACAACTTCAAGAATTAAAATTATCCTCGTTTAGCAATTGTAGAGACTATAACGAGTTATTCAACAATTATATATCTGTTAATTTAATCATTAATAAGTTTAAAAAACAATCTTAATTATTAGAAATAGGTAATTTTAATCTTTATTATTACTATTCCAAGAATTAAAATGTCCGTTGTTTACCAATTTTATAAACTAAAATGAGTGTTATTTGATAACTTTATAATTAAATTGATATTTTGATAATTTTAAAAGCTAATTTGACTTATGCTTGAAATTTCATAGACTAAGTTGATATGCTGCTTAAAATTAATTGCAATAATAAAATCAATTATACCAAGTACATGTTTGGTAACGGGGTGAGTTACACCCATTATAATTTTTTGAAGCAACAAATAGTTATTTTGTATTGACTTCACACTCGTCATAATTTTTTACTCCCAATCCAAACACACTCATTCATTTTGTCACTTATATTTGTATAAAAAAGACATAACATAAAAGATAAAAAATAGGTTTTATTAACTTGTGCCGTACACCTCAGAGAAAAAAAAAAAAAAAAGCGCCCCTAGGAATGCTTTTAAACATCTGAAAATAGGTAAGACTTATTTGAAGGGAAAAAAAAGTATTCATTATACTAGAAATACAATAGTATAAATATGCTTTTTTTAGCAATAAAATATTACCAAATTTAGTTGCTTAGAATCAATCCCAAATTAATGTTAACAATTTTTTATATAAAAATTAACAAATTTAAGTTTACATGTGTAAGTTTTATACTTACTAAAGAAACGTGAAATGTACTTAAGAAAAATCTTATAAGTTATAATCACAGACAAATGAAGTCATTAAAGATTTATAGAGTAATTATTAAAGAAATAAAATGTTAATAACATATTCTGTAACATTTTTTTTAAATACATTATTTATTATTAATTAAATTTGAACAAGAATCACAATATTATATACGTAACATTTTGTTGGTTATATAGTATCTATAATAAAATATAATGACTAATCTTTATTGAAAATTATGAATTTATTAAATAATAGATATTATTTTTTAATGTGGTTTTTTTATTCAAAATTAAGTTTGGATTCATAATAACATTTTAATTAAAAGAATATAAATAATTATGACTTAGTCTCATGACATGACAAAGTAAGAGGTGAGAACAATCTCGAAAGGAAGAAGTTAAGCTGAAAATAGTCTATCATTATCATTGAAATTTCAACTCATTTTTCTATAATATATAATGAAGTATTATTTTTTTTAATTTAAATATATATTTTATATAATAAAAAAAGTTATGTAAAATTTTTATCTCAAAATAAGGAGAATTTAATTAATTATTTTTATATATTTTTTAATTAGATATTAAATATATAATGAATTTTAAATACACTCTTTAAATATTTTTTATTTTTTAATTCTCATATATACGGAAAAAGTGTATTTACTATGACAGTATTTTATAAATATAAAGTATTAACATACTGATCAAACCATAGCATGTTAATTAAATAAAATAAAAAAATAATAATTTAATTTTCATTTATTCTCATAACAAAAAAAATAAAAATACTACATGCATAATTTTATTTATGGAAATTTTCAACTGTTAATATATATTAGCAAATAAAAAATATAATAATAGTTAGAATACTAATTAGGTGCATTTAAGTCTCTTAATTTGTATATGATAAATATAATCTTATAATACTCATTTATAATGATTCAAACATTATTTTTTTATTTTTATTTGTAGCATATTTAAATATTTCTATGTATTGAAATAATGAGTTTAAAAATCATATCTTATTTAAAATTATTTTAATAAGATTGTATGAAAAATTTGTCAAACACCATGATTTCAATTTTTTACATGTTCCAAATTTATTATGTAATAATGTTGTTTATAAAATGTTAATTCTTTCACAAAATTATCAATGTTGCATCTTATTTTCATAATTATTTATTTTTTATAAATTATTTATATTGTTATTATTAATCATATGTAATGGTAGATCATTTTAATAAAAAATTATAATAATTAGGGTGTTTATATTTTATATATTTTTTAATTTTATTAAACAATAAATTTTATTTATAAAATATTAAAAGTAATATTCATTAGTTTGCAAGGTAAAGGTACAACTACCAATACCACGTAAATATTAACTAGATGTCTCCAAGACAACTTAATATTTTCTCCAGCGTTGATGTCGAGAAAGTCCAAAACACTATTTGCCTCACCATACTCCATAGGCATGTGTAGTTAATTTTTCTGTAAGTTACATGCTCTTTCATCTACTCACCTTCAAACTCAAATCCTGACTCCACAAGGACATGATTTTCAGGGTCTTTGCACCATCAGAGGCGCACTGCGTTATGCAAATTTCTCTAAGAAGAGTGGAAAACGATACTCTTCTTTGGAGTAACGTAATGGTAAGGAATTGAAAACGATACCGTTCTTTTTTCAACTATTGAATAGGAATTCTGTCATGCATGGAAGAATCCTCCCCAGGGTAGCATAGATGTTGCTGTAAGGGTGAGCTGAATTGGGACTTATCCGTTGAGGCTTTTTCAAGTTTTGGCTCTTCCTGATGGCCATTGCAATTAAGAATTCATCTGACTTTCTTCTCTGTCACCATTGAAACATTTTGCAGATTATGTACTCAAACTAGCATTTGATGTATGCATGCATAGGTGGAAGAAAATCCTCCTAAGGCTTTACATTTTGTCCAAGATCATATTGTATATCTAACTCGATCTTGATTCATAATGAAATATATTTTCTCTAAAAAAAAAAAGAATTGATTACATTTTTTGGTTTCAATGGCCCCAATTGATTTAATCAAAATTTCTCTCATTTATAATAGACTTCGTCTACATTTAATCAACACGAAATGAAGTTCACGTAGTTGGAGCACATTTTTAAGTTAGTGTAGTTCGAATGTTGTGTTTTTTAACCTAACATTGTTTAGTTTCTTGTCAGATAATTTTATTAAATATTAAATAAAATTAGAATTCAAAAAATTGATGGTTAAAGACCAACAAAATTGAGAAATTAGAACTCGAGAAACAAAAAATATATTATATCATTATCGAGAAGCTAACAATACAATTCAACAAAAAATAAATATCCTCGAAGAAGGAATCCTTAATTTTATAATCATCGTATATAAAATATAGAAGAGGGCTTGAGAGAAAGAAAAAGACAAAAGGGGTTAGAAATAATTGAAGATGGAGGAGCGATCGCTGTCTCACCAAAAACGTTGTGGCGATGTTGTTTGAAAGGAAAACCCACTCTCCTACCAGTACGGTCTTCACCAGCACCACTGGTTCCACCAACTTCCCAAAACTCGAGGTAGGTGAGCACATGTTTGTGATGTCACTTCCACGTGACATGTCTATACGGTTTTCTAAACTGCACTCACCATTTTTCTTACAAATAATCTAATTAATTTCAATTTAGGTTTTCTTAATTTGGTCATTTTAATTTTAATAAATAAAAATAAAACTTAAATTGAAATGAAATTATAAAACATCAAAATGTTAATGATTCAAACCAAAATCTACAAATTTAATATTTTGTAAAAATAATATAGTTTGAGATATTTTTAATAATTGTAAGTTTGTAACAGAAAGAAAAAAGAAAAATTAAAATGTATACTGTCATGTGCGATTATGAAAAACACACACGTGTGTGTATTACTGAAACCATACCTACCACGGTTCCCGTGCTCCACCACCTATCCACCGGTCACGTTATGAAAAGTGAGAAACAGCAATGATCGTGTCAAAATAATAGGCACTCGTGAATTCTCTTATTATTTTTACAAATTGTTTCAAAAGAGGATGATTTTTTATGCTGTGTTTCAAGATATTACACGTTATTATCAAGAAAGTCAATATGAAAATATCACATTCCTACGTTTCCCATGAGTTTTGAGAATATATTTTTTGAGTATCGTTAATTTCTAATTCAGGAATATAAAATATTCGCAATTACTTTATTATTTAAATTACTTTCAATAACTATCTATTCCGGTATCATTCTTTTACATTTTTTTTTCAATTTTTTAGTATATAAATTTTACTTTTTAAATTAATAAATGTCAAAATATGAGAGGAACTAAATTAATATATTTCAATAATTGAAAACAACAATAAGGATAAAAAAATTACAGTAACCATTTTTATTTTTTTTAATAAAAAACAGAAGAAAACAAAAATTGTATATTACATAAACAAAAACATATTTAATTTTTTTTAACTTATAATATTAGTTACAGTTGATTTTGAATATTGGATAGGACTTAAATATATTTTTAGTTTTTATTTTAGTATTTATAAAAAGAAAATTTTTTATCTTTCTATCATTTGAAATTATTATTTTTAGTTATTGTAAAATTAGTAATTTTTTTGTCTAGGTCTCTATCATTTTTTTTTTATTTCTCTAAAAATTAAAATAATTAATTTTATTTTCGATATTATTTTAAGGTAGAATATTCATTTTAGAAATTTAGAAGGAAAAAAAAAGTTGTATCACATTTGAAATAGTCACTTTAGTTTTGGTTAAACACGTAAGAAGTTAAAAACATTACCTTAGAATATAAACAACGAAAAAATTAATAATTTCAATTTTTGAGAGATAAAAATTAAATAATATTTTTATAAAAATTAAATAATATTTTTATAAAAATTAAAATTAAATTTTATTTATTTTATATAGATTAAAATCATATTTAATAAATTTTACATATTTATATTTAAAATAAAAGAATATATTAAATATTATTAATACAAGTAATTCGATATTTATCATTTTATCATTAAATAAACTGATCCGCTAGAATAGAAATTAGTTGGGTGATATCTTTTTACTTAGTATACAACAGGAGTATATTAATAAAAATTAATATTAGTTATCTTAAATATAATTGTAACTTATTAGCAGCTAACATTAAAAAAAAAAAAAAACTAGATGCGTGTATATTAGTACTCCTACTTATTATCGTAACTTTGATTTGTTATTGTTGTACATAACAACATTAATTTTCTTAAAATACCTCTACAATCTAATTTATAATTTTTTGAAATAAATAGACATGCATTAACAAATCTGAGTGGACATGACGTTAGACTCTAAAATAATGATCTTATACTAATCGTGTTTTTTTCTTGCTCCATTTGTTAGTTAATAAAAAGAGGCAAAAATGGGCTTGTCACGAGTGTGTAGTCGTGAAAGTTGGATCTCTACCCATAAGAAACAGAATGAGAGGGAATTATGCAGAAAGAAAAAGAATGTGAAAACCATTTCGCTCCACAATCATTACCTTTTTCCACTCCGACACCATTTTATTTATTAATTATTAATATTATTACACTCATCGTCCGTCCAATTAGATTCTGCTTCCATTCTCTCTCTTAGCACCCCTTCTTCGCCATTATATTTTTCTCCACCGATTCGTTCTGGATTCAGGTATTCTCTCTTTGCCAAAACTGCGTCGTTTCAGCAATGGATGTGAAAGCTGCACAGAGGCTACAACTTTCAGCGGTGGTTCAACCCGAAAAGGTTGGGCGAAGACCCACTTGTCGTTTGGGTGTGTCTCGGGAACCGCAGAGGCTTTGCGTTTTCGTTTCGGCCAAGCTGTCTTCAGCGATGCGCCGCAGAACAACCGCTGTGGAGGTTTCTTGTTCCTACGACAACATTCCAGGTTGCGTTTTTTATTTTTTTTAATTTTAATTTTCTCTTTGCTTTTCTAGCTTTGGATTCCCACTCGCTTTTGTTGTTGGAGGGTCACTTTTTGTCTTTTTTATTTATTTAATTTTGCTGAAAGGAATGGTAGTTCTGAGCTACTCGTCCTTTAAACAAAGTGAAGGATTGCTAATTAGCGTAAGAAAGTATAATGAAGTAATGAACCATACTTGTAAATTGTCGATGATTTGGGAACAACGATCCGTCTTGTTGTGTGGAAAATTGTAAATCTACCCCCAAAGGTACCTTTCCATTAGTTATTTGAGTTTAATTTTAATATATCGGTAGTGGGAAGATTTTGAGAGAAGTTATCAAGAGGGATCTGTGTTAAATAATTTATCTAAAGATTTGGTATTTAACGTAGCATAATAGAATAGCATGTTATGTGATCCTTGGATAGCTGACCTCAACTGATTAGGAATCATCTGAATTATGTACATAAACATGGGTTTTTCTAAGGTTTTGTTTTGTTTTTCCAGAAATATTTATATTGAAAAACATGATATGATTAATGTGAAAATATAATACTTGTAGTTCCATATTTTCAATCCAGCAATAACTACATTGTCCAGTTTTAAGCTGGCTTTTATTATCTGCTGATTGAATTACATTTCCCTTTCTGTTAATTAGTTGAGAAAATTAACTTACCACATCTTTTAAGGAAAAGCTCGGTGTTTGAGAAGATGTAGTATGTAGTATGCCTGGATTGGATCTAGTTTGTTACTGGATGAAAAAAGTGCTGCACATTTTGAACTTTTACTTATTACTCCTAATGTTATTCTTGTAGCTTCGATATTGGAATCTGGAAGCGTTCAAGATCCTCTTGATGAAGAGCTGATTCTAAAGGTAAAACCATGATGCTGTTTGTCATTTCGAATTAATTTAGCAAATTCAGTCTGGTGATGCTATATGCCTATATCCTTCTTTAAGTATCTACGCCATATCTTACTCGAATCATTAAAATTGCAGAATAAATCGCAAGAGATCCAGCCATATTTAAGTGGACGCTGTATATATCTTGTTGGTCAGTTTCTTGGTTGAGTTCTTGTGCATATATTGCATGGTATGCTCTGGAAATTACTTTAGCATTAAAAGTGCTTTGAATTTGACATGCAGGAATGATGGGCTCTGGGAAGACAACTGTGGGGAAGATAATGTCGCAAGTGCTTGGTTATTCATTTTGTGATAGGTTAGTATGTTAATTTCTCATCTTTTCTTCATGGGGAGAAAATGCATGTAATAACTAGTAAATCATGTGTCATTGGAATAGCCAATAGACCAGTACACTACAGAAAGAATGATCTTTGCATGTAAAGCAGCTCTATTATTTTATTTGTGCAATTATTTCATTATATTTAGTATCTGTGTGATCTTCAACCGGTATTCATATTCAATTGATATTAGAGGAACCGAGGACATGTAATAGATGTATTTATGTGTGAATGCATTCAATAGATGAAAACAGGGTGGGTCTCACTTAAGCTGGGGAATATGGTCTACTCTGGTGTACAATGTATCTGTTCAGATCCTTATACAACAGTGTACATGTTCTATCACAATACAATTACTCTGTCTTATGACCAAATTAGAGCAGTTGCTGAATATTTTCTCTAATTGACTTATGGGTGTCTTAGTGATGAATTGGTGGAGGAAGAGGTTGGTGGAAACTCTGTAGCTGATATATTCAAGCACCATGGTGAGCCTTTCTTTCGTAATAAGGAGGTCAGTTGGAAACCACTGTTTTCAGTTGTCATATTCTTCAGTGTTCACAAAATATTTGCTTAGTTGTTTTGAACTTTTAGATTTTCTTGTTTCTTTAATTACATCCAGCATCCATATTGTCATATCTTCATATTATTTTTCTATTATAAGTCGTGGTGGTAATAGATTGTTTTAATAATTGGAGTGGCCAAATAGAAAAACTAGGCTTGCATGTTTTTTAGTCCTTGAAAATATGACTTTTTATTTTAGTTCCTATTTTTTTTGTTTTCAACTCTTACATTTAGTAATGTGGTTTTAGTTCTTTATTAGAGACTAAAAGCACATAATTTTAAACCAATGGAGGTCAGATTTAGTGAAAGGGGCTAGTCATTTACAAAGTAGTGAATCACAATCACAGTTTGAATCCCTATTAGGAGAGATACCCACATCTAGTGTATGACCATGTCTTTAACATGATCATAGTTCACTGGGCATTGTCATAAGAGTGGGTCAAGTAATTATATCTGTGTCTTTGATGGCCAGACAGCTCTGTAATTGTTTCATGGCACTTCCTTGGGCCACTGGCTCTGCCACGAGCTCCCACATATTCATTGAGCTATAGGCCCTATAACCTATTCCCCTTTAACCTGTCCTGGCACAATTCTGCTGCCTTATTCCTAAAATTTAGAACTGTTCTGATTTGTGTAGCTTTTTCCTCATTCCAGTAGCTTTCTTCTCTATTTTCCACCTTCCTACTAGTCTTTCCTCTGCCATCAATCCATTCTGGCAACTTTGTCCAGCAATTTGCAACAGCTGGTGAGTTCTCCAGCGACTTTCTGGTGTCTTTTCCTGGAAACTTACAGCGAAATTTCTGGTGACCTTCTTGCAACTTTCCAACCGTCTCAATTTCCACCTGTGTCAATCTATAGTTGCATCAATTTTTCAGTTGTGTAAATCTCCATCTGCCACCTCAAACTCAACTGCACCATCCTCCAGCTTCTGTTTGTGAGTTTGGACTTGTGTTTGGTCTATTATCTCGCTCTCCAGTTGTTTTGATGTGTTTTCAGTTCTTGGTGAATTTGGGGTAGTTCTTAGTCCTTACTATGTTGTCTTTTGAGCAGTTCTAATTTCTCTGTCACCAGCAGCCCAATGTTGCCTTTTGCCTTTTCAACTAGTTTAGTGGAATCCATATTATATTTCTCTTTCATTTAAGAAAAAAAAAAGTTTATTTGTAACAAGCTTACCTTAGTAAGCTTTACCTTGAGGGGAAGTGTTAGAATTACGTGCAGTTCATGTATCACATGTTAAATGAGTTATGTATCACATGTTAAAATGCACTTAGTATTCGTAGGTATTTAGGAAATTGCACTTACTCTTAGCCTTGGATACATTACACACTAAGTCTATAAAGTGTCTATATATGGATGTTTTGACTTTTGCATAATGGAAGTACTGAATAAAAAAGCTTTTTGTGCAGATCTTACTCTAGAATATCCTATCTCTATTTCTCTCTTCCTCCCCCTCTAAATTCAACAGACACTTTGGTATCATAAATTGTTCTGGATTATTTTGGTGGTTCTGTTATTGCATTCACCATTCCATTTCCTTGCTTTATCATTTCAGACTGAGGTGTTGCGCAAACTATCCCTGATGCATCAACTTGTTATTTCTACTGGTGGAGGTGCTGTTACGAGGCCCATCAATTGGTATTAGATTTAAGTCACTACTGAGAAAAGTTTAAACTTTACTCTTCTTCAATTAAATATTTTCACATGGATTTGCATGTGCATGGATTTCCAGGAAATATATGCACAAGGGGGTTAGTGTTTGGCTGGACGTACCAGTGGAAGCCTTGGCACAGAGAATTGCAGCTGTAGGAACTAATTCTCGCCCCCTTCTACACTACGAAGCAGGGGATCCTTACACACGGGTAATTATTTATGTTCCATAGTAGGAGTGTTTTCTCTTTTCTAAACACAGTATTAATTTAAGAATTTAAGCTACCAAGTTGAACCAACTTATCATCATGGCAATTTGCATCAAAACTATTTTTCCCTTTGGAATTCACATGCAGGCTTTTATGCGTTTGTCTGCCCTTTTTGAAGAGAGAGGGGAAGCATATGCCAACGCCAATGCCAGGGTCTCATTAAAAAGTATGTCTATTAATCTTCCTTTAATGTTTTGAAGCAAAAAGTGTGGAATTGTCAAGAATATCTGGGAAAGAACAAAAATGCTGTGTATATATTGTTGTGTGCTTCTTAGATGATAACATTAAAAATGCAATATCTGATGCTGTTGTTCTGTTTGGACCAGATATAGCAAAAAAACTGGGCGCAAGAGATGTATCCGAATTGTCTCCAACTGCTATTGCTGTTGAGGTATTGAGCAATTTTTCCTCGTGCCTTTCCTTCTTACTCCATTTCATTAGCCCCAAGCAAACTGAAAATTTTCTGGGAGCTGAAGTTGAATCTAACTTTGGTATCATTGATGCTTATCTAATGTTATTCCTTTGTATCTTGCAGGCGCTGGAACAAATTAACAACTTTTTGAAGGGTGAAGGTGGCTGTTAAGCAGAATGCCTACTCCAACTTGAGCACAAGCTTGTTTTGATTGCGCATATTTTTTTTTATGCAATTTGCAATTGCAGTTAAGGTCACGATGTTTACCTGTTGTGCAGTGTCTCTTTGGGGAAAAAAAAGGAAGTAATGCAACATGGCACTTGTTTATGTATAATTTGTGGTGCAATTTACCATAATCTGACAGTCAATAGCAACGGTATTTAATTTATATGTTTTGCTTATTGTTGATGTATATATACTGGCAAATGAGGTGTTTGTTGTAATCTCAGTTCGGTTGATCAATTTATGTATGCCTTCCTTTGAAGAGGATTGTATGTTGTAAAGTAATGGTGGCATATTTTTAATTCTACTTCATCGGAGTTATATTCATCTCCGTTAGGTGCAACTAGCGTTTTCATGTTCTATGCGAGAGATCTCTAAAACACTTATTAGTTATCTCTTACTTTCATCCTTATATATAAACCCTCTTCTTTTAAAAAGAAAAATTGCTTGTCCCTTTCTGTAAGATTCATTTTTTTTTAAATTACATTAATTATTTTTTGACTAAAATACTCTTATTTTACAATTTTTATGGTCATTTAACAACAAATACTATAAATTAATAGAAAAATTGTTTTCTCATAAAAATTTAGGAAGATGACTAATGCATTAATTAGATAAAAAGTAATTAAGTAGAAAAATAAATTGATAAATTAATTAATTTTTTTAATTAGTATAAATTAAGAGATGGAGTTGATTTTTCTGTTCTTTTAAAAGTTTCTTATTTTAATCGTCATTTTAGGTATGTAATTGTAAGCCATTATATTTTAACTTGGGAATTAAATTGCACGGATGAAATAATCACATTAGCAACTTGTGCATTTAAGGATATTATTTTTATTATATATACAAAGCGTAAAATATTTATCGATTTTATTAATAAGAAATTTGATTGATTACTTTCAATAGAGTTTTCAATTAATTTTTTTATTCACAATATTATTACATAAAATATTCAATTCAATACTACTGCAACTAAATTAATGTTAGTGCATTGAGTACATCGTATTTCATGTTATTTGGTTTTATTGATGTTATTTGGTTTATATCAGGAATAAGAGTTTTTTTTGTTAGATCCAACTCTTCAAAATATCCAGTCCAAACCTAACGTAACGTAACGATGACCAGGCTCGGTAACTGTTAGTAGTTTTGTTCTTGATTTGACCGGAGTCATCTGGGTACAATTTTTTCTGTTGGTGACCGATTTTACTCTTAACTTTCTTTAGGGGAGGTGATAGTGTTTAAATAAGCAAGAAGTTTAGTAGAGACTATAAGATTTTATTTAAACTACATTCTTTGCTCTCCTTGATATTAATTCAACTGAGTTTCAGTATTAATAATAATAATAATGCTGTAATTATTTAGCTTAGGTTAGGTCCTGCCTTTGCACAACAGTTCATCCGAAATTCTGGAACTGCACACCTTTGCATATATAATTTATTTTCCCTCATCTCACATATAAATAATTAATTCGCTGATACCAATAAAAATAATTAAGTCAATAAATTATAATTAGAATAAAAAATGCATCTATTTATTTTTTATATAAAAATAAGAGGGTATCATTTATGTTTGTGTGTTGATATTGAAGTGCTGAAGATGTTATAAGTTGATTTATTTTAATTTATCCTTATAAATATCAAAGTTGAGATGGCCGAGTTGGTCTAAGGCGCCAGATTAAGGTTCTGGTCCGAAAGGGCGTGGGTTCAAATCCCACTCTCAACATAATTATTATTATTATTATTTTTATTTTCTCTTGTTTGGTCCAACCAAGCACCAAGTCTCAAGTCCTTATCTGCACAAGTTCCACCCTCCAATAATCTATCAGACTAGATAGCAAAGGGATAATGTGGGTGACAGGCATGGCTTACTCATCTCTTCCCAAACCCTATTATTACCATAATTTCCATCAAAGATGCTTCAAGATCAACCTCCCAAAATGGACAACTAGAGCTTCCTCTGCTGCCCCCGGGGTCGACCTCAAGACACTCGAATCTGCCATTTCCAAGGTGTTAGTTTAGCACCAAATGTCTATTATCATTTTCACACCAACGGGTAATAAACCAGTTGCTTTGTTTCTTCATTGTTAGATACCACCTGAACAATGTAATAGACCAATACAATATGCTTAAGTTAAGAACAATTGAGTTCAAATTAGATTCTTTGCCTTTAAATTTATGCCCTCATGAAAATATTATATTTAATGATAGATAGGCTTGTTTGTGCAGAAAGACAGTGATGCTGTTAAAGAGGCACTTACTCAGCTTGGTGAAGTTGGTTGGGCCAAGAAATGGAGTTCTCAGCCATATGTTTCACGTCGTACGGTCAGTCTCGAATTACAAATGTGGCAAAGTGACAACTAAACATTAAGCTCTCACCAACCATTCTTGGACATAGCATCCATCATGTATACCTGTCCATGCTTCCACTACTTATTCATGTGTAAGCTAATTCATAACTCATGCAAGTTTTGACCATTCAAAATTTGTGTACCAGACATCACTCCGAGAGCTCTCAAGTCTAGGAATCAAAAACGCAGAGAACCTTGCAATTCCTAGTGTCAGAAACGATGTGAGTTTCAGAAATTTTCTTCTTTTTTAGTATCAAATGGAATGAGCAGTGGTTTTTAACATGTAAGATGTAAATATCTCATAGTTGTACATGTGGCAATCAGTAATTTTCTTGTATGCATTCTTAAACAACAAGTAACAAAAATGTTTGATGATGCAGGCAGCTTTTCTTTTTACTGTGGTTGGAACAACAGGATTTTTGGCTGTTCTGGCTGGGCAGCTTCCAGGGGTATCACTAGCACACTTGTGTTTGCTCTGTATGTCTGTTTAATGATGTCTTATAAACTATCTTCACAAGTATGATGACCTATAGTGTTGAAGCACGCTTTTGTAAATGCGGATAAGATTACCCGTTTTGCTTGCAAAAATAATCTGAATTATTGAGGAAGTAGTATATGGTTGGAGCTTCAAGTAGAATATATTTTGTGGATTATCAATGCTGTCTTGACAACCAGAGTTAAGAGTAACCAAAGTGGAAGATTTAGCAACTACTTCCTTTCCTACATCCATCACGGTGTCACTCTACATATTATATTCTACTTCCTTTGAACAATTTGCGAACATTGGTGTATTTATGCTTTTAGTGGTTTACAAGTTAGAATTGTCTCCTCTTCTTAGTTCTTCTAAGTTGACAAACTCATGTATTTAGTTCATGACTTTATCTATTAAACAAAAGCTCAAAGTTGTGCTTAGTTTGGTAGTGAGAAGTTATTTTTTTTAATGAAAATCCTTTTACACTTGCTTGATATAGCTGAAAAAAACATATAGAAAGTGGAAAAGATTTGGTTGAAAATATTTTTCCTTATATTTTTTCACCTTACTACTTCCTATCTACTCAACCAAGCAGACCTTAAAAGAACTTTGACTTTTATTTCCATCTGATTGATGTATGCTGTGCTGACTCTTCTAGGATTGGGGCTTCTTTGTACCATACTTGATTGGGAGTATTTCCTTAGTGGTTTTGGCTGTGGGTAGCATATCCCCCGGGTAAGAATTGGGTTTACCCTGTACCAGTGAATACCCTCTTCAGTGTTATTTTGCTTTACATTAATGCTCTAAGTTGCTAGTGTAGGCTTCTCCAAGCAGCTATTGGCAGCTTTTCATCACTTTTTCCTGATTATCAAGAGAGGATTGCCAGACATGAAGCAGCTCACTTTTTGAGTACTGCCTTTTTTTTGTTTTGGCTGATTTACATGCACAAAGCATCACATCTGTGACTTTGTTCTAACTCATAGTTTCTGCTTGGTCTTTTGTTTCATTCTAGTTGCCTATCTGCTTGGCGTACCCATTTTGGACTATTCCCTGGATATTGGCAAAGAACATGTCAATCTCATTGACGAGAGGATTGAAAAGCTTATCTATAGCGGTCAGCTTGATGCCAAAGAGCTAGATAGGTATTTACCAAGCACCTTTAATTGCTCTTATTCAATGTTGAAGAAAAAACCAAGCCAACTTGTAAAGTTTCAGGAACCAATAGTTAATAACCACAAGACTTAACCCTTTTTTCATATCAGATTGGCTGTTGTGTCAATGGCCGGACTGGCAGCAGAAGGTTTAACATATGACAAGGTGGTTGGTCAATCTGCTGATCTTTTCACTCTCCAGGTCAGAGATTACTATTTTTTTCTTTTGGTAAAATGTGGATATTATATTATCAATATTATCTCAAATAATTAGACTCAAAAGAATCTTTTCCTATAGAGATTTATTAACAGAACCAAGCCACCACTCAGCAAAGATCAGCAACAAAATCTCACAAGATGGGCCGTATGTTACCAAACACTCTATATTTACAGTTTGATCAGTACCAGAAATATACGAATTTTGGTGCTAAAAAAAAGTTCATGTTTGCAGGTTCTGTTTGCTGCTTCTCTCTTGAAAAATAACAAGGTGGTTCACGAAGCCTTAATGGCAGCGATGACAAACAAGGCAAGCGTACTGGAGTGCATTCAGGCAATCGAAAATGCAGCATAGTTCCACATTCAACTGTTTTAAGCCGACACAAGGCATCGAAGTATAGTAGTATAAACAAAAGTTTATGAACTACAAATTATAACTTTTAAGCTCTTTCTTGTTCATAATCATTCACGATTCAAGGGAGACATAAAGGTGTTGTTGAATGCATAAGAAAGGGAAACATATTCGTTTACAGTATGTATTCATTTAGCTTCAACATGAAACTGTGAAGCAATCTACAATGCGCACATTTATTTTTATTACTATTTTTTCTTCGCTTTTCTTCCCTACTAATATATTTCTAACTAACTGCGTCTATGATTTTTAGACGCATTAAGAATTAAATTTGGTCACGGTTCATCAGACCAATCAGTAGGGTCGCCTTCGTAGAACAAACCATCGACGATTTGGTCGATTACGGAGTCGATGAACGCGTTGCAGGTGACGGTGAAGATTGGACCAACTCTGTTTCGGGCACTGGAGAACCATGCAAAAAGCGCGGCGCAAGTTACTGCACCCAAACACACCCCACCCGCCTCTGCGATTCCTTCAATATCCATCTTTCTGAACACGGAGTTCCCTGTCACCATTTCCATTGTCACCGTCGCTGCAAACACCATCTGCACCAAACATAATTAACCTAATATATCATCAAAATCAAAATTATCTACTACCTATTTCTTTTTTGCTCTTATAACTCTTACTAGTTAGTGGTCGTATCTTTCATTGATACAAATTCTGATTAGTAAGTTATATAATAATTATTTTTATAAAAAAAATAATTAATTAATTTACACGTGAAAATAAAGTGTAATTAATTTATTATTATTATTATTTTGAGCATGACTTGTGCCTTTTGAAAAGAAGAAGTGGATATAAAATTATAATAGTTAGTTACCATTGCAAGACGACCAGAGATGATCTCGAAATCGTGACTTTTCTTAGAGCTCTCAATATAGTCGGAAAGCGTGGCGAAGAAGGGGGACACGTCATCGCCACCGTCCTTGCGAGTCTTGATGACTCCCAGTCGATCCGAACCGTACGATCTCAGAGTGCACAAGCGTGGCTGCAAAACGATGTTTGTGTTGGTGTTCGTGGCTTCTGCCTCCGCCGCTTTCGGTTTGGGGATCGGAACCTGAACCGGACCGGCCGGTTCCCTGGACCGAACCGCCGGTGTCGGCGAGCGCAGCTGACAGTGCGCCACACGCGTTGCATATGCCATATGGAGAGGATTTTAGAGTGTTTAAGAAACAGGAAAAGAGTATGAGTGGTTTTCAAATAGGAGGCTAAGAAGGTGGGGTCGTGGAAGTGAAGGTTTGGTCAACAAGTCGTAAAGTGAAGCACGCGACTGCGGGTATCAATTGGAATACGTAGCAGCCCAGACAATCAGATAAATTCTAAGGTCCTCTTTCTTCTTAACTCTCCTCACCCACCTAAATTAATGCTTCAATTTCACTCTTAAATTTTTTATAAAAAAATATTTATTACTCTTAATACACTACTCAGTGGTTGATTTTTTTTCTTTTTGGTGGGAATTGTTTTCTTCACTGTATCTAATATATTATTATTACAATTTTGCATTCTTTAGGTTCCCTAAACTCTATCCCCTTGAACAAAAATTTCCATGTATTTTAGCTTTCCTTTTGCCCCATAATTTATCCTATACAATTTATGTTTTCATTTTATGATTCAAACCATTTGCGTATTTATGTTTGGCTTTCATTTTATGTGTTTATTTATCTATTTATGGTATGCGAAATGCCTCTTGTTTTTGTAACAAAAATAAAAGCTTCTTGTTTTATTTAATTTGTGTAGAACTATATTAGGCCCAATTAGGATTAAGGTTTTCAGATTTTCTTGCTTCATTCTGAGTTAGGATTTTCAGTCAAACTATATATAGGCTTAGATGGCAGTGGTTCTTCTCCCCTATTTTGGGCCCAATCTCAGCTCTAGAAGTGTCTAAAAAAATATACATCTTCCAACCCATGTACCCAATTTATATTTTTTGTAACACTATGGTGTGCATTTTCTGAGCCACACGATTGCACCTAACCACACTCACACTTGTCGGTCTCATAAGGCCCATGATTTTCGCAATTCACGTGTGATCTCCCAGCTCCCCAATATTTGTTTTTTGGACAAAAAAACAACAAAATTATATTTTTCGTTGTGCAGTTAATTTGAAATATATATTTTTTAATTTATTTGTAATAATAATCAAATTAATTGTGATATAGTAATTGAATTAATTACAATCCAAATTATCATTTTAATAAATAATTGAATTAACTATTACAATCCAAATTATCTTTTTAATAAATAATTGAATTAACTATGATATGGATTATTATTTTAATAATAATTTAATTAATTATGATGCATGTTATATTTTTTAATAGTAATCAAATTAATTATGATACAAATTACTTTTTTCTATTACTTTTTTCTATCAATAATTGAATTGATGACGATATGAGTTACTCTTTTTAATAATAATTAAATTAATTATAATATAAATTATCATTTTAATAGTAATTAAATTAATTATGATATAAATTATCATTTTCAATAGTAATTATATTAATTGTGATACAAGTTACTTTTTTAATAGTAATTAAATTAAGTAGGATAAAAAATTATTTTTGTAATTAAAAAATTGAATTAATTATAATACAAATTACTCTTTAATAGTAATTAAATTAATTATGATACAAGTTTTTAATTAAAATTGAATTAATTACAATACACGTTACCCTTGTTGTTAGTTATCGAGTTAGTTGTAATACAATTTTTTTTTTAATAGTAACTGAATTAATTACGATACAAGTTATTATTTTTAATAGCAATTAAATTAATTATGATATTAATTACTCTTTTTACGATAAAAAGAAAATTAATTTTTATTATATATTTTGAATTAACAAAAATAAGTTTTTGTTGTATATTTTGACTGAAATACACAGCAAAATTAGGTTCTATTGTGAACTTGATTGACACAAGTGTGTTAACATATAATACATATATCGAAAACTAATTTTCTATCTATATTTGTATATAATGAAAATTAATTTTTGTCAAGGTAAATTTTAAGAAAATAAAAAAAACTCATAGGGGGTCAGCCAAACATGATGGAGAAGAAACCTGGCCACTTAATTGGGCTTTAGGGAGATTTTCGTAACACGTCAGAGAAAGGGAAGAGAAATAAGTAAACAAGAAAATGATACTCATCTTACAATCACCATTGGCTTTTGCGGTTTGGACTTCGGAAAACAGTGGGAAAATACCCAACTAATTCCCATTAACTCAATTACTTAATTAATTTAATTTAACTTTCATCTATCTTTTAATTTAACGATTAACTAATTATTGTCATACACATACAATAATGTATGTGCTTTATCCAACATTTTAATATTTACAACTTGGAATTTTATTTTAATTTACACGTGAGCTTTTAATTTATTTAAATACATAATATTCTCCAACACTAATTAATATAATTCTTTTTAATTATTTTTGGGGTGTATTGATTTAGGATTTTAAGAATTTTTCAATATAAAAAATTTCTTCATATTCAATCAAGATTTTTAAATAATATATATATATATATATATATATATATTTTTTAGTATTTAATTAGGATTATTTTGATTTTTTTAAAGAGTGTAACGAAATTCGGTATTATTCAATTAAAACTATTAAGATTTTTTTTAAAAGGTAAAATATGATGGTATTCAATTGAATTTTTTTTTACAACTTATAAAAAAATATTTTGATACTCAAAAACATATATATTTTAAAACCTTGAGAATTTTTTTTTTATGTATGTCAAACTTTTCTTTATTCTCTCACGCATAATTAATTTTATCTTTATCATTTTTTTCAATCCTACAAGCGTTTATCAAGTCTTATGTAATGTTTTTTTTCACTTATTTTTCTTATTCAATTACTCTACCTAAAACAATTGTTATTATATATGATTGTTCACTTGCTGAATTGATGATTACATCAATTATGTTTTTATAACACCAAATCATTATGAACTATCCTACTAGCTTTCGTCAAATTAATGTACTTCATAATCTCATTCTTCTTTAATTTTGGAAGTTCTCATTGAAAAACTAAATTATTATAAAAGAAGTAGATATGATAATGGAAGGAGTTATAACTCTGTTATAACCAACTATAAAATCAAAGTTTTTGAAAATATTTTTATAGGCATTTAAACTTTTACTATCAATTTAAAAAAAATAATAGAAAAAAAAGAAAGAGATAGAGAGAATAATAGTAATATTTAAGATGTTATAAAATATATTCAAATTTTAGATGAAAAAACTCGGTACATGATAGTTGATCTACTTTATATTAAAACAAAGAATAATTTGTTATTTAATATCTCACTAGAAAACACTAATATTTGATAAACTTCAAGTTATGATGATTAATTTTATAAATCTACATTATTTTAAAATCTTATAAATCTAAGGTATTTTTTAAAATCTTATAAATTTATCAAATTCAAACACAAATCTTATAAATCTATTTTTTTCAAATCATGAAAAAAATCTTACAAGTTAAGTAAAATATAATGCAATTATTAAAACTATCAATAAAATAATAGCCAGCAAAAGAATTGCTATTAAAGGGAATTGGAAAATAGGATAGAACACTTTTTTTTCCTCTAAGTAATAGAAAAGAAAAATATTTTCTCTTTTTTATTTCATATTTTATCTTTTTTATCAAACACTTGTAGTTCAATAAATTAATTTAATAATTTATAACTTCAAGATAGTTTTTTATTTTCACTTAATTTTTGTGAAACATAGACAAAATGTCATGTAAGATTTACTTGTCTTTAGTTTAAAAATAAACTCATTTTGAAATAATTTTTTTTTAAAACAGTAGCCAGTGAATTTAAGGTGCAGATACCAGTGTGGATTTCTTTAGTCAAAAGAAAAACATAAAATAAAATTTTGGTTAATTTTTATCACCTATAATTTACTTTAGTTTATAGCATTTTTACTTTACCTCTTCAACGGTTAGCTGCAGGATTAATAGTTCTCTCTTAGATTATCTGAAAAAGGTTAGAGTTCATTTGATTATGAAGATGTAATAAAATATAACGCTATAATAGAATGTGACAAGAAAAAAATAGAATAAAAATATGATAAAATTTAATCATGTTTGATATAGATTAAATAACAAATTAGATCATGATAAAATAAAATAAAAATTATATCTAAATAAAAATTTTGTTTCAATAAATTATACATATTTTTTAAAAGATATTTAGTTGTTTAATTTTTTAAATATAAAAAATATATAATTTTAACTAAATTATATAAAATTATTATTTTATTTGCATAATTAGTTTTCTTAAAATTATAACAAAAATTATATAAAATTTATAAAATAATTATTATTATTCAAATATTTGTATAATAATTATTTGAATTTTAATATTTTAATTAATAATATATTTAAAATGTACATGTCAAAATTATTATAAATATATACAATATGATGATTAAAAATTTTATATTAATAATATTTATATATATATATATATATGTGCTATTATATATATTAGATAAATTAATATATATATTATATATGGTATATGTTTTGTTATTTTGTATGCATTAAATTATTTTATATATTATAATATTTATATTATTGTAAAATTTATATATTTTTATATGTGATATGTTTTGTTATTTAATATATATAAGAGATAAAAATGTATTTTTAATTTATATTTTATAATATATTGGAGAGAGAAGATGACTCTATCATATCAAGTTGCTTCTTAAGATAGTTCTCCGATAATATATACTATATAAACATAATAATATAAGAGATACAATAAGACCATAATAACGTATTGACATAATAATAATAATAAATTACAATATAATATAATAGAATAATTATATATTAGTCATCACAAAAGTTTTTAAAGTTTAAGGATAATCTCAAATTAGAGTTTATTATTTTTTATTTATAAATAAGAGAAAATTAAAGTTTAAGAATTAATTCGAATATAATTAAAGTTTTTAAGTATCTACTTACAAATGGAATAAAAATTTAAGATCAAATAACATAAAATTAAAATTTAAAGTATTTATTTATAAAAGAGATAAAGTTTAGGGTTGAGTAATTTTCATAATATATTTTTACTAATTACAATAACATGTGAAATGTTTGTTACCGCAAGATGAAAGAAAGAATATTAGAAATGTTACTTGATTTTCTTAAACGTTTATTCATTTATTTATTTTATCTTTATTTATAAACAAAATTCAATATTTTTTAAAAATAAATTATTATTAATTAAATATAATAACAATTATATTAACGTACTATAACTCAACACATTACGAGTCTAACACCTATAAAATAATCTATTTCGAACTAAATTAAGTTGAATCAAATTAAAATCAACCCTAATTTTAAAATCTCAACTCACATTTCAGGTCAAACTATGCCTTACTTATTTTGGCACTACTGTGCAAGCTGCACCGAATTAAAAAAAATAAATAGAAAGAAAGAAAATTCTGCAATTGCATTGATTTGCGGAAGAGCATAGGCAATTCTGATATTTATGTTATTTCTTTTATATATAATATTTATGTAATTATTGTATTGCTGTATCTCCCTAGTTAGATAGATAGGGGACTCAAATATATTTCTTAAAACCACCAAAATATCCTTACCCACTCTAGGTAGAGATCGAATCGAACAGTGCCTAACTTATTATGTTGTTATTCGAATTTTAGTTCGTTGAAATGTACTTAATTAATATTTATTTTTATATAATTAAAATTTATAATATTTTTTTTAATATATATTATATTATAAATAAAATTTATAATAAATAATATTTATAAATGTATATATCATGTGTATATTATGATAATTATTTTGAACAGTAGTGTTTTTAGTGTTATTTTTAAACATAAATATTTTCATTAGATTTTTTTCAACTAGAGTATATGTTTTTAAAATTAAATTCTATATTTTGATATATTGTTTTTAATATTTTTACTTCTAAATAAAAATTTAATATTTTTAAATAAATTATAAATAATTAAAATTAATATTATATCATTATATGAATTTTTTATTATAAATTTGAATTATAATGTATATTTTTAAAAATATTTATTTTATTATAAATTTTAATTATAATATAACTTATATATTCAAAATTATTTATTTATTATAAATTTTAGTTATATAAAATAAATATTATTTTATATAATGCACATGTTAAATACTATATTTTTTTCCCTCTTGGAAAGGTGTCCAAGCCCAATGATCATCTGCAAAAGGAGATCAAGAAGAATTTGTTAACAAAGTTAGAGAAAAAAACTCCATAACTAAATAAAAAAGAAATCTAACTACATTAAGAAATCATCCATGCTTTACTAATGAATTTGTGATTTGATTAGTTTCATAAAAAATTTCATAAAAATTATAAAAAAAAATCTTTATTTTTAATTGAATCAAATTTATAATTTAATTGATGAATGTAAAATAATGATGATTTTTTTTTTAAATTATACTTCACTTCAATTAGATTGAATCATTTATTAATAGTCAACTTTAGTCATTTGCTAATATTCTAAAATTCAGTCAAACTAAACAAACATTATATTTAGTTAAGAAGTTCAACATAAATAATGTATGAGTAGGTTTTAGATTACTTTATACACCAACATCTTAACTTTTTTCACAATACGCACATTATATGTTTGCTTAGAGGTGTTGTTGCAACCCTTAATCAAATTATCCAATTGATAATTAAATACTTATTTGGAAGATAAGCTTTCATCGACTGTCTCTTCCAAATTATTCCATCATTTGGATTTATAGCTTGAGAGGTGGATCCATGAAACAAATTTGATTAATGGTCAATTATGGGATAAGACTCTTTATGCTGATAAAGGCTCAAGAGATTAGAGCAACAACTTATCACAATTGGGTACCTAAGGGTTAAGCCAAAACCTTATTCAATCACCATTGTCCAAATCTATGCTAGAATACATTTGCTTGACCTTGTGTAATATATTTTACTAAACTTTAACATATTTTATTTATGTAATATCTTTAACTCAACCTCAATTGTAACACTCCATGTTCAGCCCCAGTCTTAACAACTGTGATTCGATGTCAACCATTACATTTCTTCCTCATTTTAGTCAGATTATATTTCGCTCAACTTAAGCAAAAATATTTTTAACTCAATCAAAACTTATTTCATTTATCGTCAGTCAAAGTATCTTCGATTTTATATCAATCACAATATTTTTAGTTTTACCTTCTCTAATGTTTTTTTATCTAATAAATTATTTTTTATTTAATATAATCAAATCAAATTTAAAATATAATAAATAAATTCTTAACCATCCATAAAATTAAAGTGATAAATTAAGTCTAATTTATTATTATTTTTTATATTGAATAAATTTATTAATAAATAAATTGGATGAATAATGAATAAATAAATTATTTTCTCAAACCTTATTTAACCCGTGACTTACTCATTTTGGCATTAGTGTAAAGCTGCACTGAATTAAAATAATAAAAAAAAAGAAAAAAACTGCAGGTACATCGTATTTGGTTACGGAAGAGCATAGGCGATTATGATATATATATAATTATATTGCTGGCTCTCCCTCAACAATTAATATTATCAAAACAGACAGGGACGCAAAACTGTGTCTTAAAACCATCAAAGGATCAATACCTACTCTACGTACCGCGCGTATCAAACAGTGCCTAATATTTGTGTCTTTTACTTATTATAATTACTTCTTGATAGTATTTTATTGTTTGCATTCTACATAATAAATATTTATTTTTATACAATTAAAATTTACAATAAATAAATAAATACTTATAATTAAAATTTACAATAAAAAATATTTTTAAATATATAAATATTTTTATATATAAATTAAAATAATTATTTTAAACAAGAGTATTCTTAACAAAAATATTTTTAAGAGTATTTCAACAAGAATGATTATATCATTTTCTAACCTCTTATATGTTTTAATTTTCTCATTTGTACAATTTTAATTCTAAACTAAATTTTAATATTTTAAAAAATTATTAATTATTAAAAATAATATTGTACCTTCATAAAAAATAATATTATTATTATAAATTTAAAACAATTTATATTTAAAAATTATTTGTTATAAATTTTATTTATATAAAGTAAATATTTATTTGGTGTAATACACTATTAAAATATTTATTATATTATATTTAAAATTATAATAAATAAATATTTTTAATATATAAATTATATTTTAGATGTATAATAAATAATTTATAATTTAATATAATATTAATAATATAAGACCAATCTTACCACTGTCATGTGTCGATTTTCAGTGTAATATGGGTTCATTTTTTATTTCTTTCCCTATCTTTTTCTCTGATTATTTGCTGGGCATGCTTCTCTAGTTTTTAATCATTGATAATTTTTTAAAAATATTAAAATTTAATTTAAAACAAAAATATTTAAAATATTAGATTAAAAATATTAAGAAAATTATTTAAAATAGTCGTTAAAAAAATAAAAACGACTTTTATTGATAAATAAGAGCTAAAAACATTATTGTTGAATATATTTTTTCTCTTTTATATACAGATAATTGGTTTGTTATTTTCGTTTGAATGACCTGTCCAAAAGTGTTATTGTAATTGAGAAAAAAAGGCTTTAAATTAAACATATGCATAAAATAAATAAATCATGTCAATCCATTAAAAATGCAATGTATTTGAGTTAAATTGATAATAAGTATAACTCATCCTGTTTAAAATTAAAAAAATATATTAAAAATACTTTTTGTACGATTTGCCCAATAGAAAAATATGTGTATATATGAACAAGAGTGGACCGGTTGTGCATGAAATATCTGTTTGTTTCTTATTAAAGTCGTTAATATAGTTTTTATAATATATTATTTTTATATAAATTTATTATATATTTTAGATCTATTTTTACTATTTAAATTAGTATACAATTCCACTGTCAATAATAATAAAATACTAACAGAAATACACGGCTGCCATGCTTGTGCGTCTGTGGTCTATAAAAGAAAAGAAAAATGATGGAATTTAAATTATAGTTAAAATGTGGAAGATGAAATGAGAAAAAGGAAAAGTTAAAAAAAGTGCCAACTACTTATACCTAATATTGAAGGATAATTTTATCTATTAAATCACATATATTAAATTGGTAATTAGGGGTGTGCAAAATCCAATCCAATACTAGCTAAATTGACATGGTCTCAAAGTTAATTTGAAAGTGTTGAAGTTTTTAAATTAAACTAATTTATTTTAAGATGTACTTTATTTTCTTTAAAAATATATTTTTCAACAATTATATATTAATAATAAAAAATACACTATCAATCAATAAAAATATTCTATTACTAAAAAAAACCATCATCGTTAACATTTTAAAGATAATTCCCTTATCAAATAAAATAAAATAATAATCTCATTATATATATATAAATAAAAAATTATTTACTTTTTAAATACTTGATTTTCCTTATTGTTCATTCTCATTCTTGCACCATACACGTTCAATTTTAATTTTTTTTCTTGCTCAATCTATAATATTAACCGAAAATCTAATAAAATTTCGTATAATAATAACATTTTATCTTCTAAAAAGCATTTTCATATTCTAAAAAGCATTTTCATTCTTTTACCATACACGTTCAATTTTATTTTTTCTCGTTCAAAATCCAATATCGAAAAATCTAATCGAATCTCTCGTACGAAAACAATATTTTATTTTTTCTTGGTAGCATCTACCTTTCTATTAGATAAAAAAAACTATCTCTCATTTTTATTTATTTATTTATTTATTATTATTTTTTCTTAAAAAAATCATGTTATGTTTTTCTTATTATTCTCTTATTTCTATATTATTTATCTCTTTTTAAATTTTATAATTTCTAATCTTTATAAAAATAAATTATTTTTATTTTTTTAAAATTTTAAATAGACAAATAACAATTTTATTTTTTCTGTAATTTTTTTTCATATTTTTATTAAACTCGTTCTTTTAGTAGATTATTAATATATTTTAATTATGTAATTTTAATAATTTTTTATGATAATTATTATAAAGTTTAGATATAAAATTTATTCCGGATTATATAATTTTTTATTATAAAAGATAATAAATTTATTATAAGTAAGTGTGTGATCGATGAGATTGAAAAAAAATACTTTCTAAATCTATTATTATTATTATTATAAAGAAATACACGAATTATTATTGTGATTGAGGTGGTGAGTTTCACGTGTAGGCAATCCTCTCTCGTGTGAGTGTGAGTGTGAGCTTCTAGTCGTGGTTTCTTTTTCAACCTACACTGTTTTACTTTTAGTATGTGGCCATCCCAACAACAACATTAGCACACAAATCAAAACACTTCCCTCATTCTCTCTCCCATTATCTCATATCCAATCTACTATGTTTGATTTTGCAGAGGACCTGACCTTCGAGACTTTCAAGATTCCATGGCTCTTATGGATTCAACTCTTTGTCTTCCTTCTTCTCCTTACCCTTCTCTATTGCCTTTCCATCATTGCTTTAGATCCCTCTCACCACATCACTGCTCCTTCTATTTCTACCACTGCTCCTGCTTTTCATCTTCAACAACTCTCCAACCACCATTCTTCCACTGTTCTCACCAACCGTCTTCACAACACCCGGGTACGCCCCATTTTTCTCTCTTTGTGTTTTGGTTTACCCTTTTGGATTCTTATGCTTCCCAACATGCCAAGATTGCGTCTTTTGAAACAAGTTAAGGGTCAGAGAAATCTAAGATTTTGGCTTTGTTTGGTTTTCACTTCTTAGGTTGTTTTATGTCTTGGTGAAACTTAATTTCTTGAGCTTTTTTTTGTTGCTCTTTTATTAGGAGAAATCTAGGTTGTAGATCTTCTGGGAGTATGAGTTTTAATGTTACAATACAATACAATACTCCTCCCATTAAGGCACTAACTGAAACCTTCATTTGGATTTTTACCTTTTAATTAAGACTATTTTTCTTAATTTGGAGACAAGATGGAACCACCACCACCACCAACTCTGAAGTGGTCCACTAATTTGGGGTTTCAAGATTAAGGAAGTTCGACGGTGGTTGTGGAATAATTGTTTCTAGTTAGGAACATAAATTAAGTTAACTAAAAATCCTTATTATTTAGTTGTGATTTTTTCTCATACTTTCAATTATCATAACCGACCCTTTAATTCTTTTGTTTAGGTAGACATTAACCAAAAAAGGAGAGAGAACTCTCTCAAATCTTTTTTATGAATTGGGTCCCCCCTTTTTTAGAGTGTGTTTGGAAACATGTTGTATAGGGAAATGCAAAAGCTAGAATTAGTAATGTTCTTTTGAAGTGAAAAATTACGTCCGTGATCTTTTCCAAACATGTCCTTATTGTATAGGCCGTATTTGTGTGACTTATCACATTCTCTCCTCTTGCCATTTGCTTGGAGGCCATTACGGAGAACTCCAATTCAAATTTGACGTTTCTAAGTTCTATTCATTCATTTTATGCCACCGTCAATGTTTGCCAAGTCCTGTTAAGTTTGACTATAGTGTGTAAATTTAGTTGGTAGGAGGTTTTTTTAACTTAACTAATACTTAGAAATTGATATGAAAAGCTTTATTATTATTGGCTTTAACGATCTACCCAACTTGAGTCTGAACTGGTTAGGACAAACCTGGTTTTTTGTTAAGGAAGAATATGTATTATCTCGTCAAATATTACTTTTTTCAAATTCTAAATTTGACCTTTCTAATTGATTTATTCTTAGCATAAGAATGGTATTCCTTCTATCTTAACAAATTTTGTCCTAATTAATGATATAATCTTTACAATATTATTTATTTAATTCATATTTTATTTTTAATAATTTTTAATTTTTAATATCAAGTTTGAGTGAAAGACAGGTTAAGAAAAAAATTGTTTTTCAAATAAAATTGAAAAAATTAAATTATGTTAACTAATTTTTTAATTAACATGAATCAATTTTTTTACTTATATTTTAAACTTGAAAAAGTTTTCTTTTAGATATATTCATAAAAGTTAATAAACACATTACCATTTAAAAAAGACATGTGTTTTTAATCTATTAATTTTGATTATTTATATAAATTTTAATGATTTTATATTTATTATTCTTATTTCTCGTAATCAAAATGAGAAATGGTTTATACTCATTATTTTTATTTTTTTATAATAACAAGTATTATCACATTCTCACTTGAATATCTCTATGTATATTGAACGTGAATTAGAAGTTGAAAATTTTGCTTTCGTGTTATCTTTTTGTATATTTATATGGCTAAGAAGAGGGGATTATTGTTGAATGATTGAATCCTTTAAAATATGAATTCCTAAATCCGACGAGAGCTAGAAAATTCATGACCATTTGCCATTTACTCTGTTGATTTTTCTTTTATCTTCTAAAAAAAGTGTATTAACCAGTGGGAATAGATTCTCTCTAGGCCATGTTTTAAATTTTTGTTTATTACTCTCATAAACATTAAACTATGAAAGAGAGATGGGACTGAATCCTTTCATGTGCATGAAACCTCGTCTTTAAATTTAATATATATTTAAGAGAAAAATACACTCTTTTTTATTAAATAAAATTGATTAAAAATAACAAAATTTAGTAGATATTACTTGTATTTAATGACTTCTCTCCATTGATTTTGTATTTTTAAATAAATTTCAACCCACCAGAAAGTGTGAATTCAAAAAGATATGTTAGATATCGAGTTGTTAGAACACCTCATGTAGTTTATATATATTCTCATAAATATTAGATAGACTCCACTTATTTGGGGAGAGAAACTTGACATTTAAATATAACATAATCTTGTTGAAATTTATGTTCGTTATCAAGCCGTGTCTAGCGAAAAAAAGACTAATCTCTTATAATATGTTGAACTAAGATTTGAATTTTTGTTAAGAAAAGTATTTACATTTAATGTTTAATTATGTTTCAAATATGATGGTCTCCTGGCCAAAGAATAATACATGTAGCAAATAAAAAATAAATTCATTACCAATTTTTAGCTATATATTTTTTCCTTAGGAGTAAATGTGAATTAACGTGGCACAAGACTAAAAATATTTGGGCAGGGGGCAGAAAACCTAAGTATTAAAGGTGAAATAGCGAGCAGCGGAAGCACAGGAATAGTGAGAGAAGAGATTGCAGAGGGAGTGGCTCCTCCAACTTCATCACTGTATTTCCTCCACCCTTGCTATTATTTCAACTTAGCCAAAGAAGCATTCCTCAAATGTCTTGGCCTCGATTCTACATCTGAATCTGATGCTCCTTCTACCCAAATACATAGGAAAAGAAAAGAAAGCTAATTATTCCAGTTACATAACTATGCTTCTGTTTTTATGACTATTGAACTAATGATTCTTTCATCATGACAATTGCAAACGGAAGCAATATTTTAGGCCTATATACTTCTATTTCTTTTAATTACAAAATTTCTTTTATAAATATGTTTTTACTATTTTCTATACGAATTTTGAATGTAAGAAATAGATTGAAAATAAAGTGTCGATTTTATAATTAAAAATTTGAAGCAAAAAATAGTTTCTCAAAACAAATTGACATTAAACTGGTAGTTTTCTTACAAATCAAATTAATTCATGATATACTTAGTGTGAAATATATAAGTTTGACTATAAAAAAACCAGACATGATGAGTTAGTTGCTAAAAAAGAAAGAAAAAAAAAACAGCTAATTTATTAGGAATGAAGTTCTGTTATCATCATTTCTGTTATCCATGGTAAAATATAAAATATAATTTAAACTATTATTATTATCATTCATAGTGGTGGTACTAATAGTGATTATTGATAATAATAATAATATGTTATGATAATGAAAGATTTATAAAATATATTTATAATTTAATTTTAATCTCAAAGATAAATATATATTTTTAATTTCAATCTAAAAATTATTAATTTGCATTTTCTTATTATGGAATTTTCTCAATTAAAAAGGTGCTCGTATAATAATGACCAGTGAATTCTGGTGCCAATGACTTTTTTATTTTTGGTTATAATGATTTTTTTTTTCTTTCCAAATATTTGACGTCTATTATGGCTGTGACTAAATTAAAACGCATTTTTTACTCTCATCTAAATCGAATATACATTGTGCCCATCGTTTTTCTTTGTTTTGTGCATTGCAACCCATCCTCGCCTATGATTAAAAAATCCGTTTTGCCCATTACTTTGGCATTGAAATACTTTCACGTGTTAGGAAACGTTTACAATGACCAAAATGTTCCACACCTAATTAAGTTTTTCTTTTTTCCAACCATTTTAAATTACCATTCTTTAACTTTTATCTGTATACTTATATTCTTTATCCTTTTTAATCTACCGTATTTTATATCTATTCATAAATTGAATTTTAATAATTTTAAAAAATTGTCAATAGTTAAAAGTAGCACTGTATTACGAAATAAACGGTTGGTTGTAAATATAAAATATAATTTATATATTAAAAATATTTATTTATAATAATTTTAATTATATAAATGAACATTTATGGACTAAAACTATAGTTAAAAGTAAAAAATAGGACAAATTACATTCATTTTTCCTGAAGTTTTCCTAAATAACACTCGGATTCCCTCTAATTTTTAAATAAACACTTACCTTCTTTGTGTTTTTTTTATAAAGTCTCACTCATTTTCCTTATATTTTTAACAAGTAAACATTTATTTAAAATATAACACATATACCCTTTTCTTAATACTATACAAAGAGGAGAGCTGATTTAAAACCTAGAAGAAGAGATATGAGTATCATTTAAAAAAACTTTAAGAAAACAACTTAGAGTTGTTTTGATTTTTTTAATTTTAAAAATTGAAAAGAGATGTTAAAAAATAAATTTAATAACTACTTTTTAAATCAAATGTTATTTTTATTAAATAATAAGCAAACAACCCATCTGTAGTTGAGAAAGTTATACGTCGATTATTTACCCAAGACATCCTCTTTCTCTGGACTAGGAGAAGAAATGACACTTTGTGCATCTATATGTTTTTCAAAATAAAAAATAATAAAAATAAAATAAGAATGAATGATTTTTCAAATAGAAAATAAAAATAAGGTAGTAGATAATAAATAATTATTTATAAAGATAAATAGAGATAATAAAAATTTACTATCTCTTTATACGTTGTTATAGATAAATTAACATAACTATATTAAACGAAAGTATTTTTAGGAATTATTTTTTCATTAATAATATTTTAGAAAATTTTATAACTTCTTTTTTTTTTTATCTATTATCTTCATCTTTATTTATGAATTAAATTTTAATATTTTTTAAAAGAAGTTATCAATAATTAAAAATAATATTGTATCATAATACAAATTATTTATTATAAATTAAAAATATAATGTAAATGTTTGAAAATATATATTTATTATAAATTTTAATTATAATTTAATTCATATATTTAATATATTTATTATAATTTTAATTATATAAAATAAAAATGTATCATTTACGTCGTATATGTTAAAATGCTAGGTGCCGGTGAAGAAGAGATAAAATAAAAGAAATGTGCTTGTATGTTAATCCTGTGCCCCAAATTGTGAGTATGGTAGCATCTCCAACCATTGGGTTCTTAAGTCAGTTTTTAGCTCATTTTTGTGAACAATAAGATGCCACGTCAAATTTAATAATTCTAACTAAATTTTACTCCTGCCATAAAATTCTAACAAAATTCTCAAATTATTTCTGTGGCTATACAATTATTTAATACGTATATTTTATTTACATTCTTTATTTAAGTTAATTTCTTTGTATTATGATCTTAGAATAATAAATATGTAAAAAATTAAAATATTAAAAATATTGCAAATTTATTTTATTTATGACAAAATGTATAATATTAATAATTTTTTTATTAAAAAATATTATATATTAATAATATAAAACAATTTTATACTATTTTTTAATAACAAAATTATTAATTTTATTATTTTATTTTAAAAATCATATTAATTATGACTTGTGATTGAATATATATTTAATATATAATCATTAAACTTAAAAAAATTTAAAATTATTTTTATTAAAAATACTAATCACTTTCCACTTTCAGAATAATGAAGTACTTCAACATACACTACTTTTTTATTATCATTCTTCAATATATCTTCATTTTTTCTCAAAGACTTTCTTTCTCTTGGAGTAATGCATAACACAAACGCTTGAGCGAATGACGAAGGCATGAGAGAACGCCAAAAATTTATGCAATTTATTCTTGCTGACTTAACTATGATATTTGTTTGTTTTTAATTTTATTTTTATTGTTAGATTTATTTCCTGGAATTTGTTCTTTGGAATTTGTTGTTTTAGCCATGAAGTTCTTTTAAGAAAGAGGAACTTACAAGAAAAAAAGGTAGAACCCAATGGGAGAAGAGGTTCCAAAGAAGTCAGCCAAGAAGGCCAACGAGACAAATGAGGGGGACTAGAAACATTCCGCGAGACATACAACTAAAAACTATGTTTTGGAAGCCATTTGCTTTGCTTCCGGTACACATGTTTCCACGAATGTTGCCATAAGAATTGACGAAAATCACAAATTTGAGAGACAACGTTATATAGTAGGTATGACAAGGTTAGCCATGAAGTTCTGTCTCAGTTTTGTGCCCCCCGTTTTTTTTTCTTTTAATTCCCCTTTCATTTCTGTTGGGTTTTTGAGATAGAAAAATAAATTTTCATTATTAAAATATAATTTTTTTTCCAAACAAACCTAATCCATTTACTCTGATGATTAAAAATATATAAGATTTTTTTTTTAAAACTCATAAGAATTTATATAAGCAATTCTATCGAAGATATTTTGAATTAATCTATATAAAAACAAAAAAAAAAAACTTTACGTTTACTTAAAATACGACGAACGATAATCTCACAAATAAAAATTTAATCATACTAGGGTAAGCTAAATAAAATAACCATAAAACTTAAAAAACCATAACCATAGTATATTTGATAAACTTTAAAATATTTTTCAAGCGTGTCCATTATTTATTATTTTCTCCGAACTAAAATATAAATAAAAATAAATAATTCACGTGTTAATTAAAAAAATTATTTAATTTTATTAATTATATTTAAAACTATTTTTAAATTACTTTTAATTAGAACTTGATATAAAAATAAAAGATCATTAAAACAGAATTTCAATTGAATAAAAAATATTTTAAAACTAAAATTATAAAATAATACTTGCTGCTTATATTTAAAGCTATCATAATTTTTATTTTATAATATTTAAATCACGAGGGCATAAATTAATTAATACAAAATCCAATCTAATGCGATAATTAAACTCTTAAAAGATTCGACAATAGCCGCGTTGTTTTCACGCCTTACATTCCACCGTCTATAAATTCATATTTTTTCTATAATTTATTTTTTCTGTATATTAGCGTTTCGAAAAACGTGTCTCCCCATTTGAATCTGGATCCAGCGCCTTCTAAACTATTGACGCTCCAAACCAAACCCTATTTCTCTCTCTCTCTCTCTTATCATTCCTTGGTTTCTCTTTCTTCCCTGTTTGGCATCAGGCGATAGATTCTAGCGAGCACAATGAGGAAAGGAACTAAGAGGAAGGCGAAGCAGGAGCAAGAAGCCAAACAGGACGCACAAAAAGATAACAAGACCAAAGCACCTTCTCGAGCTAAACGAGCCAAGACCGCCAAGCCTCAATCCGAACCTGAGTACTTCGAAGACAAGCGCAACTTGGTTAGTTCAACACTTCGTCTCCGGTCAATGTTTTTTATTTCGATTGGAACCGTTTCTTTAACTATGCCCCGAATGAGAAACGTTCTGAAGAATCAAACGAACCGTTTTATTTATTTTCCTTTTGTTTTCGTTTCTAGCCTTAGTCTACCGTACTTGGAAGTGGCTATAATAACTGTTTAGGTTATTTTTTTTTTGCATTCTGTTTGTTGTATTGCTTTTACTGATAGATAATGGTGTTTGTGAATTTGGATTGTGTAGGAGGACTTGTGGAAGGAAACGTTCCCCGTTGGAACTGAGGTTTGTTCAATTAATTTGTGGATTTTTCTTCATTTACGAGTGTGCGGTGCTTTTTATTTTTTGTAACTGTTACGTGTTGTAATGGCAGTGGGACCAATTGGATTCCGTGTATCAATTCAAGTGGGATTTCTCAAATCTAGAAGTGAGTATTGGATTGGGACTGCTTAGGTTTTCGTTGGTGATCTGTGCTTGAGTGAACTTAACTGCTTTATTTTGATGAGTTGCTGATTATGTTGTGATCTGTGGGTGTGTTTTCAGAATGCGTTCGAGGAGGATGGCTTGTTGTATGGGAAAAAGGTTTATCTCTTTGGTTGCACTGAGCGTAAGTGGCTTGTGGACTTCATTTTTTTCTTCTTGTTTCCGTGGCTGATTTTCTTGTCGTTCCTTACATTGATCTTTCTGGCTGCAGCTCAACTGGTCATGTTTAAAGGGGAGAGCAAGGTTGTCTGCATACCTGTTGTAGTAGCTGTAAGTTGTCAAACTGAGCTGTTTACATGTATTGTGGACATGTGTTGATCAAATTGATTCTTGCTTTTTTAGCTTTTTCAGGAAAAAAAAATAGAGGGTTTGGTCTTGCAAGTATGAGATAATAATATGTTCCTTCTAGCTGTGATTTGTGTCACTCCTTGTGGGGCATGGTCCTTTGGTATATAGGCATAGATTAGAATCATATATACTTAATGTTTTAGGTGTTAAGGTGTTATTTGGAGTGCTGGTTCATTGAATGTGTTTTGTTGCCAGTTTTACATGTTGAAGCAACCTTGTATTGATTTGATTATTTGAATTTTAATCATGAAAATATTGCAAATTCCTTCTGCAGGTTGTATCACCTTTCCCACCATCTGATAAAATTGGGATTAACTCAGTTCAGAGGGAGGCTGAAGAGATAATTCCCATGAAGCAAATGAAAATGGACTGGGTTCCATATATTCCTTTGGAGGACCGGTATTCATCCCAACTTGTTTGTTTTTGGTGTTTTATTTGGTATCTGTTTATGAATTATTGCTTCTTGGTCATCTCTAAACTTCTTCATATGATTTTATGTTTTCAACAGAGATAGCCAAGTTGATAGACTAAAATCCCAAATATTTATATTGAGTTGTACCCAAAGAAGGTATAGCCTTTTCTTTGCTCCCCTTTGCAATTTTGTATTCAGTAGTTTGTTTTAGATCTTCTAAATGGGTTGTTCTTGGAGGAATATATACCTCCATGTTATAAGTTATCTAGCTTAAATAATCTTGTTATTGTGCTTTTGACTGTTCTCTAGTTATTTTTTTATGGTCATCATTTTTCACTTCTCAAGGTAAATTTTGTAAGCTACAAGTCTATCATGTGAAATTTGTTTGGTGGTTGCATCATATTCTTCTCCTGCATGTAGCAAAAAACAATCTGTAGTTTTTCCAATTAGTGTGAAGAATATTCAAACTTTCTGCGTGCTTGTCTGTTTTTACCCTCCAGTATTATCTTTGGAGGGTTCCATTGGTGATGGTTTTCTTCTCACGATGCAGAAATACACTAACCTCTCAAAATATGTAGCCATTTAAATTATAGTTATTTAAATTTTTTAATACCTACACTGCTTCCTTTGCTTGATCTTTGCTGAGTAACATCTGGAATCTTTGGGCCTTATAAAGTAAATGAGTTTGTGGATCCATAAGAACATAAAATGGATGTCTGGCAAAAACCGAGAGTATTTATTTGGCAGTTTATTTCCCATATGCAACTTGATGAATTGACCTTTTACTGTAGTTTTTGACATTTTGATATAAAGATTTTTAGTCATGGACTCTTTTCTAATCGACCTTGATGTAGCTTATACATGAATACGACTCCTTATCCATGTTATAATCTGTGGTACAGGTCTGCATTAAAGCACCTGAAGTTGGATAGATTAAAGAAATATGAATACTGCTTGCCATGTAAGTATACTGGCTTTAGAATATTAAAATTATTCTCATACATGTATATCATTTTTGTCTAGTAGAGGGAAGAAGATAATGAAATTTTAAATAAAAAAGTGAGAAGATGGAGACTTGTGAATTTGGGACAATGGTATTTTTTGTTGATCAACTATTTGTGCTCCATTTTGTTTAAGGCATCCCTCACTTAGTAGTAAATGTTCTTATTAAGATAGCTTTTTAATGACTGCTACTCTTTATACAGATTTCTACCAGCCATTTAAGGAAGATGAGCTTGAGCAGAGTACTGAAGTTCAAATAATATTTCCAGCTGAGGAAAAGCCTGTAATTACATTAAACAAAATTTTCCTAGTGAATTGACAGTGTTTGGGTAGGTTGGGGCCTTGTTTGATTTTCTAATTTGAGTGTGTTCACTTTTGTATTGCCTTTTGCAGGTCTTCTGCGAATTTGATTGGGAATTAGATGATCTTGAGGTAACAAATCAACTTTGTGGTGCTTGTATTTTGGATGTCAGATTAAGCCAGCTAGCAGTTGCAATTTAAAAATCATAGTTATCCTTTTGCAACTGACAATCCTATAATAGCTGATGTTCATGAAGCTTGACATTATTTTGCAGGAAATGTAAGGGACCATTTTGTTTGAGAAAATATTTTGTTTTCATATTTTTTCACTTTTAATTACAAAAATCTACCTTGTTTTCATTTTGTTTCCTGTTTTCAAAGATTTGTGTAGGAAACAGTGAAAACAACTCATTGGTTCCTATACAAATCTTTGAAAATAGGAATCAGTCACTGTTTCCTATACAAATTTTTGAAAAAAGGAAATAAAGTGGTATTTTTGTAATTAAAAATGAAAACAAAAATGAAATTCAAAACATTTCTCTTAAAACAAATGACTCCTAATGTTTCTTTTGTTTGTCATTTTGCACTTCCTATTGCTGTCTCTAAATGTCTGCATGCTGTTATGTTATTGAGTTCTAGAAAATCTTGACTCTGGACCGTGAGACAGACAAGGAGAGAAAAAGTCTTTATTTGCCATTATTTTGTATGCGTTTCACTGTTTATCCACCTTGTTGCCCTCCTAATAGATAGAGTAAAAGTAAAAGTAAATTAGAAAATCAAATAACAATAGGACAAAGGCCTCTTATACTCATTTCTTCTATATTCTGCAGGAGTTTACTGATAAGCTCATAGAGGAGGAGGAATTATCAAAAGATGAAAAGGACAACTTCAAGGTACCAAATAATAGAAGTATCTAATTGATCCATAATTTCTGTATTTTTTAAGTAATAAGTTAGGCTGCTGACACATTTACTTTTTTTTAGGAATTTGTCAAGGTAAAGGTTCGTGAAGCAAAGAAAGCTAATAGAGAGGTATTTTTGGTGCTGTTGGTTCTGCATATATGTTTTGCTTTCTGCTTTTTCACCTATTTTACCTCTTGTAGGCAAGGGAAGCTCGGAAAAAAGCCATTGAAGAAATGAGTGAGGAAACTAAAACTGCTTTTGAGAGTATGAGATTTTATAAATTCTACCCTGTTCAATCTCCAGATGCACCTGATGTATCAAACGTTAAGGTAGGTGTTTGGGCATTCTCATATGACTTATTCTTATTTTATAAAGGCAGAAATTCATCTGGACTAAATGATTTCGGACAGTTAGGAGCATAAGATGTCCTTTTAATACAAACAATATAGAACATTAAAAAAAAAGCATTTATGACCTGAAAGCACTGATGGAAATAGATATTCAATTTTTCCTTTTCAACTTTGGATTGTGGAACCGTGGAAGTAAAGAGTTGATGGGAAAACAGGCTATACTTTGTGTTAAAAAATCAATTAGCTACTCCAAATTAGAGGTATGAAATCATTGAACTATTAATCTGGTTCACCAGAATGTCTTGGTATGTTGTGTAAAGAACATGCTTACCTTTGCATGGATATATTCATTGAGTTAATAAAAGGAGAAGAGAATTCCAGGGCAGGATGGCCGCTGAAACTGAGTATATTACACTGTTGAATTTACGGTTGACTAAATGCATTTTCCTTGCACCTATAATTAACATTGTATTCATTGTCTGTGTTTGCAGTCTCCATTCATAAACAGGTATTACGGAAAGGCTCATGAGGTTCTGTGATTGGTTCCATGACTCCTCGTTTTGTCTTAACACAACAGATGTTATGTTATTATGAAGTTCAGGAGGCAAGCCCCTGGTGCCCCATCAAAATTTCTTTGCCAGTGTAGTTGTCTAAAGCGACATACAATGTAAAACTGTAGGTCAGAAATCCTAGAGAAGTGAACTAGGTGTTGGGAGGAATTGAGACATGTTTCTGACTTCCATGTTGAAGAGAATTTCTGAGCTTCTGGAGCTGCAATTTGCGTGGCTGTTGCCTGTCTTGGTTTTCTCTTAGATCATTCTTTTTCCCTTCAAAATTAGATGTACGACAGTTTTGATTATGAGCTAAATGAGAAAATTAATTCATTGTTGTTTCGTTTAATGTAGCTCAGCTCTGTTTGTCATTATAATATCGTAGCAGTTATGTATTTTCTACTGGAAAGGACAATTTGACTTGAATTAAGTTAGTAATTCCAAGATGCCAATCAACTTGCTTTCAATTTTAAGGGCTGAGTTTCACTAAATCCTTTTTGCCCATGTTGATCAAATTTCAAGTGTTATTTTATACGAGCATGTTCTTCAGTTTGAAGGAACAGATTTCCACACATGGGACTCCGTTATGTTAATGTCTCTAGTACGGTCACCATGTTAGTTTTATTATTTAATTCATAATATTTTGTTTGGAAGTTAAGAATTAATATTTTGAAATATTGAAAATTTATTTTAAAAGTTGATTTTTAACACATTTTTTTAATTATATACATAAACTTAAAAAGTGAACTATTGATCGTAAACCTTTTTTGAATAAAAAAAGACAGTTATTTATTTAAAACGTATGCGAGAGAGAATGTAGAGCTTTAGTAAAAGTTGTCCAAATAATTTCTCGCAGGTATCTCCGATCATACAATTTATACTTGAAGTGGTTTTATAACAATTGAAATATTTGCTTGTACTAAATTAACAATTGATTATGTAAGCGACTAATTAAATATTTCAGCCAACTACTTGTAGATATAGGTAATCTGTCCTTATAAAATTGCGTATTCATTATTGAATAATAGCATTTTTACTATCTTTTTTCTTTTGTCCATTGAGTCGTGACTTTCATATTTTTCTTTCCTTTTTTTTACATTTTTTTATTCTTCTTGTACTATTGCTTAAATTTTGTCAATCATAATATTTTTAAATTTGACGCATTATATTAAATTAATAAATATATAGATAACATGTCTTTAATTATATAATTTATTTTTATTTAATAAAATTGAATTTAATGAAGACATCTTTATTGTATTTTATTTTATTTTTTCTTAATATACATGATTTTACTATCATTTGATACCGTTGATATTTGTATCATATATTTTATATTTTACTCTTAAATTTTACTTAAATCCAAAAATACTTTTAAAATATAGAACAACTTATTCATTACTTATGTTGAGTGTGAGATCCATATAACTTGGACGTTAGATTATCAGTCTTACAAAATAATAAATATAACTTATTATAGAATTATAAATATAATTGACGTTGCGCAATGCCACAACACTGTTTAAGCAAAACAGTATTCATAAACAAAATCAAATACCACACCTAATTGCTAATGAAGTTTTGAGAAACTAACAGTAATATCTAAAACCGATATGATAGAAAGACAAACATGATATGAAAATATAAGTTAAAAGACTAAATTGAATTAAAAAAAGTTAGCTAAAGTTGGAGACTAAAATATTAATTTTCCAAAATGTAACTACCTACAAGTTTTACAAATGGGTTAAAACTTAGAAAACTCATTTTAAAATAGTTTACTTCAATTAAATGAAGGGGCGGAAAAAAATTTCGGCTCGAGGAGGTCATGAATGACAATTGAGAGGTGTAGATTGTTAAAACTTTTCCAATACAAATTACCTTATTGTCTTTGGTGCAAAACATTAAATGACCACTTTTGATATAAGTGTCTGAAAAATTTCATTATTAAACAAATATCTAATTTTTTTTTCTACAAATTTATTCTTTGCCAAATAATATTTTAAAGAAGCACAATATTATAAAACTATTATGATATTAAGTTTATTAATTTTAAAGTTTGTAACTAAAATTACAGTGATTAACTGTAATATAAGTAAACTGTGACCCTATGCATTAAAAAGGATAAAATTGGTCAAATTTTAAGTAACATAACTAAGTTTTTTTTAAGTCTTTGCTGTTATGTTGCTTAAAAAAAAATTGGCATGACAAATAGGGTGCTATGTCATCACACCACGTGTTGTTTATGTAGAGTTTTTAGAAAGTATGAGTGCATCTTTAATTTTTAATAATTAAAATAATCTTATATTATATTATAAATTATTAAATTTAATGGTGGGAATGGTATAAAATAACACATAATCTTTATTGAAATATGATTTTTAGGATAATTATTATAAGTATCAACAAACTTACTCTAAAACTATTTTACATTGTTCGGTATAATCTATTTTTTTCTTTCTAAATTGCTTATCATAAATTTAAATATAGTTTATAGGTTAAAAATATTTATTTATTATGAATTTAATTATAATATATATTTAAAAACATTATTTATTATAAAGTTTAGTTATATAAAATAAATATTTATTCTATATCTTCCACGTGCTAAAATACCACTTTATAGAAAAGTTAAACAATATCCAGGTACATTTTACAAATTTTTCTTATAAATTCTATTTCTGAAAATCTTTTAAAAAATGGTTTAGTTGAGAAGAAAAATTCCCTATAACAAATGTTGAAATTCGAACTTGAGAAATGCAGTTCAAGTTACTCATCGCTTCTTGGCTCATAGTTACATGTGCAATTGCTGAAAACAGAACAAAATTTATAACTAGAGTATTTCTTATTAAATAAGTTTTATTAAATTAAAATTTTATAACTATATATAATTTTAAATTTTTACATTAGAAATCTAAATAATAAAGTTGCAATTGAATTTAGTATTACAATTAATTTCATGTCTAGTTTCTTTATACTATCCAATTAAAATAAAATTTACGATTTTAAGCCAATTTAATTGATGAAATTTCAATTTCAATTAAGACTTGTATTTCAATTGAAATTTCTGCTTCCGAACGGAAAATTTGCTGTGACATATATAATTTTGAGTTTATAAGTTTTTACCAACTAATCAGAAATAGTTATTGATATATTTTTTAATATAATAATTATAAAAGTTAACAAAGTTATTAAAGATAATAATGTGTAATTGAAAGTTAGTATAAAAAAATTACTTGTGCATAAATTATTTATTCATCAAAATTTAAGTTACAGATCACATATTTTATTAATTTTCTACCGTCATTTGATTTATTAAAAGACTAATTGTTCTTTAATAGCTCATAATACAATTCATATAAAACCTTTGGTTGTAAACAATAGTTCTATAAAAAGACTTGATCCACTGATAGTATACCACTTTCTACAACCTACTGCCAGGTGTAGTAGTTGATCAGAAAGGATCATTGAGAATGACATTTCTATTAATTCGTTCTTTTCAACTACAGAGCCAATTAATGGACACTAATCAACGACACTTATTTCAGATAAATTATTAAGTAGTTCAGAATTATCAACTTGGTTTCAATCAATTTTTATATATCATGTACTCAAAATTTTTTATTTATAAAAAAAAAATATTTAATTACACGTGATATAAAAATGATTAAAAACTATGACAGTCTCTAATATTTTTTTTGATTATTAAAATTTTCCCTTAATCTGTTGTCGCATCTTAAATTGTATGCAATGGTCATGTTCATAATGTGAGTAAATAGGATTATAAGGTGGAGAATTTTTTTTTTATTTGAATTGTGACTCTTGATTATTTTTATGAAGTCACATTATTTTATTTGAATTGATGGAAAATGTCTCAAGTAAAAGAGTAAATCCAGATATATAGGAGCTGAATTTAGACAACTTTTCAGTTTTCACCTCTTCAACAACAAGAATTGGTAGCCCAAACAATATGAAGAAGATGAACTCCATTATCTTTTAGCTTCATAATCTTCTAGCGCACAATCTTAGACTTGAAGACAATGGAAGACTCATGTCACAAGATAAACACTAAACAACTCCAAATTCCAATAAACTGTTACATTGAGTAACTAAATAATAATTTAATATATCCTCTCGAAATGTGAAATGTAGCATTAGAATTGAAGTATTTATATCATAATAAGAATATTATTTATATTATATGTTATATATAATATATAATATGGAAGGAAGGGACACGAAGTTGTTGTATGCAACAGTATGCATGTCACATCTACCATTCAACCCTATAACGTAGATTAGGTGGCATGGTTCTATTTGCACTTGCACCTTGATCAGAATTGAAGGTCTTTGAAGTGGGGCCCACAGAGTAGAAGCCAGCACTGAAAGTGTTGGTGGTGAGAGAATGATGCAAGTTTCCATGATCATTGGTTTGGGGTTGGTCAGAGGGAGAGTGTTCCTCTTGTTTGACAACAGAACTTTTTTCTCCCTCAGTTTCTCTGTAGTTGTTGAGGTAGAGCTTCAAGGGTCCAACATAGTTCTCAAAGCCAAGGGTTGTCATGGCCCAGAGAAGATCATCACCGTTGATTGTCTTCCTCTTTTCTCTCTGGCACTTGTCGGAGGCTTCGCCAGTGATGAAGCTTATGAACTCAGAGACACACTCTTGAACCGTTTCCTTGGCCTCCTTTGAGATTTTAGCATTGGCTGGGAGTGCCCTTTTCATGATGCGGCTAACGTTGGCTATGGGAAGGAACCTGTCTTGTTCTTTTGAGGAACTGTCTGATATGTTGCCCGATGTTGGACTTCCCACAGGGCTTGTTTGAGTTTGGTTTCTCTTCCCTGTCATGTTCAACTGCTAATAGAGAATGGAAGAATAATTGAGTAATAACTTAATAAGCTAAACAAGATTCTTCTCACCTTCACTTCTCACTTTTTTATTTCTCCCCTCTCTCCCTATGTGTTCAACTTATGCTTAGCTTAGGTGCTGCATGCGGCCTTTAATAAGGGAACAAAAGTTGGAGGATATAAAATGGAAAAGTGGAAAGGTGCTTTCATGTGGAATATTATTGGAAGAAAGCAAAGGGTGGGTTATTGATCAACAAGATCACAAAGGGTGCTCTTTATATCGATTGGGAGGACCCTCTTGGTCTTATTAAATAAATCACCAATTCAAAATAATTGAAAACAACAAACTAAACATATGGTACTTTTATTCAATGACCATCTACAACTTCTAAATTTAAATCAAATAACACCTTGTCACAAGTGTGTTTAATTAGACCAGCCACCTATTGAATAAAACAACAAATAGATAGGGTCGGCAATGTTGTTTAAATAAATATCATTCTGGAATCTTGTGTCTAATTGGTCATGTGAGAGATTATTATACACATTAAATCAAATTTTGAGGGTTAGGAGAGAAGAGAAATGAAGGTTCAAAGTTTAATATGGTACCTATTCATGAGTACAGTGTACCCGGTTAAGTTGAAAGGTGTGTTATGTTTTTTGAGTGAGACAAAATATTTCGTATATTTTTTTTAAATACGTGGTCAGATATTTAATTCTCAATATCTGTCGAAAGATATCATGTTTTTAAATAGATTTTAGTATTAGACTAATTGATACTCTGAGATCATAAAAAAAAAAAAAGAAATCTTTGTTGAGGTACTTGAGAAAAAAAGAAAATGCTTTTTTCCCGATGGAGGGAGAAGTGACTAAATATGAAAGGCTGTCATTGTTTGAAATTGCAAGGTAAATGATGAGAGAATGATTATGGAAAAATGTTTGGTAGAAGACACCACAGTTGGGTAATTGATGTTTGCTTTTAATTAGTTTGGAATTCTTAACGAGACCCCATAACGTGAATGATTCGTACTAGTGCATATGTTATTTTTGTACGGCTTTTAAAAAAGGGGCTCAAAAAGATGAAGCAATGGGATATATGCTTTCACTTTGCCATGCTTTTGTGTTGCTTTGTCTCACTGAGATTCTTCCATCACACACATATTGCAGGACAGTATCATCTCAAGGCATCTCAGCCCTCAGTCCCCAATTTTCTTCTTTTCCACCTGACTATTTCTTGAAACAATGCAATTAATGTGGAAATAAAAGAAAAAAACATTATGCATAGACAAGAAGAGACCCTTTAGCTTTTGTATTTCCCCTTAACGAATATGTCTTAAACTGGCTTGGTTCTTTGATCAGTTCCAACCTGTCAAGTCTCACCTCCATGATTCTGAGGAAAAATATCAGAACCTCACAGATTAAAGCTATCGAACAGGCTTCTGACACATGGAAGCTACATCCACCAAGCATGTACTAAAATTATATATTTTGCACCGGCTCTTACGTATTGTCTTGGTCTTAGATTTTTTTTCTTAAGACCTACCTAGCTGCAACCTGCACATACAAAATTCAATTATTGGATTAATTTCTTTTTGTAAATAAATGTTTTAAGCGATTTATATTACACCGGGTTATGACAGATTTTAAGACTAAAAATATGTATACAAAAATATTTATAAATTATTCACCATTAAGATCATTGTATTGATAATAAAATTTACACTTACGTTTTTATGATTTTTATTAATTAAATCAAATTTTTTGACTAATTATTGAATGCATGGGACATGAAAAATGATTATGTGTATTATACTATCACAATAATGTCTATTTTAGTTTGACAAAGTTGGAAAATTTTGAAGTCAAACCCAGAATTATATTAACAACGTACGATGATACGTGATCAAACGCATAAAATATTATATATACATAAAAAGAGCAAATTTGTCGAGATCTGAATTATTAAACTCTCGTATATGCAAATACAACTTAAGTATTATATTGAATTAAGAATACGGTCTCTAATGTTAACATTTAACAAAAGTCAAATTGTATGGTAATGTTTTGAAGGGGCAATTCTGAGCAATAGTTAATTTTTAGATTCTATTCTAGCTGTTCACCAATGACAATTTCTGATTTCTTATTCTTTGGCTTCAAATATCTAGTGTTCGTTTCGTTTGGTAAACTTGTATGCTAGCTGTATTTCTGTTTCGATCCTTTTCTTCCACTAAGAACAAGTAAAGTTGTCTATATAGTGCTCTGCATCATCCAGCCAATAGCCACTTATTTAATTGGAACACTGTTGCATGTATGTAGGTAAGTTAAAATGATAACTCCAAAACCTTTGCTTATTTTTAGATGCAAAATTGAGTTGTTTATGGCATTCTTGGTGAGAAATCATAAATAGTACTTGTAGCAGTCAATTGTGTACATTATAAGCTTAAGTTTTATTCTGTTCTGTGAAATTTGAAAATATTTGTTTGCCTTTGTTGATTGTAACATACGTGAAGTGAGATTACATCATGATTGATTAAATAATAATTTATTATATGTGTGAATAGAATAATAGTGTTGGCTTGTGCTTATGCTGGTAGCTTGAGGATTATTGACAACTGAATAAAACAATTTGAAGATATTACCCCAATGGGCCAATGGGTATATTACTATATTTTAGTTATGATATGCACCATTTGCAAATCTACTTGTCAACTTGCCGGCTTTCAGAGACTGCTAGAAAGTCAGATAACATCACCATCAGAGCTCAGAAATATGGTGAAGGGGAGATGAAGATTCTAAACGTAATCTTCATTAGACCTCACAACTGCAGCAGGCCATATTTTCCTTATTTCATAAGATTCAAGTATGCTATTATTATTGGTCACTAATTAAATCTTGAAAAATTTATTAAAAAAACATAATCATAAGCACATTTAAAAACTATGATAATAACTCCTTTATTATCTAAATAAATAAATAAATAAAATACTATACATATATATTTAATATCTTTATTCTTTATTTTTTTTAAATTTAAGACTTAAAAATAAATTATTTGTTAGAACAATTAAATTAAAAAAAAAAATAATTATTCCTGGAGTGTAACTTGATCTTCCACTTCTTTCTTGGCATATCTTATAAGGAAGAAATTTTTATACAAAAGCGAGATGAATAAATTTAAAACATACAACTATATAAATTATGCAAATTATTTAAAGTATTTTAAAATATATGAAAATAATAACTTAATTTAATTTTTTTTGATAAAAATATAATTATAATTTAATGGTAGATTTTGAGATAAAATTATTTAATAAAATTATTGAATAATATTATAATTAATATAACTTGTGATCGTGTAATTTAGTATATTTCTCTCTATATATATACTTTAAGCTGTGATGCTTTTGTTTGTTTTGCTTTTCTCTCTATAATTTAGTATATTTCACACTGAAAAACATTAACTACACCTAAATTATATGGTGGTAGGTAGCACGAGCCTTTCTACACCAGTCTCAACAAAGAAATTATGAATAGTCCTAAATCATGCAGCAAATAAATTACAAAATTATTATAAAATTTTGCAGTTTGCTCATTTTTGTTAAAATGTTCTCATATTATTCTGCGATTTAAATCGGATTCTGGAGCAAATATTTCAACGTTTTATTTAGAAATGAAGGATTTTTTTTTTTTTACAAAAATGATCAGTCCTAATTTTTTTAGGTCAAGACTCAATATGTATGTGAGCGTGACGTGAGATCAATTTGTTAGAACGGGACCAAATTAGTGGAATTATAAAATACATCAAGTGTCGTTAAATTTAAATCAATTTTATGATCAATCAGAGGTGACTTGACGATTTTTGAGTGATTCGGATGTTAAGAAGCCAAATTATTTTTTTCTTTTTTTATGAATATCGAAAATGGAAAATTATGTGAATTTCCTCTGGCCACCCTTTTAGCACCCTCATTTAACATGGATAGTCCACACGTTTAGAAACACGTTTTACAACCAAATATTTCACGTTTCAGATGTGAAAATTTCAAAAGTTATAACAAATTGCGCGTTTATTCAGAAAAAATCATGTTTCTAATCCATTTCCAAGCATGCTTAATTTTTCTGCTCAGTCACCGTGTCCACGTTTGCAAGATAATTACATAATTTCATCTCCCAGTTTGCCAACTAAGTTACAAAATCACAAACTAGTTTTTGGTTTAAACCTGTATATGTACTTACAATATCATAAACTACCTCGTCCGAAAATACCTATATACACAGTATGTGTTGTAGTGACTTGCGTCGAGGTAAGAATCAAGCAGAGTAAAACTTAACACGACAAGTCATAACTCACTCAACCATTTTCACAAACACTTGGTAGCCATATTAGAAAAATTAGCATATTAGACATACCCATAACACAATCACCTCCAATGGGGTCAATTAATCCATGATATTATTAACTCCAACCCAAAAAAATACATCACCAATCCATCATATTATCATTCGTATAACATTCAAGCATCTTAAACCAGGACAAACATCTGACAAATGGTAACATTGTTAGATAAGGGAAGATTCTTGTCATTAAATAACAATGCACAAAAAGAAAAATAACTGAATGAATATAGCAGGTAAGTTAACTATACGCTTTGTTTTTCTTTTATTTTTTTTCTCTCTCTTCTTTTTAGCCAAAAAGATGGGCCACGCTGGTTGGGCTTTGGTGAGACCGTTGAGTTGACTATAAAATTGGTAGAGGTCCCTTGAGAGTTTAAACAAATCCTCAACAACCCTCATCATGTATGTATGTATCTATTTTCTGCCACCTCTCCTATGTAACTAATTTGGTTTAGTCTAAAATTAATTTTGATAGGTTAAGTTTTATAAATTAGATCAATGTTTAACTTGTCTCAATTTAATATATGTTTTAGAAATATATCTTTAAAAAATAATTATGTATTAATAATAAAATTTTATTAATTTAATAAATAATATTTTCATAAGAAAATATTATATTTATATTATTTATTTATAATATATATTATAAAATGTATTTTAATCACAATTATATATATTTTTAATTTTATAATTTAATTATAGATTATATTAAAATTCATTTATTATGACAATGTCCCCCGCCACAAAATAGTATGACAATAAAGTAGGTTAATCCGTTATTATTTCATATATTATTCAATCTTAATAAAATAAAATTCCAATTGAAACAAATTAACTTAATAAAAAAAATTAAACATAAGCCTGAGTAAGTAATTATTATTTTTTATAATTCATCCGGTGTATCTATATAAAATTCAATTCATGTAATGAGTATTCTTGTAACTTTTTCTGAAAATTTTATATAAATTTATAATATTTAAAATAGACAGATGAGTGATAATCGACGTCTGCTTAGTATTCTTTTCATTATAATATTAATTAACTGTACTTAAAAAATTAATTTTCTTGTAATTGCTTTAATTTATGAACATTATTGGCAACTCAAAAGTAATTTTCTTATTGTGTTGACTCGCTCAGAGCCTCAAACTAGTGTTTGCGCTATATGCGTCTTATCGTCCACACTTCTTTTAGCATTTTTTTTTGTACGAGTGTTCTTACGCATAAAAGTTATATATTAAACCAAATAGGCATAAAATTAGAAAACCCCATACTTAAAAAAGGGAAAAATTAATTAAGTTGTCACAATTACCAGCCCTGGTTAAAACTATAAACAGAGGACAAGAACCAGAGAGAGATATCAATAAATAAATAACCTAGGGCAGTAATCGATATGTAACGAATTTTATAAAAGAAAAAAGAAAAATAAAGAGGAGATAGAAGGTGAGGGACAGAAAATATTTAAAAAATTACAAACACAATTTAATTTTTAAAATAATTTTATGTACGAATTAAATATTCATTTTATAAATTAAAATTTTAACAAATGTAAATGAATTAATAATTTTTTTAATCCATGATTATAGTTTTAATAAAAATTTGTGGCTGCATAGCGTCAATTGCAATTTGGCAAGACACCAAGAAAACATGGGTTTGACAGGTAAGCTTAAAGCGTCCAAATATCTTCCACGCAGGCGAAGACTTTGTGGCTTAAAACAACTAGCGAAAATCCCGAACCAATGACAATCTCTGAAAACCTTCACGGCTCATCTTTTTATTGCCACGTGTCTCCTTATCACCACCTCTTCCACACCTTTTTATTTTTATGCTTCAAAACTTGACTTCAACTCTTGTTCTGTCTCTGCCTTCGTCTTTAACTAACTCTTCTTTTTCTTCCTCTGTTTCACTCTCACTGGAGCCATGAAATCTAGGGTTGGAGTTTGATCCTCATTCTTTCTCTCTTACCGATCAATGGCTTCATCTTCTCTACTCTTACTCGAGCTCAAATTTCTTGCTCCTCAAATTACCCCCAAACGAGGCCGTTCTGTCTCTAAATTTTGCTCTCGCTGTTCCGTTTCTCGGAACTCGAGGCGCAATGTTGCTCTCGGCGCCGTGAGGGAAGAAGGTGCCGTCATTGACAGAGTGAACGACGTGAAATGGAGTGGAAACGGAGTTGCGGCTAGCGAACGCGGTGGCAACGGCTCCATTAACGGTTACGTGAACGGTGTCTCGGGCGTTAGGGAGAGTGAGAGTGCGAATGGAAGCTTGGTGAAGTACTTGAATGGCAATGGCGTGGCGGTGGAAGTGGTGGAAGATTCCGCGGAAACGTCGAAGCGGAGGGAGGATGGGAGGAAGAAGAGGTTGGAGGAGATTGGGAAAGAGGAAGCGTGGTTCAAAAAACAAAGGGGGGAAGCACCAATTGAGGTATGATTGTGTTTGTACAATGCTACTATTATCTATGGATCAACTTCTCTTTAACCAGGAGAAAAGAAAATGAGAAAAATAAAAATAAAAATAAAATAAGCTTATTTGTATAAATTAAAATCAATTTATGTATAAATTAAAAATATATATTTTTAAAAAGTTAATACAAGTTTTTTTAAATTAGCCTATTAATTCTTATTTTATTTTATAAATATTTATGGAGATGTTAATTCCATGTTCTATCTCACATCTTGTGTATGGAATAGTATTTCTTAGGAAAGGTGGACTACTTAAATGAATTTTAGTCCTTTAATTAGTTTCTGGCTTTCAAGTAGAAGATACTCAAAGTTCACCCTCAAAAAATAATAATTAGTGTTTTGGAATCTGGTTGTGTAGGGGGAAGGGGATTGTGTTATAAGATTGAATGAGTGAGATGAACTTGTGATTTATTTTTGCAGGTGGCGGTTGCGCCTGGAGGACGTTGGAGCAGGTTCAAGACTTACTCGATGATCCAGAGGACGTTGGAGATTTGGGGATTTGTTATAACTTTTATCTTCAAGTCTTGGCTGAATAATCGGAAGTTCTCTTATAAAGGTTTGTTGTTTGGCATGATGCAAAAGAGGTGTTCATGAATATGCTGAAATGACCCTTAGGGTACTTATGATGGAGACGCTTGGGCTCCATTATATGTTGATTTTATGAATAAACAAATGCAGAGTGTATTCAATGTATTACTAGTGGGAGTGTTTTCTATCAGTGGTGGATACTAGAATTAGTAATGTTAATATTGATACTATTAAGCCTTATTCTTTACATGTTGGAGTTCTAATATTATGTTAATCGAGAGAGCATTTGAGTAATTGCAATCATATACCATCCACAAACGATGTTAACATATGGTAGAGAAGCTTTTTTGGTACATTGAATTTTTTTTTGGTACATATGGTAGAGAAGTTTACTATTAGTTGTGGAAAATGGAAACTAAGAGCAATTGTTTAAATAGGGAGTATGTGAGCCCTATGTAATTTACTATTTTCTTTTTCACCATCTGGTTCTGTAATCTTGGAAGACTGTAGTTTTTTTGGTATTTTGGTGTATTTATTCTTCCTGATTTCCACTTGTTACTTATATGTTCTAGTCATAATTTGATTATTTAGATATGTTTTTCTTGAGCTTTAGAATCCCGCAGTGTCACTATATATGCCTTTGGAGTATGGAACTAATTTATTTTTTATCATGCATATGAACTTGAAGTCTAGAAGTTGGAAAAAAATGACAGGTAGGTTATATTAGCCAGAGTTGATTCTTACTACACTATCAATGCCCAAGTGCCTGCTTGAGCCTCAAGAGTTAATCTCATTATTATGAATGTATGATATTTGTGAATTTTATCTGTTTGGAAACTGATTCCTAACAACAACAAATAAACCTGTGCACATATGAATTATGAAGTGCTTTTCATTGAATTTTGAGGAATCTCAACAATGTGAATTGGTATTTTAGTTGACCCAAAGATATTATTCGCAGGAGGAATGACAGAGGAAAAGAAAACCTTAAGGCGGAAGACCCTTGCAAAGTGGCTGAAGGAGAGCATTCTGAGATTAGGTCCTACATTTATCAAAATTGGCCAGCAATTCTCCACGAGAGTGGACATTCTTCCACAAGAATATGTTGATCAGTTGTCTGAACTTCAGGTTGAATTGGAGTTTTGGATGGAACTTGTATAAGATTATTTTTTTGCATGGAGATATTTTGAATTTGCTTATGTTATGTTGCCCTTTTTTTATCGAATTTTTTGGTTTAAGGTATTTATAGTTTCGGAAGAATAGGAAAATTTCCCTAGCTTTTAGATTTGTTCTTCAATTATATCTATATTTGTGGTTTGGCTTTTTATTAGTTTTGTATTCTGTGATGGCCTTCTTTATGATATTATGAATTATTATCAATAAAAAGTTTTTACTCTTTTAACCTCTTTATGATATTATGAATTCAAATCACCTAATTGTTGAAAGGAAAAGAACATACTTTGGAAATATGTTAGAGGTGAATGTTTGTGCCTGTGCGTTTTCCTGCTAATGTTCTCTGAAAGTTTGTTCATTACATAGTCATGATTATGAATCACTATGAGGACATTTGCTCTTGATGGTATTAATGTGAAATTTATTATTATCATTCGATAATTGAATTCCTATATTTTCTAAGCAATCATGTGATATTTTCTTACCAAATTCATTTTGACTTATGCACATTTATGTTGGAATTAATGTCATGAAAAACAATTTTTCCTTTTACATGGTTGGGTAGAGGCATTGTTATCCTTGTATTCTTTAGGTATTAGTTGTAAATCTTATTTATCTAGTCTAGCAACAACTGGTTCTGTTTGATAAAGTTAATAGGGGTGAATCTTTCACTTGGGACTTTAGAAAGCTGATAATGAAATAATCCTGAGAACACAACTCACACAAAAAGGTTAAATCGAGAAGAGTAAAACATATTAATGTTGCATTTCTTCAGAGCCTAAATTACCTGATTTTTTGGGTTCAGGATCAAGTTCCTCCATTTCCCTCAGAGGCTGCTGTTGCGATTGTTGAAGAAGAACTTGGAGCTCCTTTAGCGAGCATCTTTGACCAGTTTGACTATGAACCAATAGCTGCTGCAAGTCTTGGTAATTAATGTTTTACTTTAGATGTATTGGTAATACAAAATGTGCAATCAGAGAAGGAAACCCAATTAAGTGTTCCTTGGCTTTAGGTTTAATATTTGATTAGAAGAAAGGAACAGTGAGTATCTTTTTACCCAATGCAGGTCAGGTTCATCGTGCGAGATTAAGGGGACAGGAGATTGTTGTTAAAGTGCAAAGGCCTGGTCTTAAAGATCTTTTCGATATCGATCTTAAAAACCTGAGGGTCAGTGTTATAAGCATTTCATATAATGCTTGCACTTCTTGTGCTGTGTGCAAATGTGATATTACTGTTTGATTATTCTATTACTTGATCCTTAATTTCTCTTCTTATTTTTAGTAACCTTCCAAGATTGACAATCGTCTTCAAAATTTGAACTTTGTTTAAAACTTTTTCCGTGCTTGCATGAAGGATTTTTAATAATAGGACTTCCTGCCTAGGAAGACTTGCAGAACTGGATAAAACACTGATACTTGGGCCTTTTTTACCCCCTCCAGGTTATTGCTGAATATCTTCAAAAAATTGATCCTAAATCAGATGGTGCAAAGAGGGATTGGGTTGCTATTTATGATGAGTGTGCCTCTGTTTTATATCAGGTGATAATATTCTGGAATCTTGTTGCATTTTTAGGTTACTTAAGATTACTTAAGATTACAGATGAAAGTCGTATGTGTGGCTCTCAAGATGTCATTCTGCTGTAGTGAATTCAAATATAAAGTTTGGATAGAATCACAACTCATTTAGAGTTTGACTAGGTTCAGGTACATGGGATGGGTCAAGAAGCTGGCTCTGCTCTTTGGAATTCCATATGGGAAACCAATAAATTTCCATTGGGTCATGGAAGACTTATAACAAAATTTTAGTAAGGATTTCTGAAGGTTGATTTGGATGTTCTGTATTCAAACAGAAAGGAGATAACTGAAAGTGTTACTTGAGTTGTTTTGACAGAAGGGATAAGGTGACCGGCAATTTTACTTGGCTTGGTGTTGGAGTAAAATGGAAAATAGAATTTTTTATTTTATAGGTGTAAGTTAATTATAATGTTTCAGCAAGAGGCATGCTTGTTGAGAATTTCATATGTCATCAACTGTTTTCTAAAGCCTGGAACAGTATTATTGCTTTTCAAGTGTTAGATCCTAGCCAATGTATAAACGGACCCTTTAGTAAATTTGCAGGTTTGGAGTGGTTGATTTGTGGATCTTGTTCTTGTTTCAGTATGATGTTTGCATGTGTTTTCTGCACTTCCTCAACTTTATCTGATCCTGTTAATGTAATATGATCCTGTTAATGTAATATGAATTAACAATTTTCAGGAGATTGATTACACCAAGGAAGCTGTTAATGCAGAGCGATTTGCAAGTAACTTTAAGAACTTGGATTATGTGAAAGTTCCTACAATCTTGTGGGATTATACAACACCACAGGTTTAACCTTCAGTTCTCATAAATAGTATATAGCTGTTATACATCTTTCCCATTTTTACTTCTGATATCTTTCTTATTTATCTATAATTTAAATATTTTTCCAATGCAGATTCTGACAATGGAGTATGTTCCAGGGATTAAAATAAATAAAATACAAGCTTTAGATGAACTGGGTGTTGACCGCAAAAGGTTAATGGCATCTGAATTTCTTCAAGCAAAGTCACTATTGGCATTTTACCTTATACTTCTGTGCATCTCAACAACTGATGATGGCATCTAAAATTCTAATTAACATAATGTCTACTTTATCTTCTACAGGTTAGGACGATATGCTGTTGAGTCTTACTTGGAGCAGATTCTATCACATGGTTTCTTCCATGCTGACCCTGTGCGTTCATATTTTTAGAATTGTTGAGTGGCTTGAGTTGTCTCTCTCTTTTGTCCTATGTTTGTTTTGAGTGTAAATCAAGAGGAAGGAAATGGAGAGGAGATATGATAGAAATACCAAATTTTCATTGTTTTTTAAGAGGAGAAATAGGAAGGGTTTTTTTGATGGGTCCCACATATAAAAGAATTTCCCCCTAAGTTCCCATGAAAATGGAGGGAAATGTTTGTTTGAGTGTATTTTTTTGTTACTTTTTTTTATAAAATAAATAAATATTTTTATAAGATAAAAAATAATAATTAATTTGATGGTAAGAAAAAAATAATACAGTAAAAAGTTTAACTTTTTCTATTTAAATTTAATTTTTAAATTAGTATAAAAAGCTTTTTTATACATTTTATTTATTTATTTATTTTGACCACCTATCCACTCATCCAAACAAGTGGAGAGAAACTTCTTCATTTCTTGCTTTCTTATTTGTGTTTTTCCAAACAATACATCTTTTCTACGCTATTTCTCTTTTACTTCCATCCATACATCTTTCCTCCCTATTTCGCTTCTAATCCAAACAAAGCATTAGTGATTCTTTTGGATTGTCTAGCTGGTAAATTGTATGGTGTAGCCAACATGTTATGTTTACTCTCTTTGAATTTGCTCTTATACTGCTACTGCAACATTCAAGCATCTATTGTCTGAGGTACAAGCAACGTGCTGCTTGTGTCATATAGATTATCATCTGTTGCCTCGGGAAGCCTCCCTAGGGCTTAATCACAGGGGCATTAGAAGTAACTTCCTTCCTGTGATGAGGAATAGTGATTTCCAAGCATCCAAAACTATGTTAGGGACTCATTATAATATTACCCTCCCATGTTCTCTTTCCTTTTTCTAGGGAAGAAACTGTGTTAAATGAGGAATTATAAATTCTCATATTTTGTGATTATCACTCAAGATGTTTAATTTGATCCTTCTTGTAACTAATATTTCCATTGTTCATGCAGCATCCTGGAAATATTGCAGTTGATGATGTCAATGGTGGAAGATTGATCTTTTATGATTTTGGAATGATGGGAAGGTATGTTCTTTATCATCTCTGTATATTTAAAATATTAATTGACAAGTTAAACATTTTACTCTTGGTTAGATGAATACATTTGCTTATTATGATTGGTGTTGCACCTTACAGTATCAGTCAAAATATCCGAGAAGGTTTACTTGAAGCTTTTTATGGAATTTATGAGAAGAATCCAGATAAGGTAAAGTAACTGTTTATGGATGGTGTTCCATAAGACCATGAAAATTCTACCATGATATTCCATTCTCGATTTTAAATTACTTACCAAACGAAGCTTGTGTGCTGATGTAGGTCCTTCAAGCAATGATTCAAATGGGTGTTCTTGTCCCTACTGGAGATATGACTGCTGTCAGACGAACAGCACAGTTCTTCCTCAATAGGTAGTTTATTAAATCCATTTATACATAAAAAATTGAAACACCTACAGAGACTTCGCAGTAGTATTTCTATAAATCAATATTATTATATAGCTTGTAAATTTTTATTGCAATACCTGCAGAGGCTGCTTAAAACTAACTTAAAAAGAAGTGTTCTGAATAGGAGATCTAAATTTTTTATCTTGGAAAAGGAAATTTTTACTCATTGATTGGGATTTGTGCTGAAGTACTTGGCTGTCCTGATTAGTTATGTCGATAATATAGTGATATTAGGATTGACTTGTGGTAGGATCAAACGGAATCAACTCAGAGTCAAAGGTCTTAACTTTTTTTTCCCACCAAAAGAAAAAGAAATAGTGATTACTTATTGATATTTTAAGCTTATATTTTCTGCTCTCACTAGTATTTTATAGTTTAGAGTTACATGTTTGTACTAATTAGCTATGTTAGCAACTTACTATAATCTCTGACCTTTAGCTCTTCAACTTTATTTTTTTTTTAGTTTTGAAGAGCGTCTGGCTGCACAAAGGAGAGAGAGAGAGATGGCAACAGCTGAACTAGGATTCAAAAAGCCATTAAGCAAAGAGGAAAAAGTAACAAAGAAGAAAGAACGTCTGGCTGCTATTGGTAATGCACCTGATCTAGTGCGTGTCTTTTAGTTTAGATTATTTGGATGTTTACATAGAATAATTATTGTTCATGAAAGGAGTCATATGTGAAGATAAAAATAGATGAGTTATAGGGAAGAATACATTGTTTAGGCTATTGGCTATGGATCATGGGTTATTAACTTATTTTATCCAGTAGCACTCAAGTAGGTGAATAGCTTATGAGTTCTATACAATTCTGTGATATGATTTTTGAACTTGGTTGATTTTCCTGATTGGTTAAAGTGATTTCATCTGTAAAGTTTGACATGCCCTGTGTCAACTATAAGAAATTTTTTCTGTGTCAGAACTTTCAGTACTTCATTGGGTGTTTGTGTTCTATTAGTGCAATGCAAGTTTGATTGGATGAAATGGATCATTCCCATTCCCATGCTTGGTTAAGTTATTGGAATGGTAATGAACATTCATGTACAATTCTGGAATATATATTCCATTACAGAAGTAATGGAATCCCATTCCATTTTCCAACATATTCTAAATTGGTCCATCTTGTCTAGCTTACCTGTTCAAGCGCAAATTTTTTTGGACCAATATGTTTGTTTTAGACTAAAAAGTAAATTAGCTTGAGCCAACATGGGTCCTGCTCATCCAGAAAATTTGGTTGGCTCACACTGTGCCAGGCCAAGTCTATTTTTCTTGCATTTTCTTAGATCAATGAGCATATGAAACGTAAAAAATGGAATGAACTCAACGAAGTCATCATTTTATTTCTTTTCATAGCAAATAAAACATAGGAATACGCATTCCATTACCATACCCATTTCATCATTCTATCAAACCAGATGTGATTTAGTTCAATAACATTATATAATCCATAGGCTTATTACTTGTAGCTCTCAAACTTTAAACAGGTGAGGATTTATTATCCATTGCAGCAGACCAGCCTTTTCGATTTCCTGCTACATTCACATTTGTTGTTAGAGCCTTCTCAGGTGAATATTAAGAGTTTAATGTTTTACTTTGCACGTTCTATGCATGTGACTGCAAGGTAACAAGTCAACATTGTTTTTGCAGTGTTGGATGGCATTGGAAAGGGCCTTGATCCACGTTTTGATATTACTGAGATTGCCAAACCGTGAGGATTGTATTTATAGTTTATAATTTTTTAATTATTTTTAAATATTAAAGGTTTTAAATTATATGCTTTGCAAATCTAACATGACTAGCTTTCCTGGTCCTGTAGTTATGCTCTGGAGTTGCTAAAATTCCGTGAGGCAGGAGTTGAAGTTATCCTAAAGGCAGTCACAAACTTGTTCTGCCATGTTTGAATTCAGTCTAAGTGTTATAATTTCCTTTCTCATATCTTTCTTCTAAATGTACAGGACTTCAGAAAGAGATGGGACAGACAATCTCAAGCATTTTACAACTTATTTAGACAGGCTGAAAGGGTTGAAAAGCTTGCTGAAATCATCCAAAAGTTGGTATGCAATTATGCATTAGATTTTTGTTGATATATTTTTTTGTTTGTTCTGGATTTCTGGTATTCTAGTTCACATCTTCCCTCCGTTCATTCTTGTACAGGAGCAAGGTGATCTAAAGCTCCGAGTCCGAACTTTAGAATCTGAAAGGGCATTCCAGCGTATTGCCACTGTCCAGAAGACAATAGGGAATGTGAGTGAAGCTGGCCTCTAACTTACTGGAATTATAAGTTTAATTGTTTCTTGGGATTTGATTTGATGTAGCTATGCATGCCCTTCAAATTTATTATCTAATATCTATTGTAAGTAACTGTTGGCTGTTGCGTGATCACACTTGCAATGGCAACAACTCATTAAATTATGGAAATGAAAACAGATACCTATTTCCTGTTCTGGCAATATAGCACTACATTGAATAAGCTTACCTGCCTTCAAATATTTGTAATTCTCTTTTGATCAGTTTAAAAAAAAAATTGGGATATTTGTGAGTGCCTTGCATGTAGGAGTATTTTCATGTGTCGAGAAGGCATGAATCATCATTTTTTAACTTACATAAAAGCAATCTTATATTCTTAATTTCTTCCAAGAGACTAAGTGAGTGATGGATGTGCATAGTATGTTGGCTCTTGACAGAAGTATATTCCATGCATGTACTTACTGTAAACTGTGTGCATGATTTTTTAGAATTGACGCTTTAGATATATGTATGATATGTGTATGTGACTAAAGACAGGAAAAGTTGGTGGAATAATGCATATTTATGTTGCCTTTTTGTCAATTAATAGGCAATAGCTGCTGGGAGCCTAATAAATCTTGCAACAATTCTGTATCTTAACACAATTAGGGTAAGCTGTTCCATCTCACTTATCTTTTTCAAGGTGATTTTTAATTCAATGAGCTTATGCATAAACTAATTTGTAAATACTATCTCTTGTTAGGTTTTCCAAAAGCTGATTGTTAACTTATGCATGAGATAATTTTGTCCATGTTCTTATTTTTTTCTCCTATAAGTGTTTATGGAGAAATTTATATAAATAGGTCCTAATTGATTATATGATGGTATTGATACTTTCTCATTCCTCAGTCACATGCCATATTTTTCAGGTACCTGCCACTATAGCATATGTCTTTTGTGCAATCTTTGGTTTTCAAGTTCTCTTTGGCATTGTGAAGATCAAGAAGCTAGATGAACGGGAAAGGTTAATTACAGGGACTGCATAAGCAACTGCTAGGTGATTTTCTTTTCTTTTTTATTTTAGGATATGATATGTTCATGTTAAGATAATACGCAAAATGTCAATTAGGTACTCAAAAAGATTATTTGGCAAGTTTTTGACATGGCAATTTTTGTTTCCATGTTATGGTATTTGTTTATGCCTTGTGACCTGGTGTCTATGGGTTCTAGTTGTGCAAACAGCCTCTCATTTTTATGGGTAAAATTGTGCACTTCTTAGTTCTTACCCATCCCAAAGACATAAAAATGGAAGAGGCTGGTGCAAATGTCATGTGCAATGGGCTGTCCTTTTTATGGTCTTTGTTTCTGCTTCCCTGCTCACAGTGGTTAGGCTGCATACATTTGAGCCTCCTCAGATCAGACCCCACAATGATTGGGAACCTTGTGAATTGGATACTTTTATATAATTTGGTTCTTAATATGAAATTGATTTATGGTCTGAGATTAAACATGCAACTTGCAAATTTTAGACGTGAGAAACTGTTACTTGATGGCATCACCCAGGTAATAAGCATACTGTGTTCTGACAGTGGCTAATCAACTTGTTCGAGTCACTGTTTGGAAACAGAATTAGCTACTCATGGGGATAATAGGTCTTCCTTTAGTACATGCGACCATCCATTGGTCCTTGAACAAAGAAAAAGAATTAATTGGTATCAATCCTTTAACTGTGTTTTCTTCCTTTCTTTTTGATTTTAGTGTTATGATAACATTTGACAAAATTCTTCTAACAGAAGACAAATTTTTCTTTGTTTTCCACTCTGGAGAGGCATGAAATATGTGTTGGGAATTCATGTATGAAATCCCACATTGAAATTAATGGTGGCACTGATTAGAAATGGGTTAAGTGAGGACAATATAGGTGGAAAGACCAATATACTCATTGTCTTAAGGTTTTAGGTCAAGATGTTGTGTCAAGCTTGCTATTGTTCTCTTTCACTTCACCCATTAAGGAAGATCTCTCTCCTTTGGGGCTCACCCTAGCTGCCCAACAAGTGGTATTAGAGTTGATGGTTTTGTTGGGCTGAGGATTTGAAGAACGGTGGTTAATACTTGAGTTCAGTCTGAACCCAGTTGTAAATGAAGCCTTGAAGAAGACTTAACTCATGGTTGGTAACCCCCGCTTGAGGGGGAGCATACTAATGTTTGGATTTACGTTTGAGGGGAAGAATGTTGCAAATTCAATTGTGAGTGATGAAGCCCTACATTGGTTAGGAATGGGTTAAGTGAGGACAAATTTTAAGTGAAAAGACCCATATAATTCATTGTCTTGAGGTTTTGGGTCAAGATATAGTGTCAAGCCCAATATTGGGAGCATTTGCTGAATCCATTAATGGAGATTTCCCTCCTTTCTGGCTCAACAAGATGCTATTGTAAGGGGTTGCCGGTTGTTAGTAAGTGAATGACTGACGAATGCAAATTCTAATGTTTACCTCTTAATTTATGGTCAAGGTATATTAAGGTGGATCTATGCATTCTAGTGTCTGTATTATATTACAAGGGTTTTGGTTTGTTGGTACTCTTCACCTTAGTATGTAGGATACTTGGGTATCTCAAATGTAGGGAGATTCAAGAAACCTTATATCATGTAATGATAAATTAAAAATAATTGTGAAAATTCTTAGATTTCTTGACATCATATATTCTCATGTAACATGATGCTTGCATACCAAATCTGAGCATCTGGGGTTACTAAAAAATCTTACATAAGCATGTAATGCTGATTTGCAGAGCCAGTAACATAATCTAGATACCATTACAATGCTTAGCTGTAAATGGTTTGATATGTTTAAACAATACTTTTTAGTTCTAGTTGAACACTGTTTTGGGGTCCTTTACGTGCTCCATATACTTATTTCTTTCATGTTAGCCTATTGCAGATTTAGGATGGACATGTAGCTCATGGTTACAAGTCAACCACCGGGGCATCAAAATGATTTAGAAGCTCAAAGTAAGAGCTAACTTTTGGAAGACATCAGCATGTGCTAGCCTAAGGCTTTATACTGGCAGGCATGCTGGAGGCTTCTGTTTTTCGTTTACTTTGCTGAAATGATCGGGCTCTGAGGTAGCCAATTGGCGAGCCACAGTTTTGAAATTAACACGACCCCCCCATGCGCCCCATTGCAATTTTACTATCAAGTAACATTTATTAGTGTTTTTTATTTTTACCTCATCCATATTGTAAATTTTATAGGCATTGGTGTAGCGTCTATTGTTGTAATCACCATATGGTATGATGTAGCTTCCAATAAAGTTTTGACAGCGGGAAGCATTGCGTGTAACTGACGTACATAAATTTGTCCAATGAAAATGCAAATGTAAGTATCTGCCATACATATGTTGGATGTCAGTTGCCCTAGAAAATACAGTTTTTCGTGGTTACTGTTTCTTGTCCTCAGCATCTAACTTTTAGGTTCACTATTTTCACGCGCATGACACAGCTTATTTTTGCCTTCAAGTTGCATGTTTAACAGCTTATTTTTACTGTTAGCTATTACTGGTTTCCTGGCTTGTAAAATTATTTTGTTTGGTTTAGCCTTTAGATTTTCATCAATACTCTTCCACAAAATCTTGAATGTATCGATATGATGCACCGAGTATAATAATGATTGAAGAGATGATTTATGGAAAGGATATAAGAAAATTCTATATGGTAATAGATAGTAGCTTGCTGGACATTATTATAAAGAACGGTGATATCAAGACACCCACATGAGCATGTTCAGTTAGCTTAACAGCTGATTTTAGACTATGAAACTTGCATTATGGTCTTTGTTTTAAATAGTTACCGTTTAAGGTTTGTTATGTTTTTTATTTTAAAATAATTATTGTTTAAGGTTTTATATAAGGTTGTTGGAAGTCATTAAATGGTTTTCAATTCTGTTTTGCTTGAACCACCAACAAATCATTCAGAATTTAATGCCACAAAAGAATGATAATAATAATGATGAAGAGAAAGTTGTTGCAAGGTTGCACCTGTAATCAAAGGTGTATCTGGTAATATGGAGCTTATTGAGGCATCAAAGGTGTATCTGGTAATATGGAGCTTATTGAGGCACTCCCCATGACGTGATAAACTTAAATCTCTTGCTCAAGACTATTTATCGTACTCAACCTTGAGAACATAAATGGAATTGAGAATGAGAACATCATAAATGGAATTGAGAATGTCATACTCAACTCCCGATCTGAGAGTGTCAACAATCAAAGACCACGAAGTGTAATAAGCGGTTTAAAAAACCAAATTGGAAAAACTGGATTTCCAAAAATTCAGTTTGAAAACCAAGTCGATATTGGTTCGTTTTTTAAAACCAATTTGAAACCAGTTTGACTTATAACCAGTTAATTAAATACGGTGGTTCAAATGGTTTGAGTTACGAACCGAACTTGTTAATGTGATTCGGTTCGGTTTAAAAAACTGAACCACCCACAAATTGAGTATTTTAGGAGTAAAATAAAAGGGGGGAAAATAGTGACTATGCATGCAGGTCTGCAAATCAATGGTGTGGTACAGCTTTATACGGATCCATCTATTTAATCATAGGCATAAATGGACTAAACAAGATCACATTCAATACTTATTGAGAAAAGAATGATGAATGTGCCAAATGAGATAAACCATGTTCTTTAGCAAATCACGATTTATGTTTTTCTAATTTTTTAAATCAATATTGGTCTAAAAAAATCTCAGCATTCCACGTTTTCATTCGTGCGAATCGGTTCAACCATCTTCGTATGAGATAGCATTGCTCTCAAATTATTAATAACACTTTTTATTATTGGATAAATTTCATATTAGTCAGCTCATTCTCATAAATTTATTTAATAAAAACGTAGCAAGCATTTCTTGCAATTTGATGAGCGGAACCCAATTGAGAAAACAGATAAAGCATTATTAATCAAATAACACTCAACTATGCAAAAAGTGTATCGGTTGCTTTACAATCGCCAATGTGGCTAACTTTAGATTTAAACAAGCTGTAATGAATACAACAACGTTAACACATCATTTTCCTATTAAGAAAACCAATGAAGCAAAACTACAAGATCCAATTAAGGCAAGGAGTTGGTATAAACATAGTCTTCATTCTCGAAAACACTCTCTTCCGACCCACCACTTCCTTCCTTGCATTCACCCCTTTGCTTTTCACAGCCACCTCTCTGCATAATTAAAACCTAGTTACTCCAAAAATAACTTAATTTGATCCAACCCTATTCACAGGTTTTTGTGAGACAATTTACGAGTTTCATCACAGTTGTATTTAATTTACTCCCATAAATTAAAAAAATCAACCAACAACAAAAATATCAAGAGGTAGAGATACATATAGAGAGATTCAAAGTTCAAACTCACAATAGTGGCAGCACTCCCAGAAGCCACAACTTCTTGGCTGATAAGTGCTTCCCCTTGAAAAACAAGTGTAACATTATTGAAGGTAAGCATAAAAAGTAGAAACAAAGCAGGTACCAACAGTCTCATTAGATATATATTTGGATTGGACCTAGCTACTCTATTGCAAACCTGTATGACAATCTATATATATAATATGTGCTATGGTAAAGTAGAAAGAATTGAGGTTTCGAAAATTCAAGCGATAGCATTGACAAGATGTTGATAGTTGATATTATTTATTGATTTTATGTATTGTTTATTCAATCAAGGGTGTTTCAGCATTCTCCTTTGACCTGTCCCCGGATTCCTCGGCAAGAAAGCTCGATCCTCAAGAATTGGGTTGGACTATCTTGGTGTTTTCTCACATGAATGAATAATAATATGTATATAGCGACCCAATAGAGAGGTAACAAGAGATCCCATGTAAGAGTAAAGATTTGCCACGTTGAACCCACCTACCTACCCTCCACCGTTCCCAAGGCTATAAAATGTTGTATTATTTGACCTCTTTCAAATGTTTAGTCTCACTTGAAATTAAAAATTTTGAATTCTTTATTATTTTGTGTTTGAATTTTGGAGCTTATAAATAAGTTAGTTAGAAGATTGAGCTCATGCAATACAAATTAATTTTTCTTACTTTGGCTCTAAGGTAGAAGGGAGGACTTGTTATATTTTGAGATATTTGCACATCATGTGAATAAATTCTTAACGTTTATATAATTGATATATAGTTTTTATTATTGTTGGCTGTGATATACAAAAATAATTTCGAAGAGTTAAATAGTTGATAATTTTCCACGTCTAGATTTCTCCTTCCAATAACAATGGACTTACCGATCAAAACATCTTAATGTATATTCCTCTTTCGGTCACCTATGTTAAACCTTTTTCATATATCTCAAAGATTGAAATGTTCAGTGACTAATTACTGGTCCTTATTGACCCTAAACCATGATCATCAATCAATCCCAAATAGATTGAAGATTGAACATATGCACATAATCGTCACACCATTAGTATTATTTGTAACGATCTTTTTGATTGATGTATTGTTAGTATAAGGATGCAAAAGAGATATAGGACTCAATCAACTTGAAGTACATTGCTAATACGCTAGAAAGTAGAGACTCATCATTGAACATTACTATTACTAGGAGATGACAAAAAATAAGGATATCAAGGTTGAAATTAATGGGTACCACAAGATGGGATTCATGGACAATTTGGGAGCAATAGTTGAAAAACAAGCACAAGTGAATGGTGCTTTCAGATTTGATCACATGCATACATAATAATCAAAGACATTAATTGAAAAGAGTGTAAGGCTACCAGGGTGAAAAGTTTGGCTTTTCCAAGTAAATATGGTGCAAAATAAGACTAAAAAAAGAAGGTACAATCATAATCCTGATCACAATAATAATAAAAATGATAATTTCCGTGGTGTTGGTAACCCCACGGTGAAAAGAAAAGGAAACTATTTTGTTTGTGGAAAGACACTGTACTCCCTAATGCAGGCATAAAGCGATGAATTCTCCTAAGCGAAAGGCTAACTTGGCCAAAGAAGATATTGTGGCGTTCCTTTCTCAAGTCAATATTGTGACTAGTGTGAGTAAATGGATACAAGATTTTGGGGGTGACGTGGCATATTTATACAATTAAGTAAAGATGATTTTACCTCCTACATTTATTTAGGACTGGAGAAAAATACATCTATCTTGGCCATTCTCCAACTGCTACGATTTTAAATAATTATGAAGTTATTAATAAAAATGCATCATTTACTTATACATAATTGATCGGTTTAAATGATATATGACATGCACAATTGATTTATTTGTATGATATATGACATGTTAAATTGACATGAACTTTGCATGTTTTATTTTATTATTTAAATAAAGATTTTTTTTTTTAAATTCGCTTTTAAGATATTATTATCAAATATACATTATTTTTCAATACCAATTATTTTAAAATTAATTTTTTTTAATTCTCAATTCTTTCAAAAATAATTATACTAAAATTTAAAATAAATTACTACATGTTTATGTAGGAGTGAAAGGAAAGATAAAATTTGTAATTTTAAATTAAAAGAGTTATATAATATTTATGGAATTAAATAAAATATTAATGTTAATCTATTATTTTAAGAAACTATTAATTAAAAATAAAAATTTCCTTTTTTTTCACTCTAAAACTCAACTTCAAAATAGATCCTTTAAGATAGATGCATGTCTTCACTCTAAAACCCTAAAAATTAAACTCCAACCTGTGAATGTGGTTAAAATAATGAAATCCCGCAATAGTAGTATTAGGCATTCGCAAGATCACCGTAATATTTAAGTATATACTAAGGATAGTTAATTATATTATTTAAGGTAAAAGGATAAATATTCTTAAATATAAATTACATCGATCGTTACTGTTTACAAGGAACAAAGGTGAAGAGTGTAGAGTATATACACGGGTACCCATTCATGATTTGCAATAATTTGAGTGAGATTTTTTTATTATCACATAATGCATTAAAAAATTACTTGTCCATTTTATTATGAGAAGATATTTTATATGATCAAATACTTGTAATACCACATATTTTTAAATTCAAATATAGATTAATAATTTAAATATTTAATATATAAAAAATAAGATCAATAATTTAAAATGATGAAAATTAATGAGTACATATATATAGACAAGATATTTAAATCGGAAAAAGATATGAAGTGATATGTCATGCTAAAGTATATATTGAACTTTTAAGTAAGTTTTATCGTATTATTATGAGTTTGACTGTATTATTATGAGTTTGATTATATTATATGATGGTGAATGTTTCAATAATAGATTACATAATTTTTAAATATATAAAGAAGAAAAAAAGGACAAAAGGACTTTTAAAAAATTTTCACTTTTGATTTATAATCATGTTTGTGTCTTTTTAACTAAGATTTGTTTGAGTGGTGGTTAGTTGAAGTTTTAAAATTTTTAAAAATTAAAATCAATGTTTAATTATTAGTTTTAGTTTTTTTAAAATTAATTTTAAATTTCAAAATAAATTATTTTCTAAAATAATTATCTTATTAAAATTAGTTTAAAAATGTGTTTACACGTTGATAAAAATAATGGTGATAATAACAATGATAATGATAATGATAATAATAAAGATGGTAATAACAACAATGATAACAATAATGTGACAATGATAGTAATAGCAAATGATCGGTGGTAATAATAGCAGCTACTACAATAATAACAGTAGAAATATTGTAATGATACTAATGATTGAAGTAACAACAATATAATAATAATGATCATAAGAATAATAATTATTAAATATAGTAAAAAATATATTTTTAAAATTTAAATCGAATTTACAAAATTTTTTATTTTAAAAATAAATATAAACTATTTTAAAATTGAATTAAAATTATTTCAATTTCATTTTAATCAAATACCTTCGTTTCAAAATAATAATAAAAAAAAAACTCGCAAGACCTAATAAGATGTCACCATTCAAATTTACCTTGAAAAAATCACGTCGAGCGAAGAAATACTCACTGTTTATTTGTGAGCTTACCGTCGTCTCCGAACGATATTAATATCTGGAAACTTCGCACCAATGGGTAAAAAGAAAAAAAAAAATTCAAACTAAACGGCACAATTGAATATGAAGTGGCAACTAAAGTAAGTTGAGAAGGTTGTTAGTGGTTACACCAGCGATACGATGAGAAATGGTAAGGCATTCTGGTTGTGGTGTCACTCCATGCATCAACCGTTTTTCAAATTTATGGAGCCTTGTCACGTGGAACTCCAACATCAGACACGTTGTTAATCAGGGGCATCCCCAACACGCCCTTCTTCTCTTCCGCCAGATGAAGCGAAGTGGCGTTGCACCCAACAACTCCACCTTTCCCTTCGTCGCAAAAGCATGTGCCAAACTTTCCCATCTCTTGAACTCCCAAATCATCCATGCCCACATCCTCAAATCCTGCTTTCACTCCAACATTTTCGTGCAAACCGCAATGGTTGACATGTATGTCAAATGTGGTTACTTGGAAGATGCACACAACGTGTTCGTTGAAATGCCAGTGAAGGACATTGCTTCTTGGAATGCAATGCTGTTGGGTTTTGCTCACTGTGGCTTCCTTGATAGGCTGTCTTGTCTTCTACGTCAGATGAGGCTTTCTGGGATTTGTCCCGATTCAGTCACTGTCTTGCTACTCATTGACGCGATATTTCGTGCGAAAAGTCTTACATTTTTGGGTGCAGTTCATTCCTTTGGGATTCGAATTGGCGTTCACATGGATGTTTCTGTGGCTAACACTTTGGTTGCTGCATATGCCAAGTGCGGCGACTTGTGCTCAGCGGAGACAGTGTTTGATGAAATTGACACTATTCTGAGGTCTGTTGTGTCCTGGAATTCCATGATTGCAGCATATGCGAATTTTGAAAAGCATGTCAAGGCTGTTAATTGTTACAAAGGGATGCTAGATGGTGGGCTTTCCCCGGACATTAGCACAATTCTTAATTTGGTTTCGTCATGTGCACAACCTAAGGCACTATTTCATGGTTTGCTAGTACATTCTCATGGAGTCCAGTTGGGTTGTGATTCTGATGTATGTGTGGTGAATACTCTTATCTGTATGTATTCAAAGTGCGGGGATGTTCATTCTGCAAGATTTTTGTTTGATGGCATGTCTGACAAAACTTGTGTTTCATGGACTGTAATGATTAGTGGGTATGCTGAGAAAGGATACATGAGTGAGGCATTGACTTTGTTTAATGCAATGGAAGCTGTGGGTGAGAAACCTGATTTGGTTACTGTGCTTGCTTTGATTTCAGGTTGTGGCCAAACGGGGGCACTTGAACTTGGAAAATGGATTGACAATTACTCTATTAACAAAGGGTTGAAAGATAATGTTGTAGTTTGTAATGCTCTGATTGACATGTATGCTAAGTGTGGAGGTTTTAATGAAGCTAAGGAGCTCTTCTACAACATGGGTAACAGAACTGTTGTCTCCTGGACAACCATGATTACCGCTTGTGCTTTAAATGGAGATGTTAAAGATGCTTTGAACCTGTTTTTTATGATGTTAGAAATGGGAACGAAACCAAACCACATAACATTTGTTGCTGTTCTCCAAGCTTGTGCACATGGAGGTTTACTAGAAAGAGGATTGGAGTGCTTCAACATGATGACACAAAAGTATGGCATATGCCCTGGTATAGACCATTATTCTTGTGTGGTTGATCTTCTTGGTCGTAGAGGACATCTCAGAGAAGCTTTAAAAATTATTAAAAGTATGCCTTTTGAACCTGATGCTGGCATATGGAGTGCACTGCTCTCTGCTTGCAAACTTCATGGTAAGATGGAGATGGGTAAGTATGTGTCTGAACAGCTATTTGAATTGGAGCCCCATGTAGCAGTTCCATACGTAGAGATGGCTAACATATATGCATCAGCTGAAATGTGGGACGGAGTTGCAGCTATAAGAAGAAAGATGAAATATCTTCAAGTGAGGAAATCTCCCGGGCAAAGTACTATTCAAGTGAATGGGAAATCTACCATATTTACAGTTGAGGATAGAGATCACCCTGAAACCTTGTACATATATGATATGCTAGATGGCTTGACTTCCCATTCTAAAATGGGACTACTAGCTTATTCAGAGGAGATTGTTGAACGTGAATGGGAGTGATATCCAAAGAAAGAGACTGGTTGGAGAGCTGTGTTGGTGGATTAGTTCAGTTCTGATTTAGTCTTTCTTCTATTTCACGCATGTGTTCCAAGAGAAAGGGAAAAACAAATGTTCCATGTAGGCAGGGACATATTCGGTAGACTGAACCACACAGCCAGAGATATTATGCAAAGTAGCAGGTAAATCGGATTGTATATTAGAAAGGTGATTGCTAAAACATTTAATATGTACTATTATTTGATAGATGGTATTAAATCAAGAAGTACCAGTAATACACACCCTAATGTAATCTTAACTATTAATTAAAATTTATTAAAAACTACAAAATTATAAATATGGCTCATTAAATAAGAAGTGAGACATACAAAATTGTGATTTCTAATAAATTTTTATCAATGGTAGAGTGTGTTAGAAGGTGTATTACTAGTATTTCTCTTAAATCAATTCTTGTATTAGTCATTTGTTCTGAATGAAAAAAATATTTTCCATTTATTTTCTTTTTCCTTTTCAACTGTTTTTTTTTTAATTTAATACATATTTTTTAATTTTTAAATATCAAATTATTTAAAAAATTAAAATTTCTTTTATATAATGATTGTAGCATGTTGATTGCTGTTTTGGAATCTGGTTGTGGAGATGGAAGAAATTGTGTTATAAGATTGAATGAGAGAGATGAACTTGTGATTTTTCTTTTGCAGGTTGTGATTGCACCTGGGGGTTGTTGGAGCAGGTTCAAGACTTACTCGGTGATCAAAGAGGATGCTGGAAATTTTGGTATTCGTTATAACGTCTATCTTCAAGTCTTGGCTGAATAATCGGAGGTTCTCTTATAAAGGTTTGTTGTTTGGCATGATGCAATGAGGTGTTCTGAATCTACTGAAATGACCCTTAGGGTACTTATGATAGGGGCACTTGGGCTCCATTGAATGTGGATTTTATGAATAAACAATGTGAAGTGTATTCAATGTGTGTTACTAGTGGGAGTATTTTCTATCAGTGGTGGATACTAGAATTAGTAAGGTTAAGTAATACTGATAAGATTAAGCATTGTTCCTTACGTGTGGAGTTCTAATATTATGTTAATCGAGTGAACATTTGAGTAGTTGCAATCATAGACCATCAACAAACGATTTTACTCTAGTTAGGTTCATTATATTATGTTTGTTGCTTGTTCGTTTGTGTTGGTAAACTTTGGTTTGTTTATAAAATCATGGTTGTTGATAGTTTCGATAGTAGACTCACCGCAATAGCCGGCATCTCCACTTTGCATTCGATTCTGGCTATCTCAATTTTTCATATATAAGACACTTATAAGAATTTTCATTTTTTCAATTTTCAAACTTTGTAAACAACGTTTGATGATGGATGTCGAGTAGTTTTTGGTCATTCAATGATATAAAAATCAATAAAAATATATGTATTTCATCTTAGTTATTATCTTATCTCAAGATATGTGGCAGAAAGATATAGCTTTATCTTATCGAAACTCCCATCTTTTAACACTCTTTTTTGTCACCATATTATTCGTTATTATCAATTGTTATCTTAATAATATCAAATAGTTATTACTATGTCGATTGAGAAACATTATTAGCTATCGTAATTACGTAACTATAACAATAATGTACAAGTTTGGTTTCATACCTTATAATATTTTTACGGCAATGACGTTATTGGAATTGGTGAACTAATATAGTAAAATTATTTTCTAGTAAAATATGAATATCATAGAATGGTCGGTTACAATTATTATAGCACCTTTTGAAATAATATTTTTATGAATATATAGTAATGGAATGTTTCAGGGATTACGAAGATGAAAGCATAACAAGTAGAGGGGATGAGTATATAATAAATTCGTTTGATGACGAAGACTCAAGTTGTTCCTCCAGCCAAGATGCCTTTGATTAATAAAAAATATAATGAAAAATATAGAATTACTCTATTTAATATTAAGATTTATTATCCTAATTAATTAATAATAAGTGATGATATGCATTTGTTAGATCAATGTTTGAGATACCAACAATTGGTTCTAATGTTGATGGGGGAATGTTAGAAGTGAAATTCTCGCAATGAGGTATGCTTGAAATTTGAAAGTAGAGACTGTTGTATGGCCTCCGTTTTACTAATTAATACTAAATAACCGGAGGTTTCATTAATATATTTTTTTGGCAGTGCAGGAATCCAGAAACCTCACCATAATTAATCTTTTTCTTTTTTTCTTTTTTGTTTCTTTAGTTGATATGGGTTAGGTTAATATAATTTTTATATACTTTTAATAATTATTATTAATATAATCATATTTCTTGGTTCCTGTTATCATTATCTATCCATTAATTTGATTTTTCTTGATTTTTTTCTTTGTACATATTAGTTTTCTCAAAATAAAACAGCCAGGAATGAGAAGCAAAATTCAATACAAATAAGGAGGTTTGAGTGTTGAGAAGCAAAGGTAAGTAACCTTAATTTTTTTGTCTGTGGTCTTGATTTTAATACTTACTTATACTTATTATTTACACTTTTTAATTCATTAATTTATTTTTAACATTGTATTTTTAAAAATTATAATTTATTTAGATATTTATAATTTAATTTTAATATATTATTTTTTATGATATTTTTATATTTTAATTCATTAATTTTGATTAATTTAAATATAATTTATTTATAATATATTATATTTCAATTTATTTTTGTCTTTATAGATAAAATCATTGCTTGAAATATACTCAAAAACAAATTATATTACAATCAAATTAATAGATTGAAATGTAAAAATAACATAAAAAGTAATATATTAAAATTAAAATATAAATACATAATTAAATTATATTTTTAAAATATATAATTAAAAATAAATTATTTAATTAAAAAGTAAAAATAATATTAAAAATAATAATAATTGATGCTCATAATGTATTAAAATAAAATATAAGTAAATTACATGTATTTATTTTATTTATATAAAAATAAATATTTTATTTAATTAAATCATGTACTTACAAATAATTTAATTATCTTATTTTAAAATATTATTTATTATTTTATTTATCTTAATTAATATTATTTATACTTAATTATATTTTTTATTCCCTAATTTCGAATATGAACAATTTTAATTTCATCGTTTTAATTACTTGATTTTATTTCACATATTTAAAAAATAAATTATTTTAATTACTGTAATTTTAATTATTCAATTTTTGTCTCTATATTTTAAAAAAATAATTTTAGTTCAGTATTAAATAATTTAATTTATAAAAAATTAAATAATTAAGATGTTTCATAAATTATTTAAATTTTAAAAACATTATTACTTGAGCTTATTGCTTGATCATATGGTCACATGGACATCCCTTAAGTAGATTGGTTGGTCCCAATAATTAGGCTTTGATGGTGTGCAGAAAAACAATGGACTATTGTACCAAAACAACCAAAACTCCGACAAAATAACGACGTGACCAGGCAACTCATTCTAGTTCTCGGGAGTTGGAAATCCGTGGCATATACCATTGTATGAAAAAAAAAAACAATCTATTCCTTCACAATAATAATTATTGATGATGAGATAAAAAGGGAAAAGGATAATTTATTTTCCTGTGAGACTTATTCAAATGGACCCCACCAAACATAATGTAAATGAATGGTGCTAACCACTTTGATGGTGAAGGCGGTAAGTTGTTGGAATGGCAAGTAGATGATTGGCCCTTGGCATTGTGAGTCCGAACTCCTCTGTCATGTCTAAGTGTTCTGGCAACATATCATTTGGCAGCTTCCAATCAAAACAATGCACAAGTTGGGCTACTGTATGACGAACTATAGTTAGACCCAATTGAATTCCTGGACACCCCCTTCTACCTGACCCAAATGGTATCAGTTCAAAGTCACGCCCTCTCACATCTTTGCTGCTTCCTTCAAATCTTTCTGGCCAAAACTTGTTTGCCTCATCCCATTCACCTGGATCTCGCATAATAGCCCATGCATTTATTATCACCCTTGATTTTTTAGGTATGAAATAATCTCCTACAATGCAATCTTCCCTCGATTCGTGTGGTATTAGTAACGGTGCCACCGAATGGATCCTCATGCTTTCCTTTATAACCATATCCAAATACTCCAACTTGTCCAAGTCTGATTCCTCCACCTTCCTCTTCATACCCACCACTTTTTCCAACTCCATTTGGACTTTCTTCATCACCCTTGGATTCCTTAGCAGCTCTGAAACTGTCCACTCAATTGCTGTAGCAGAAGTATCCATTGAACCAGCCAACATATCCTATGCCAGTTTTAAAAATCAAACAAGAGTGAAAATATATGTGACAGCCAGTTTTAAAAATCAGTGAACGAGCTGGTAGCTAAATTGGTATCGGTCCAAGTTATTAATTAGGACTTGGCGTGCAAATATACTTATGTAAGTCTGTGTGAGTTTCATTTTAAAAAATATAAAAGAGAAAAAAAAAACAAAAAAAACTCAAGGATGTCATTGAACTCCTCTTACCAGTAATATGGCTTTGATATTGGGTCTTTCAATGCGAAATTCAAATTCATCAGTACCGACGAAGCCCAACATGATATCCACAAAATCCTTCACCCTGTCTTCTCCCTTCTTTGATTGAATATGCTCATCAATAATTTTGTCGAAGAAGTCATCAAAGATTTTGCGCATTGCCTTCATACGCTTGATTAGCCCTTGAAGGTCAAGTTTACCAATATAAGGAAAGTAATCACCTATGTTGGGAGTTGCTGCTAAGTGCATTAGCTCATGCATCACAGCTTTGAACCCTTTCCCACTCAAGTCTTGGTCCATGTACTTCTTCCCTAAAATCATTCTACAAGCCATGTCTGCACTTAGTGTTGCAATCTTGGCACTGATATCAACAACAACTCCATCATTGGCTGTCTCTCTTAGCTGCTTGATCAATAGGTCAAGTTCCTCTTCCCTCATGGATTTGAAGGAGTTGATTTTGGTTTGGCTCAACAATTCCAATGTGCACATCTTGCGCATGTTGCGCCAATAAGAACCATATTGACCAAAGGCCAAGTTCCTCTGGTCCCAAGCAATGTACTTGGCAGCTTCATGGGGTGGTCTACTAGCAAAGACAAGATCATGAGTCTTAAGGAACATTTCAGCAGCTTGAGGCGAAGAAACAACTATGACGGGCACGAAACCTAAGCGCAAGTGCATGACAGGTCCATATGTTTGGGCTAGTTGGTGCAGATCACGATGAACATTTGGCCCCAACATGTGAAGGCTCCCTAATATTGGCAACCCTTTTGGACCAGGCGGCAATTTCCTCCCCTTTTTCTTGTTTCTCCATAGACACAGGTAAGCAAGAGAAACAACAAAAACTGCTATCCAAATCATTCAAGCTATTCGTGAGACTTGAGACTACACCGTATCTAATTTGCTACCTTGTGCTTATCTTATACAGAACCAATGAAGAAGGGGTTATGTAAACTATCTATGAAACATGTCTCTGGTAGTCACGTGGTTAGGAAAAACCCAAAAACCCAAAATATTATTATATCTTACGTTACGTGTCAGACAAAGTTTTCAATTGCCTTCATTAAATGCTTGGATATATCCGGATTTGGGTTACCTTTAGTTATAAGATTTAAAATATATATAATTAAATTGAAAATAATTTATAAAAATAATAATTAAAAATAGAAACTATGAGACAAATATATATATATATATATATATTAGCATACATTTATTTAAATAAATAAATTATATTTAATAAATATAATAATTAATACTATATAAGAAAATATTAATTTATTTAAATATTTATAAAATACTATATTACTAACATCAATTAAATATTATCTTAACAGTGTTTAATTTAATTTTACTTATATATATTATTTTTAATTTGATTATTTTAAAATATATTTGTGAAAATAATAATTAAAAATAAATTATTTTTAATATATAAATAAATTTAACATAATTGATAATAATTTTTTAGAATTATAATTCAAGTTATAAATTAAGAAATAAATTGTTATATCCGTAACAAAATGTGTACAGTTGTAAAACATATGTAAAATAAATTTTATGAAGTAGTTTTTAAAAAATAAAAAAAAATAAAAAATATATATATATATAGTAAATTTTAATATATATTAGTATTTGTTAGGAGAAAAAATATATATTTTAATATAAGAAGAACGACATAATACTTTTTAAGAAAGAGTATTATAAATAATATTTTAATAATTATTTTTTTTAACATAAGTGAACTAAACTTTAAAAAATAGTGTAATATATTTAAATTTGTCAAAACTTAAAAGATAGTGTATTTTTTAATATATATAAAAAAAAGGACAATGTAAAATTCATATATGATAGAGAAGGAAAATTTAATTTACTATTATATTAACTTACTTTCATAATTTTATAATTAAAGCTAGTATTGTAATAACGTATTTTGTTAGTTAGTTAGTTTTTTTTTGTCTAGGAAGTATTTTGCTAGGTGATGATAATTTAAAAGTGCTAATTGAATTTTTTGACATCAATCACATTCAAATTTTAAAAATTATATTCCATCGTGACTTTTAAGCGCTTCATATTATATTTCATTTTATAATACATAATATTAAATTAAAATTTTCCACCCAAAAAATTAAATTATAATAAATTAATATTTTAATTCGTGCGCATTATATAAGATATGTATTTCTTTATATAATTAAATTTTTAAATAGATAAATTAAATTATACTTATAATTTATAATAAATATATATCTTTATATATATATATTATTTATAATAAATAATTTAAATTATATATAGTACTGTGTTAAAATTATCTCTAGTAGAGAAAAAAAATATTGTGAATGTTTTGTATAATTAGAAGAGTGATTATATTTCACTCTCTAAATTGAAATTTTCAATTTATAGTATAGAAATATATTATTGCTGAATTTTAAAATTGTTGGTCAGTTAAATTTTGAACTCTTGATAATATTTTTTTTTATTATAAATAACAAAGGCAATTATATCAAGGAAAAAATGTCTATAATCACCACAATTTTTTTTATAACTTTTACAAATAGATTGGCATATTCAACTTTCATGACTTTTACTAAACTCTAAATGATCATTAATATGGCTAGGTTACCGAATAATTGGTCTCTTTCATCTAATGAATGATTGATCTAACCAATTGAATCGGTATATATAGCAAATATCAATGCCTTAAAAAAATTATAATAAATATCAAAGTACTTCACAAGCATATTTTATAATTAAGTTACGGAATAACAATTAGTGTGCACTTTAAAGTTGTTCAACTATTTTTGTTGCAAATAACAAACTATTTTTATTGCAAATAACAAGGGTTGGTAAGAACAAATAAATGCAAATCGTACTCAACACATGACTTTTCAATTTGGTGAAAAGATATTGACCAAATACTTAAATATATTTTCTTCGCATGTCTTTTCTGAAGGGACAATATAGGCCCCTCCAAAGTATTAAATAAAACTAGTAACTAATAACTAATAGAATCTTTGTACTAATTGTTCAAAAGATTGGGCCAAATGTGTAAAATTTAAATATCTTTTCGGCAACTAGCGTATGGAAGAAACAAAGAAACAAAATGGTAAGTGATAGTAATAGACCTCTTTCCTTAAAAGTTGACAGATTAAATCAATATATACAAGATAATTTATGTGCTTGTACCTTTTAATGAGGGATAAAGTTTTGAAATAGAAGAATTTTTTTCTTGTTCTATATTTAAGAGATTATTTTGATAAAAAAAAGTTTAGAAAATTAATATAGTCACAATTTGATTTTTTTAGAATTAATTTGTTGAGAAAAATATTTAAATAACTAACCTATTAGAAATTCATGAATTTCCTTGTAGATTTTTCTGCAAAATGTTTTTACAATAATTTCGTGCGAATTTTGTTACAAAATCATCTATTATATGATTATTTTTGCATATTTAAATCCGCAAGAAACTTTATATTTCTTACAAATTTTCCTGCAAATTTAAATCTACAATAAAATTTTAGATAATTTTTTAAAAGAAATTACAGGTAATTTTTCTGCAGACTTACTGATTTTAATTCTTTTAAAATTTTGTAAGAATTCATAGGTCATTCTTGCAAATTTTCTTGTAGGTTTATTTATTGTCTTTTATTTTTTTTTATTAAAACACAGAAAAACTCTGCAAATAATTTTCGAAAATTTTCCTACAAATGTATTTATTGATTAAAAAAAAAGATCCGCAGAAAAAACTACAAGTAATTCCTGCTCATTTTCTTTCAAATTTATTTACAATTTTTTTTAAATTCAATTTTAATTCGAATATGAGTGTCATTTACTCAAATCCAATTTAATTTAAACCCAATATGTATCTCTTCAAAGTAATGGTTATTACATTTGATTGAAAATCTCTCCTCCAATAAAAATATATAGATAGAAAATAATTTTTACCTTAAGCTTACAAGTAAATTTTATATAATTAGGTTAAGGACAAATCCACATTTAAAAATAATAAATTTTGATGGTTAACTTGTTCTCAAATTTGAATTGATTATAATTTATCACATGTATAAAAGTAATTAAAAGTTATATGTATTTTTTAACATTTTTATTTTTTATGCTCTTTTTATATTTATTAAAATTTATTAGAAATTATAATTTTTTAACCTGAGTCTCTCATTATTTCTAAAATTTATAATTTTTAATAAATTCAACTAATTGTAAAAAAATCATAAAAAGGGTATGTAAGAGAATGTAGTCAATATTCTTCTTGTTAATTATCACAATTAAAAAACACAAAAAACAAAGTTAACTTGTATTGCATTGTATACAAACTATCTAATTTACGGAGAGAAAACCTAAACATGATCGTATTTTCTAGATAATCCTCACTTATCTTTTCTCTCACGATATTTTCATTGTGACGATTTTTTATCCTATATATATAAACAAGCACTTGCACGTGTTAGTCTATTATGGGGAAGGAGAAAAATTAAATAGAAAAGGATGATTTTGTTTTGGTAAAATAAAAAAGGAAGATGGTGAAATAAGAGAAAAATTGGAGATCGAATGTGAAAGGTCATACTATGCAACAACACATAAGCAATGTAGCTAGGATGGCGTCAAGAAAACCCCTTGAGTTACTAGGACCATAAAAGGAAAAAAAAAAAAAGTGATAGTTTGGTAAACTTTGAGGCTTCTCATAATTTGTTGTCCAATGAAATTATTAAATCTTTAGATATTCAGTAGGAATAAATCAAGGAGTATGCAGTGGAAGTGGGGGGCGAGGATCAAGTCAAGAATAATTGAGTTTGTAGAAATATGAAGCTGTCCCTTCACTGTAAAGTGTGACATGATAGGTGTCCCTTCACAGTTCACACCACAAACAGGCCCCATTAAGCTCAACTGCAACAATGAGTACATTTTAATAAATACTTTGATCCGATTGTCTAAAATTTATAATAAAGGAATTTTTTAGACATTTTTTTTAATTTTTTATTATTTATTAAAATTTATTAACGATTATTATTAATTAAAAAGAAAACTTCATTAATTAAGAGTGTATCTGGCAAAATTTTATAATTTTTAATAAATTTTAATAAATAATAAAAAAAATTTAAAATAATATCTCGCTCACTGACATTTCTCTTGACGTATAATCCTAATTTATGTTTTTCATACTTTTTATCATTTTCAATATTAATATAGGCAATAAAATCAAAATAAAAGGACATGCCGACACAGGAATAAGTTCTTGCAATATTTGATGTTAAATAAATAATTTATTTATTGTAATAAACATATATTGTTTTAAAACGAAATATTTTTAGAGTGATCATGATATCAATTATCAAGGTTTAAGGTTTGAATAACAATGAATTGAATCTATAAAAAGTATTATAATTACTTTAATTGTGCATATTAAAATAATCTAATTTCTATAAACTACTTATTTTAATTATAATTAAATTGTTTAAATTATATATTGTTAATTAATTTTATATAATTGCCTTATAATACTTAATTGTAATTGATATTGCTTCAATTATATATTACTAATTAATTTGAGTGATATTGACGTATTTTTTAAATACTCTTTCAATTATATAATTGACTCACATGGTATTACTTTGGACAATAAAACCTTCTTTTTACATAATATAATATAATATAATAAATAGTTTTTCCTTTTCAATTCTTATCTTATTTACTTATATATTTATAGTCCCTCCAACCATGTCGAATACGGTAGTCATTGTCAGGAGATTTAATGGCTAAGATATAAGATCTCCTGCAATATAAATAATCGTGAACTACCCAGAATTTAAATTTTCTTGACATTTGAAAGTAAAAAAAAAACGTTATGAGCGATTTTCAAACCGATATCTGAAGATTATTTGTGGGGAAAACAATTAACATTTTTTTTCTTATTATAAAGATGCAAGAAGATGATGTTAAAATAATGTTCCTCTATTTTCAAATAGTCACATTGGACAATGGACATCCCTATGCAGAGTTTGGTCCCAGTAATAAGGCTTTGGCAATATGCGTAGAATAATTGAAAACAATTTGACTATTATATAGGTGAGGAAGAGAAGAGTTTATTTTCGTTTATAATGTGTTTTTTATTAGATTTTTATTTAAATTTAAATATGACTTGTAATCTATGAAAAAAGATCGAATTAATTATTTTTTACTATAACATATTATATATATAGTTAAATCATAAAATAAAAAATATACAATTTAAATTAAATATATTTTATAATATTATTATAAATATAATACTAAATTATATAAAATAATATCTATTAAATAAAAAATATTATTTTAATATACAATCGTTAAAAAGTTATATTTTTAAAAAACATAAAATACAAAATCTCACTCTAAAATATAATCTAAATTTTATTTTCAAAATCTATCGAGATTAATTTCAAAATTCATCGAAATAAATTTCGATGGATCGAGGTAGAAGATCGAATTAGCTGCTGGGTCATATTCACCTCCCAAACACAAACAATCAAAAGCCCCTACGAATGACTTGACAATGGTAGCATGCTTTGTCATTTCTTTCAACAAAAAATAAATGGGTACATAAGCAGAGAGCTCAGCATTGAAAACATTTATAAAAAATTATTATTAATATGTCTTTTTCTCCCTCAATTAACATAGTAGTGTCTGTCATACATCGTTTACCAAAATAATTGGTGCTAATAAAGCCAATACAAATGGAAAATAAAAGTATACTAAAACAAAAAAAAATAATCTGCGAGACCCTCGTGATGACGATAAGAAAGGAAACAAAAGGGTAATTTATTTGGTGAATCATATTGAAATCTACCGACCGAAAATATAATAATCCATGTGCTATGATGACATTGTTATTTAATTTTGTTCCAAATCACGTTGATGGTGAAGGCGATAAGTTGGAATGGCAAGTAGATGATTGGCCCTGGGCATTGCGAGGCCAAAGTCCTCTGTCATGTCCAAGTCAGATGGCAGCATGTTGTTTGGCAGTTTCCAATCAAAACAATGCACAAGCTGAGCCACTACCAGACGAACCTCAGTTAGGCCTAATTGTAATCCTGGACAGGCCCTTCTGCCTGACCCAAATGGTATTAGCTGGAAGTCACGTCCTCTCAAATCGATGTTGCTTCCCTCAAATCTCTCTGGCCAGAACTTCTCTGCCTCGTCCCAAGCACTTGGGTCTCTCATAACTGCCCATGCATTCACTATCACCTTTGATTTTTTAGGTATGAAAAAATCTCCTACCATGCAATCTTCCGTGGACTGGTGTGGTATTAGCAACGGTGCCACTGGATGGAGCCTCATGCTTTCCTTTATTACCATACCCAAATACTCCAACTTCTCTAAATCTGATTCCTCCACCTTCCTCTTCATACCCACCACACTTTCCAACTCCATTTGGACTTTCTTCATCACCTTTGGATTCCTTAGCAACTCTGAAACTGTCCACTCAATTACTGTAGCAGAAGTATCTATTGCACCCACCAGCATATCCTGTGTGTGAGGAAAAAATAAGTGTAAAAGAAACACGTAGAAGTGAAAACCGTGACAACTAGTCAAGTCATGCACTTGCTATACATATTTTTATGAACACGACTTAATTTTAAAAGAAAAAAAAAAAAAAAAAAGGTTCCAGGAAAGAATGCCAAACTATGTCATTCCCTTTACCAGCATTATGGCTTTGATATTAGGTAGTTCAATACGGTACTCAGATTCTTGGCTACAACCAAAGCCCAACATTGCATCCACAAAATCCTTCACCTTGTCTTCTCCATTCTCTGATTGAATATGCTCATCAATAATTTTGTCGAAGAAGTCATCAAAGGTTTTGCGCATTGCCTTCATACGCTTGATTAGCCCTTGAAGGTCAAGTTTACCAATGTAAGGAAAGTAATCACCTATGTTGGGAGTTGCTGCTAAGTGCATTAGCTCATGCATCACAGCCTTGAACCCCTTCTCATCCAAGTCTTTGTCCGTGTACTTCTTCCCTAAAATCATTCTACAAGCCATGTCTGCACTAAGTGTTGCGACCTTGGCACTGATATCAACGACAACTTCATCATTGGCTGCCTCTCTTAGAAGCTTGATTAATAGGCCAAGTTCTTCTTCCCTCATGGGCCGGTCTGAACGAGTTAATTTTGGTAGGGTTTAGCAATTCCAATGTACACATCTTTACGTATGTTGCGCCAGTAAGATCCATATTCGCTAAAGCCCAAGTTCCTCTGCTCCCAAGAGATGTATTTTGCAGCTTCATGAGGTGGTCTACTAGCAAAGACAAGATCATGGGTCTTGAGGAACAGTTCAGCAGCTTGGGGTGAAGAAACAACTATCGTGGGCACAAAACCTAAGCGCAAATACATAACAGGTCCATATTTTTGAGATAGTTGGTGCAGGTCACGATGAAGATTTGCTCCCAACATATGAAGGCTTCCCAAAATGGGCAACCTCTAGGACCAGGTGGTAATTTCTTTGCCTTCTTATTTGTTCTCCATAGCCACAAATAAGCGAGAGAAACTAAAACAAATGCTATCCAAATCATGCTGGCTATGTATTTGGGAGAGTTTGTATTGAAAAGTGTCAATATATCTTTGCTGCCAAAAGCAAAGCAACTGGGCTTACTGAGAACTGGTGTTTTTGAGAAGGGTTATATATAATCTAAGTAACTGTGGTGGTCTGGTGTAATTGTAAATATGATGACAATTGAAGTACCATAATTGCCATTTATGGGTCAAACCCAAGTACCGATATTCCTACAGCTACTGCCTAACTGTCGAATGTAGAGCGTACCCACATGCTGCACCAGAAATTGTTAGGGGGTGCCATGGGATCAGGGACGGATCTGCTTGTGTAGATCGGGTTATTATTCTTTTATTAAGAGGTCTAGTTGTTAAAAATAATAATATTTAATTGTTATTTTTTAATGAAATATTTTATTTTTTTTATCATTTTCATTGTAGAAATAATTGTGTTCTTTTCTTTCCTTTAGATAATATTTAAGTAAACTTTATCTTTTATAATTATTTTTTTTTTAATTTTGAAGGTTATAAATAATATCGTTTATAATAAAATAATTTTTTTATTAAACTTTCCTTTATATAGATTTGATTATAAATTAATTTGAGAATTTGAAGGTTATTTATTAATTTTTTTTTTTAAATTATTATATAAGATATTGATATTTTAAACTTTGAAATCCTGCAATATTTTCTCTAAAAAATTTTCATTGTTTTCCTCTCGTCTCTGCTAAAGGACTAACATTTTCCTTCTTATATATATATTTAACAATTTAAATATAAATTCTTTTAAAATAATTGTTAGGTATTTAATTTATTGTATGGGTAAATATGTTTATTATATATTATTAGATTATTTTTAAAAAAACACGAAATTATAAATATTTTGCTCAAAATTTGGTACTTGTATATTTATTAAAAATAAATATTTTTGGCCCATCCTAAATGCAAGCGTAGCTCCTTCGATGCATAAAATTATTCTCAATTAATCTCAACAACCCTTTCAATTCATCTCTACAACTCTTCACTATTAGAAAAATTAAAAATTATTACAAAATAATTTTATCGTTAATTTTAAAATTAATAATTATTTTGTAACTAATTTCTAATAAAAATAATTAATTATAAAATTACTATAATATTAATTAGCATGAAATAAATAGTTAATTACTTAAGAAAATAATCTTAATTAATTTGTAGTAAATTATTAAAATTTATAGTTATTTTCTAACTAATTTGTAATAATAAAAATATAAATAAATATAACTTAAATTTAATTATAAATTTTTATATTTTAATTAATTAATAATTAATTAGTTAAGATTTAATTATTAATTTAAATAATAGTTAAAACTAACAACAAAATCAAAATGTGGTTATAATATTGAGGAGAGATTCGAATTCTACTTCCAAGATTCTATGAATTTGTTTTTTATTTTTGTTTGTCATGTCGCCTCGCTAAATTACAACTTAAAAAAATAAAATTACATAATCCCTACGTCAACTTTCAATATTATGTCACATGTCAATGTTAGTGTTTTGTTTACATTATTGATCAAAACAACATTCATTAAATATTTAACAGATGACGATTAGCTGTAGTATTTAATTAGCATAATCAAAACTAATGAAAAAAAAATAACATAATTTTAAAGACTAAAAGTCTAATTAAACTTGATCAAATTTATAAATTAAATAAAAATAAAGATAAATCATTCTAACTTCACTTGTGTTGTACTGAAAGTACTTTGAAAACCAACCATACTTTCAATACTCGTTCCAAATTAAATTGTCTGTAGTTGTCCCGTCTTTCGAACACAAGAATAAAAGCAAAAAAAATTTGAAGTAGAAAAAAAATGAAGAAATAATGAGTAAATGATGTTTGGAGCACATTTCTTATTTACAAGGAGGTAGAGATAAAGGAGGGTTGGATTTTTTTATTATATAATTATTTCATATCTAATTTTAATAAATAATTATTTAATAAACAATAATTTTTATAAAAATATTTACTATTTTTATCATTCTATAAAAATAATATATAATATTTGTAAATTTGTTTATAATATATAATAAATATATTTATAATATAATAATAACTATATCACAACTATATATATATATGATTATATTATACGAAACTTAAAAGAAGAATAAAAAATGCAGATACATTTACTTTTATTAAATAATAATTAATATTACGGAACCATAATAATCTAATTGAGTCTAATTAAAATAATAATTTCATAGATATATAGTTATATGTATAATAATTAACAAAAATTTATTTGAAAAATAATTATAAATAAAAATTAAGAGACAAATTAATAATTATAATGTTATTTTTTTCAATAATTTAAAAAGGTTTTGATATATTAATAAATTTTTTTGAATTAAAATATTAAAATGTTATTTCTAATTTTTCAAAATTTACAATATTTTTATTTACAATCTTATTTTTCATTAAATTTAAACTTATACCAGGCGATGTAATACTATTTCAAAATAATTTTAAAACTTTTTATTTGTTATTTTAGGTTAATTGAATTTTTATAATTCTATTTGTAATTTTCAAAAAATTTATGTTATGATTATATTTTAAAATACATTTAACTTACACTTTATTTTAGAAAATTGTCATGCTGAAGCATATTATAGTTATTTCCAAACTATAATATAATATATTTCATGCAAATGAATAATTAAAATTGTTAAGAAACTAAATTTAAATGAGTTGCAGAATGTTATAGAGAGAAATCGAGACCGACTCGGTTTCAGACCAATGCGAACTACATGTCTGCTAGTTTGTTACCGGGAATGAACGATATGAGAGGGTGTTTTCTATGGCATGGTTATTTGGGTGATAGCTTGGGCAGGGTACTTGGTATCCAGAGGTGTTACCAGTATTTTCGCTTCTAGGTGAAACTCCTTAGTAATGTGTTTTTAATATGACTCAGCAATACCCGTTTTTAGCAGCAATTTCACCTCGAGCTTCCCTTGCGAATTCCTGGCCTCGAGTTATTCGCATTAGGGCCTTTTATAATGTTTGGAGAATGGCGAGAGCTCCTATCGGATCTTGCCACGTGGGACTACCTTGACCTTCTGATTCAGGTCATTAGCCTTGACAATCTCCAAGTTGATGTTCACTGGGTCCCGTGCCTAGTCATGACACATTCTTTGGGTAGTGGCCGACCTGGCGAAATCTGTTTCACTTTGGTTGTTGTGATTGGTGAGGATCTCCACGTCATTGAAGTCGGTAAGGTTCTTGTACGCCTGACGTGGCCTCATCGAGGACTCTTCATGACTCTTGATGATCTAACGACTCAGGACCTTTTGGATCATGCATACTATTACACATTTTCTCATATAATTTAAAAATATATATATATATATATATATTATTTCAATATTTTTCAATTAAATCTTCCCATGCTATTTGAAATTCTTCAAAAAAATTTACTTTACGATTATATTTTATAAACTGTTTCTTAAAATGTTATAATACTATAATTCTAAAAAAATTTTATACATTAATTTAATACTTCGAACATTATAAAATTACATCATTTTAATTTATAACTTATATATGTTTCCAATTTTTTGAATTAAAGTATTATGACTTATATAATTCATAATGATTTCGAAAGTACTTTATACATTATTTTGGATTTTTTAATTAAATTGTTATAACGCTATTTTTATTTGTTCAAAAATTTTACAATACTCTTATGTATAATTATACTTTTCAATATTGTTATCATACACTTTATTTTTCTTAAAGCGTTATAATTTTATTTTTTTTCAATAATTTAAAAAGGTTTTGATATATTAATAAATTTTTTTGAATTAAAATATTAAAATGTTATTTTTAATTTTCAAAATTTACAATATATTTATTTACAAATTTATTTTTCATTAATTTAAACTTATACCAGGTGCGATATAATACTATTTTCAAAATAATTTTAAAATTTTTTATTTATTATTTCAGGTTAATTAAATTTTTATAATTCTATTTGTAATTTTCCAAAAATTTATGTTATGATTATATTTTAAAATATATTTAACTTACACTTTATTTTAGAAAATTGTCTTGCTGAAGCATATTATAGTCATTATTATATTATATTATATTATCAAACTATAATATAATATATTTTTATGTAAATGAATAATTAAAATTGTTAAGAAACTAAATTTAAATAGGTTGGGGCATAATGGGCCTGGCGTGGGCTAATAGGCTACGGCACTTTCATCCTTTAATCTTTCAGCTATATAACAGATACAGTCAGTGACGAAAACAGAGGGTGGAGCACCGAAACAGAGGCGTGGCTTACAATTAGGTTCGTTCTCACTTCTCTCTCTCTCTAATAATTTATTTTCTTTGTTTCTTTGTTTGTTGTATCGTTGATTTCATGGCGTGGCAGGACATATTGATGTTCTTGGGCTCACTGCAAGAACATGAATGAGAACAGTTGTAATGGTAGACCAAGGAGAGTTAATCATGCCTCTACTCAACCACATTCAATCAGAGTGATGGTTATACTTACACAAGGCGTGATATATACTTAATACAAGATCAAGATTGAGATCTCAACTACTCTCAATCTTTGTGGACCTTCAACAAGAACCAACTAAGGTCTTTCCAGGACTTTCTCACTTTTCTGTACCATTTTTTATGCTTCCTCCATTTTGGGCCAAGATTACATGTAAATGTCGTTTCTCTTCTTCTTTCTTTCTTTTTTTTTTTAATTTGGGTTTTTATTAAATCATTCTTTAATTTATAGTTTAGGGTGGAAGTTACCGTTTTACCAGCGTGAACCCTTCACCCTGTCAAGACTACGGTTCACTGGATTTGATCTTTTTATTTGGGTCATTCTTTAATTTGCGCTAGATTAGTAATATTTTTTATATTCTTCTTTTAATTATTATTATTATTAACCATTTTTCTTTTTTCATTTTAGTTTTTCAAAAATAAAATAATAGATTAAAAAACAAAAGTCTGATATAAATAAGGTTTTAGCGTTGAGAGACATAGATAAATAGTATCCAGACCAATTTATTTTGCTACCTACAAAATATTATGGTTAGAAGGATTGGTTAATGATAAATATTTCAATAAACAGTGGCTAATGGTTAAGTATTTTTTAAAAATATTCTAAATAATCAGGTAAAATATATATTTTCTATTAATTTTTCTAACTAACAATTAAAGTATTAAATTTTTTTATGCATTTAAAACTATTAAAATGATTAATAGTAAAATATTATGAAAAGATATAACATTACTCTATTTAAAAACATCAATCCCTTTTTTGACTCTCTATGTTGTCTTTATCGTCAGGCAACAAACGCATAGTGAAACAAGTTACAGGACAACACTGTTAGTGTTCATTTTCGATCTTCATATGTAGGTAGTTCACCAAGAATATGCATTGGTTGCCCAAATTAATTATGACTTGGGCCATTAGAGTTGGCCACAATTTGGGAATCAAAGGGGCTTTTCTATGACGAAAGGATTATAAAATCATATGGGTAAGAATAATATTTACTGATTTTTGTTATACATTATAGTACCTGTATGTCAAAATTTGAAGAAATTACTGTTAACACTAACAACAGGAAGTTTCATTGTTTTTCCTTTTTGACATTGCAGAAATTCCCACCAAAATCAATCTTTTTCTTTAGTTTCTGTTTTGATTTCCGCCAGGTCAGTAGTAATCTTTGTATTTGTTTTAATTATTATTATTATTATTATTATTAGTCATCTTTCTTAATATCAATTAATTATCAGTTTATAAAATGACAAACCCTGTCAAGACTATGAGTTCACTGGATATGATCTTTTTATTTGGGTTACGTTAGTAATATTTTTTATATTCTTCTTTTAATTATTATTACTAACCATTTTTTTCTTTCTTCGTATTAGTTTATCCAAAATAAAATAATAAAAATAAATAAATAATCCGATATAAATAAGGTTTTAACGTAGAGAGACATAGATATATAACTTTTTTTTTTTTTTACCATGTCTTTGATTTGCGGTTTTTTCTTTTGATATAAGCAAAACATCGTAATGTCAAGCTTTGCCTGTTATTGTTTGTATTATGCATGGGAAACCACCTTGAATATCATACAATTTTCTAGTTATTCAATTTTTTTATACTCGCATGACTTATTTGCAAACAAGAGTCGTGCTAGATTATCCAAAATTGTAGCTCGAGCACAATTACAGCATAGTATTAGTATTTCTCACTTTTGCTTTAACTTAAAAACATACTTTTTACTTATAAAATATTATCGTTAAAAGGATTGATTAATGATAAATATTTAAATAAACAGTGGTTAATGGCTAACTATTTTTAAAAATATTCTAAATAATCAGGTAATATATATCTTTTGTATTAACTTTTACTTAGGAATTAAAGTATTCAATGTTTTTTATGCTTTTAAAATATTAAATATATCATTTAAAATATTAAAATGACTAATAAAAAAATTATTATGAAAAGATACAACATTACTCTACTTAAAAACATTAATATCTTTTTTTGACTCTATGTTGTCTATATCGTCAGGTAACAACAGACTCGAGTTCTCCACTTCCTTTGTGCAGGTTAGTGTGGTTTCTTACTACAATCCTTCTTCCTTCTTTTAATATAGTAGTATTTATAGGATTTGAAATGATTTTTGAATATTCCAATTTGCAGGTTTAAATTAATTGAGTATGGCTTGGCCCTTAGAAAAAGGGCTCTTCTATGATGATTGTATTATAAATTCTATGGTAAAAATAATATTTATTGATTTTTATACATTATAGAACTTGTATGCAAAATTTTGAAGAAATTACTAATTAATTAGTTAATATTAACAACAGGAGGTTTCATTGTTTTTTTTACTTTTGACATTGCAGGAATTCCCACCAAAATCAATCCTTTTCTTTACTTTATGTTTTGATTTCGGGCAGGTCAGTAGTAATTTTTGTATTTTTTTTAATTATTACTATTATTAGTTATCTTTCTTAATGTCAGTTAATTATCAGTGTCTACGCATTAATCTGACTTTCTTGACTTTTTTTTCATGTTAGTTTATTCAAAACAATGAGAATTGAAGGGTAAAATTTTGATACAAATAAGGTTTAAAGAATGAGAGACAGAGGTAAGTAACATAAATTTTTTAGTAATTTCTTGTATTTATTATGCAGTTTTCTTTTTTCCCTTTTAATATAATCTCAAAATTTTGATAATCTAATATAAAACTTAACAAATAAAATGAGGTTAATATTTTTTAGGACACGCTGATGCTTACATTGAACTGCGTGGTAATATTGTAAAACACGTAACGATTATTTATTTCTTCACTTTTCTTTAATTAAAGAAAAATTATTATATTAGTATAACTTGGTCAACCCTAACCATTACCGGCAATATTTACGTTGAAATCATTTAAATTATTATATTAGTTGAATCTAATGTTATTTTTAAATTGCACTTTATTATTTTTTGTAATTGTGATAAAATTATTGTATTTTGTTTACTATTGTTTTAAGACATCATAGTGTTTTTTTTTATAATTATATTTTCCAATATTGTTAACTTACACTTTATTGTTCTTAAAATGTTATAATACTATTTTTCAATCATTTTAAAAGGTTTTGATATATTATTTCCATTTTTTACAATTATATGTTTCAATATTTTTAACTTTCACTTTATTTTTTTAAAACACTATTATACTATTTTTTTTCAATAATTCTAACGATTACCGATTTATTATTTCAAAATTTTTAATTTTTTACCATACTATTTTTTATTTTTCAAAAATCTTTATTTACAATTATATTTTTAATATTTTTAACTTACACTTTATTTTTTATTTTTTCAAATATTTTAAAAGGTTTTATATATTATTTCAATGCTTTTTTTTAAATTTTACTACTATTTTTAATTTTATTGCAAATTTTACTTTTTATGATTGTATTTTTTTAAATATTTTTAACTTCCACACTTTATTTTTTTATAACGTTATATTAATATTCTTTTCAAATATTTTTAAAAGTTTTTTATATATTATTTCAATATTTTTCAATTAAATTTTCTACTGCTGTTTTAAAATATTTAAAAATTTTACTTTACGATTATATTTTATACAATTTTAAACTTATCCTTCATTTTTTAAATGTTATAATTTTATTTTCAACATTGTTTTCAAATTTCTATAGATTAATTTAATATTTTGAATATTTCACAATTTATATTATTTTAATTTTTAGCTTTTAAATACTTCAGTGTTTTTAAGACGTCATAGTGTTTTTTTTTATAATTATATTTTCCAATATTGTTAACTTACACTTTATTGTTCTTAAAATGTTATAATACTATTTTTCAATCATTTTAAAAGGTTTTGATATATTATTTCCATTTTTTACAATTATATGTTTCAATATTTTTAACTTTCACTTTATTTTTTTAAAACACTATTGTACTATTTTTTTTTTCAATAATTCTAACGATTACCGATTTATTATTTCAAAATTTTTAATTTTTTACCATACTATTTTTTATTTTTCAAAAATCTTTATTTACAATTATATTTTTAATATTTTTAACTTACACTTTATTTTTTATTTTTTCAAATATTTTAAAAGGTTTTATATATTATTTCAATGTTTATTTTAAATTTTACTACTATTTTTAATTTATTGCAAATTTTACTTTTTATGATTGTATTTTTTTAAATATTTTTAACTTCCACACTTTATTTTTTTATAACGTTATATTAATATTCTTTTCAAATATTTTTAAAAGTTTTTTATATATTATTTCAATATTTTTCAATTAAATTTTCTATTGCTGTTTTAAAATATTTAAAAATTTTACTTTACGATTATATTTTATACAATTTTAAACTTATCCTTCATTTTTTTAAATGTTATAATTTATTTTCAACATTGTTTTCAAATTTCTATAGATTAATTTAATATTTTGAATATTTCACAATTTATATTATTTTAATTTTTAGCTTTTAAATACTTCAGTGTTTTTGATTTAAAATATTATGACTTATATGTTTTGCAATATTTTTGAAAGTACTTTATACATTTATTTTGACCTTTTTATTAAGTTTTTATAATGCTATTTTAATTTTAAAAAATTATAAATATTTTTGTTTACAATTATTGTTTTCAATATTTTTAACTTACACTCTATTTTTCTAACACGTTATAATACTTTTTTAGGAAAATTTAAAACTTATTTGTTTATTATCTCAATATTTTTAATCAATTATTTATAATGCTATTTTTATTTTTGAAAATTTCACTTTATGATTATATTTTTCAATATTCTTAACTTATTACTTTATTTTTGAAATTGTCCCAGTTCTATTTTTTTTGTAATATATTAAAACTTATTGATATATTATTTCAATATTTTTAAAAAATCAAATGTTATTTTTAATTTTTTTTGTTTTACTTTATGATTATATTTTTCAATATTTTTTACTTATACTTTTTTTTTTTAAAACATTATAACACTTTTCTCAAATAATTTTAAAAGTTTTAGATATAGTTTTTCAATATTTTTCAATTAAATCTTCCCGTGCTATTTTAAACTCTTAAAAAAAAAAACTTTACGATTGTATTTTATAAACTTTTAAAGTTGTACTTTATTTCTTAAAATGGTATAATATTATATTTTTAATATTTTAAAAACTTTTTTACATTATTTTAATTTATAATTTATATATTTTTTAATTAAAATATTATGACTTTTCAAGTGAGTTTAAAAGAAAAATTTCTGATCCATTAAGGTTTTAAATATTTATTTACTATTAAATATATTTTATATTTAAAGATAATTTTTTAAATATAGATAATATTTTTTTAAATATTTAAATATTAATAATCATATTTGAAAATATAATAAATATTTGTTAATCATAAAAATAATATAAATATATTTTTAAATATTTAAAAGATATTAGTTATATTTTAATTCAAATATTACTTTATTTTAAATAATACTTATAATTTTCAAATTATAATCTATCGAATTATTCGTAAAATATATTTATCCTAAAATGTGATAAAAATATAACAAATAATTATTAATGATATAATTTTAACAATAATAATAACAACGCAGAAGATTGGGTGTTACACTTTACAACGCTTTCTTACTTTTTTATACCATTTTTTATGCTTCCTCCACTTTGGACAAATATTAGATGTATCGGTCATTTCTCGTCTTCTTTTTCTTTTAACTTTAGTTTCTATTAAATGAATATTTAATTTGCTATAGCTTAGTGCAGAAGTTGCCGTTTTACCCACTTGAAACCGTCAAGAAAAATAACTAACCCTGTCAAAAGTATGGGTTCGATGAATTTGATATTTTTATTTGGGTCATTTTTTAATTTGTGCTTGGTTAGTAATGTTTTTTATATTCTTCTTTTAATTATTATTATTATTAATATTTTTTCTTTTTTCATTTTAGTTTTTCCAAAATAAAATAATAGATTAAAAAACAAAAATCTGATATAAATAAGGTTTTAGCGTTGAGAGACATAGATAAATAGTATCCAGACCAATTTATTTTGCTACCTACAAAATATTATCGTTAGAAGGATTGGTTAATAATAAATAATTGAAATAAACAGTGGTTAATGGTCAAGTATTTTTTAAAAATATTCTAAATAATCAGGTAAAATATATATTTTCTATTAATTTTTCTACCTAACAATTAAAGTATTAAATTTTTTTATGCTTTTAAAGTATTAAATTTTTTATGCATTTAAAACTATTAAAATGATTAATAGTAAAATATTATGAAAAGATATAACATTACTCTATTTAAAAACATCAATTCCTTTTTTGACTCTCTATGTTGTCTTTATTGTCAGGCAACAACAAACGCAGAGTGAAACAAGATACAGGACAACGCTGTTAGTGTTCATTTTCGATCTTCATAAGTAGGCAGTTCACCAAGAATATGCATTGTACTATCTTGCTTCAAAGCAGTTGCCCAAATTAATTATGACTTGGGCCCTTAGAGTTGGCCACAATTTGGGAATCAAAGGGGCTTTTCTATGACGAAAGGATTGTAAAATCATATGGGTAAGAATAATATTTACTGATTTTTGTTATACATTATAGTACCTGTATGTCAAATTTTGAAGAAATTACTATTAACACTAACAACAGGAAGTTTCATTGTTTTTTCCTTTTGACATTGCAGATTTCCCACCAAAATCAATCTTTTTCTTTAGTTTCTGTGTTGATTTCGTCCAGGTCAGTAGTAATCTTTGTATTTGTTTTAATTATTATTATTATTGTTGTTATTATTAGTCATCTTTCTTAATATCAGTTAATTATCAGTGTCTTGATTTTTTTTTCTTTTTTCGTGTTAGTTTATTCAAAACAATCAGAATTGAAGAGTAAAATTCTGATACATGTAAGGTTTAAAGAGCGAGAAACAGAGGTAAGTAACCTTAATTTTTCAGTAATTTCTTGTCTTTGTTATGCAGTTTTCTTTTGGCTTTTTATATAATCTCAATTTTTTTATCATATAATTAAAAACTTAACAAATAAAATAAGGTTAATATTTTTTATGCCTCGCGATACTTACATTGAACTGCTCGATCCTATCCGTAATTGTTATATTTACGTTGAAATAATTTAAATTATTATATTAGTTGAATCTAATATGATTTTAAATTACATTTTAATGTTATTTGTATTTATTATAAAATTATTGTATTTTGTTTACTATTGTTTTACAACATCGTAGAATCTTTTATTTATAGTTGCATTTTCTATTCTTCTAATATTGACACTTTATTGTTTTTAAAATGATATAATACTATTCTCAACCATTTAGTTTTTTTATAACGTTATATTAATATTATTTTCAAATATTTATAAAAGTTTTTATATATTATTTCAATATTTTTCAATTAAATTTTCTATTGCTGTTTTAAATATTTGAAAAAAAATACTTTACGATTGTATTTTATACAATTTAAAACTTATACCTCATTTTTTAAAATGTTATAATATTATTTTTTTCAAAATTAATTTCAAATTTTATTTTTTATACATTAATTTAATAATTTGAATATTTCAAATTTTACATTATTTTAATGTTTAACTTTTAAATATTTCAATTTTTTGAATTAAAATATTATGACTTGTATGTTTAGCAATGTTTTTGACAGTACATTATTTTGACCTTTATACTAAATTGTTATAATGCTATTTTAATTTTAGAAACATTAAAAATATTTTCATTTACAATTATGTTTTTCAATAATTTTAACTTACATTATTCCAATATTTTTCAATTAAATTTTTCAAAATTTTACCTTGTGATTATATTTTATAAAACCTCTATCCTGTACTTCATTTTTTCTCTAACATGCTATAATACTATTTTCAACCATTTTTTAAACCATTTTATCCATTGATTTAATTTTTTGAATATTTTAAATTTTAAATTATTTTAAACTTCTACTATACGTTATAATACTATTTTTAAAAAATAAATATCTTTATTTATTATCCAGTATTTTTAAATAATTTTTTATAATCCTATATTTAGTATTCTGAAAACTATACTTTACGATTAAATTTTTTGAATATTGTTATCTACCACTTTATTTTTAAAACGTTACAATACTATTTTATCAAATATTTTTAATGTTTTGGATATATGATTTCAATATTTTTTTTAAAAAAGCTTCTAGTTCTCTTTTTACTTTTATGAAAATTTTACTTTATGTTTATATTTTTCAACATTTTTAACTTACACCTTATTTTTTAAAAATGTTATAATACTGATTTTTTTAAACATTTTGATATATTTTTATATTTTTGGATATATTATTTAGATATTTTTTTAAAAGCTTCTAGTCCTCTTTTTACTTTTATGAAAATTTTATTTAATGTTTATATTTTTCAACATTTTTAACTTACACCTTATTTTTAAAATGTTATAATACTAAGTTTCTTTAAAAACATTTTGATATATATATTTATATTTTTAAATTAAATTTTCTAAAGTTGTTTTAAATTACAATTTTCAAACTTCGTTTTTTTTGGAATTTATAATACTAATTTTCCAACAGTCTAAAAATTTTTTAGAAATTAATTTTATTTATAACATAAGATTTTCAATATTTTTTATTAAAATATTATGACTATTTTCCAATTTTTTTAAAGTATTTTATACATTATTTTGACATTTTTAATTAAATTGTTACAATGCCATTTTTTTAAAGTGTGCAGTGTTCTTAGTTATAATTATATTTCCTAATATTGTTAATTTACACTTTATAGTTCTTAAAATGTTATAATACCATTTTTCAACAATTTTAAAAGGTTTGGATATATTATTTCCATTCTTTACAATTATATATTTCAATGTTTTTAATTTACTTTATATTTTTGTAAGACATTATGATACTATTTTTAAATAATTTTACTGGTTATCTATTTATCAATTCAATATTTTAATTTTATCATACTATTTTAATTTAAAAAAATTAATTTGTTATTATATTTTTAACTTACAAATTATTTTTTAAAATGTTATAATTCTAGTTTTTTTCAAATGTCTTCAAAGTTTTTGATACATTAATTCAATATTGTTTTTTCAAAAAATCTACTGCTATTTTAAACTTTTTCAAAATTTAATTTATTATTATATTTTTTAATAATTTTAACTTCCAATTTAATTTGTTATAACGCTATAATGATATATTTTTTCAAATATTTTAAAAAGTTGTTGATATATTATTTCAACAATTTTCAATTAAATTTTCTATTGCTTTTTAATTTACTTTTCACTATCTTTTGATACAAAATGTTACAATATTATCTTTTTCTACATCATTTACAACTTTTTTTTATACATTATTTTATTTTATAATTTTAAAATTTAAAATATATCACTGTTTTTGAATTAAAATATTGTGACTTGTATGTTTTGCAATGTTTTTGACAGTACATTATTTTAACCTTGATATTAAATTGTTCTAGTGCTATTTGAATTCTACAAAAATACAAAATATTTTCATTTACAAATTATTTTTTCAATAATTTTAACTTACATTATTCCAATATTTTTCAATTAAATTTTTCAAAAATTTTACCATGTCATTATATTTTATAAAATCTCTATCTTGTACTTCATTTTTTCTCTAACATGTTATAATACTATTTTCCAACATTTTTAAAACCAATTTATCCATTGATTTAATTTTTTGAATATTTTAAATTTTAAATTATTTTAAACTTATACCGTACGTTATAATACTATTTTTTAAAAATAAATCTTTTTATTTATTATCCAGTATTTTTAAATAAATTTTTATAATCCTATATTTAGTTTTCTGAAAACCATACTTTACGATTAAATTTTTTGAATATTGTTATCTACCACTTTATTTTTAAAACGTTACAATACTATTTTTTCAAACATTTTTAATGTTTTGGATATATTATTTCAATATTTTTTTTTAAAAAGCTTCTAGTTCTCTTTTTTACTTTTATGAAAATTTTACTTTATGTTTATATTTTTCAACATTTTTAACGTACACCTTATTTTTTTAAAATGTAATTTTTTTAAACATTTTGATATATTTTTATATTTTTGTATTTTCAATATTTTTTTAAAAGCTTCTAGTTCTCTTTTTATTTTTATGAAAATTTTATTTAATGCTTATATTTTTCAACATTTTTAATTTACAACTTATTTTTATAATGTTTTTTTTAAAACATTCTGATATATTTATATTTTTAAATTAAAATTTCTAATGTTGTTTTAAATTATAATTTTCAAACTTCGTTTTTTTTCTAATTTATAATACTAATTTTACAACAGTCTAAAACTTTTTTAGAAATTATTTTAATTTATAACATCAGATTTTCAATATTTTTTATTAAAATATTATGACTATTTTCCAATGTTTTTTAAAGTATTTTATACGTTATTTTGACATTTTTAATTAAATTGTTACAATGCCATTTTTTAAAAATTGTGCAGTGTTCTTAGTTATAATTATATTTTATAATATTGTTAATATACACTTTATTGTTGTTAAAATGTTATAATATCATTTTTTCAACAATTTTAAAAGGTTTGGATATATTATTTCCATTCTTTACAATTATATATTTCAATATTTTTATTTTAATTTTTTGTTAGACATTATGATACTATTTTTAAATAATTTTAAATGTTATCTATTTATTATTTCAATATTTTAATTTTTATCATACTACTATAAATTTTAAAAAAACTTATAGTTAATTAACTCATCATATATAACAAGATAAGCACATAAATACCTAGCAAAAATATTATCAAATTTAAACAATACAACTTACGAAGTCTTTCAAAAGTCTTCAAAAACTTCAATCCAAGTGTAACATTTTCATCAAAACATCATGAATATTAATTTTCACATACTAAATTAGCAAATGAAATATTCAATTACTAATTTTGTCTTCTATTAAGAGACAATAAACATTAACAATAAAAACTCTCATTCTTAGTGGTAGACTATATTGATAATAGTTGTAATCAACTAAAATTTTTGTTGCTTAATCAATTAATGATTGAACTTATTGTGATCATTGTGATTGTATCATTAATTATTTAGCGACCAAATTTTATCATATAAAAACTAAATTTTCAAATATGGATTTTCAAATATGGATATATATTTTTGCATTTAGAATTAATATATAATTTGTATTTAGAGTTAAACTTACAAGTTAGATCCATTTATCTCTAAAATTATCAAATTCTCATTTAGCAATACGAGAGTTTTAAAGAAAATGTATTTTATTTCTTAAAGACAAGGAAGGGGAAGGGTAATTTATTTTTCCATCAATCTTATTGAAATTAACCTAATTAAACATACATAAACTACATAGTATGAAATTGTTTTCACTGATCCCTTTCATCTAAAATCCGATACGTAGGAACGACAAGTAGATGATTGGCCCTTGGCATTGTGAGTCCAAACTCCTCTGTCATGTCCAAGTCATCTGGCAACATGTCATTTGGCAGCTTCCAATCAAAACAATGCACAAGCTGGGCCACCGTTTGACGAACCATAGTTAGACCCAATTGCAATCCTGGACACCCCCTTCTACCAGACCCAAATGGTATCAGCTCAAAGTCACGCCCTCTCACATCTATGTTTCTCCCCTCAAATCTCTCTGGCCAGAACTTCTCTGCCTCGTCCCAAGCACATGGGTCTCTCATAACTGCCCATGCATTCACTATCACCCTTGATTTTTTAGGTATGAAAAAATCTCCTACCATGCAATCTTCCGTGGACTGGTGTGGTATTAGCAACGGTGCCACTGGATGCAGCCTCATGCTTTCCTTTATTACCATATCCAAATACTCCAACTTCTCCAAATCTGATTCCTCCACCTTCCTCTTCATACCCACCACACTTTCCAACTCCATTTGAACTTTCTTCATCACCCTTGGATTCTTTAGCAGCTCTGAAATTGTCCACTCAATTGCTGTAGCAGAAGTATCCATTGAGCCAGCCAACATATCCTGTGCCAAATTAAAGAACAATTGTATCGAAGAAGAGTGAGAATATATATGACAGCTAATTCTAAAATTCATAAACAAGCTAGTAGCTAAATTGGTATCGTTCCAAGTCATTAATTAGGACTCGAGGGTGGACATTTGATACTTCATTATGCCACATTTTCCTCTCTCCTGCATGTAGCCATATATACATGCAGCTACTATGTAAGTATGTGACTTTAATTTTTTAAAATATGAGTAAAAATACTCAAGGATGTCATTGAATTCCTCTTACCAACAATATGGCTTTGATATTGGGGCGTTCAATGCGGTATTCAGATTCTTCAGTACCGACGAAGCCCAACATGACATCCACAAAATCCTTCGTCTTGTCTTCTTCCTTCTCGGATTGCATGTGCTCATCAATAATTTTCTCGAAGAAGTCATCGAAGATTTTGCCAACTACTTTCATGCGCTTAATTAGGCCTTGAAGGTCAAGTTTACCAATGTAAGGAATGTAATCTCCAAGGTTAGGAGTTGCTGCTAATTGCATTCCTTCATGCATGACAGCCTTGAATCCCTTCTCATCTAAGTCTCGGTCCATGTACTTCTTCCCTAAAATCATTCTACAAGCCATGTCTGCACTGAGTGTTGAAACCTTGGCACTGAGATCCACAACAACTCCGTCACTGGCTGCCTCTCTTAGAAGCTTTACCAATAAGTCAAGCTCCTCTTCCCTCATGCCTCTGAAGGAGTTAATTTTGGTTTGGCTTAACAATTCCAACGTGCACATCTTGCGCATGTTGCGCCAATAAGAACCATATTCACCAAAGCTTAAGTTCCTCTGCTCCCAAGCGATGTACTTTGCAGATTCGTGAGGTGGTCTACTAGCAAAGACAAGATCATGGGTCTTGAGGAACAGTTCAGCAGCTTGGGGTGAAGAAACAACTATAGTGGGCACAAAACCTAAGCGCAAGTACATGGTAGGTCCATATTTTTGGGCTAGTTGGTGCAGGTCACGATGGGGATTTGCTCCCAACTTGTGAAGGCTTCCCAAAATGGGCAACCCTCTAGGACCAGGTGGTAATTTCCTTGCCTTCTTATTGCTTCTTCTTAGACACGTATAAGCGAGACAAGCCAAAAAAATTGCTATCCAAATCATGCTAGCTATTTGGGAGAGTTCAAATAGCTATTAGGAAGTGTGTATCTGGGCTTATACAAAAATGGTGTCTGTGATAAAAGGAGTTATATAATCTAAGTAAACCTGGTGTTTTGGTAAATATCATGATTGCTATTACGTGTCAGACAAAGATACCTCGACGTTTCCGCTGCCACAGCCTAAGTTGAATGACTCCGCCTGCACAAGATACTTTGGTATTTCCGCGGTTTATATTTTAAATTGCGGCTGCAAACTCACCTTATCTACCGCATGCTGCAATATTATCTGTAACCATGCACCGCCACACACACAAAAAATATCAAAGTAGAAAAAAATAAAAATGAACATGAATAAATGACAGAGACAAACAAGAATTAGAGAAAACTATAGAGTCTGACAATGACTTTCTATATATATATATAAGAAATATTTATTTATTCGTGAGAGTTACTCTTTGATCTACTAACAAGTGTATTCCTCTTTTTATATATATTTTTTGTATTTTTTAATTGATTTTCAATAAAGATATTTTTTTTCATATTAGAGAAACTCAGTAGAAGTTATTCTTCATATTTGATGTGGAGTTGGGTGAACTTTTACTTTTTTTGGTTTTTTAAATAACTGACCAAGATTGAAGCAACAAAAGATAAGCCCTACGCCGAAGATCTAGGCATCTAAATAAGTCCAAACAAGAAGACTATCTAAACATTCAAATAAGTCCTAAACAGTAGCTACCGTTAAACATCTTGTAATATTAGTCTGGTTTTGCTGACTTTATTAATTTTTTCTTCTGCTCATTGTCGGCATTTAGTAGGTACCGTTAGGCATAAGACACGTTTCCCTTGCACAATTTCCCACCGGCCATCACCATTCTTTTCCTTGTGGTCCTATTGTTGGTGTAAACCAGCGGCGCCTTCTAGATTGATGATCAATAAGAAAAACTAATAAAATAGAATATTAAATGAAACTATAATATATAACTTAATTGAAAATTATTTTAAATAATATTACAAACACAATTATTTAATTTAATTAAAGCTTTTTAAAAAATTCTAAATATAAAATATAATAAATCACTACTCTCTCTATATATAATTTTTAGTAATATTTTATTATAAAAATATTACCATACTTATCAAAATGTTATCAAAATTTATAGGTAATTTTTTTATATTTTCTAATACTTTTAAATGTTGTAAAATTTCTGTAATAGTTAATCACATTAATATAGATAAGATTGAGTATTATAATTTAAGTATTTATATTTGTACTTGTAAATTTTACGGATCATTTTTTGTATACAAACCTAGATTTATTAGATAGATAAAAATTATTATATTCAAATTTATTAAAAAAATTAAATAAATTTGTCCATAAATATTTATAAAAATAAAATATTTTTTTTAATAAGCTAACATTATGTATAAGGTAAAATCATTTTTGAGGAGTTAAATGAGAAATTTTTTATAAATTATTTTATGTATAAATTAATTTTAACTTACAATAAAATTTTATAGTAATATTTTTTTCTTTTATAAATATTTATAAAAAAAGGTTTATTCAAAAGAAAAACCTAAATTTGAGTCCAATATTATCGTTAGTTTGACGGAGTCTTCAACCTACTAAAAGAAAAATAATATATTTTTTTTAAAACTAGTCAATTCAGCCATGATATATAAAGTGAGGAATTGGTAACTTGAAATAGATTAAAAATTTACAAGATAGTTTAGTTGAAATAATTGAAAGAGCACTACTATTTTACGTATATTTTCATATTTTTTATACAACACTTTATTTTTAGTCTGAACAGGTCTCCTCACTCATATGACTTTGGTATAGCCTTCAATTCGAAGCTATGCGGCAACTGGGCGGGCTCAAGCCTTTTTAATAATTTATTTGGGCTTTCAAAAGACCCATACTTGAAGAGAAAATGCCTATTATCAGCCCAATCCATCAACAAAGTGGTTTTTGTGAAGACAGTTAATGGGCCAATGCCCATGTGCGTAAATTCAATCTATGCTATCTCTCACTCACTCACTCACAGAGTCACTGTGTTTCAGTTCCGTTCCCATGTCTAGTCTCTCTTCTTGCTCTTGTCCTTCGTTTGCAAGTTACGGTACTAGCTATCCACGCGCGGCCCCACGGACCCGAATTTTATGCGGCTCGAGCCCCAGGAAGAAGAAAAGCTACCATAATTCGGAAGCCCAAGAGCTGGTTCGTTTGCTCGCGCGCAAGATAAGCGACAAGGAGCCTCTTGTGAATACCCTGAACAAGTATGTGAAGCAGGTCCGAACCCAGCATTGCTTTTTGCTCTTCGAAGAACTTGGCAAACATGATAAGTGGCTGCAGTGCCTTGAGGTCGCTTCCCCTTCTCTGTTACGGACAATATTAAATGTTAACAATATCTTATGGTTTATGAAATTATTTTCTGGTTATTAATCTGACATTTTAAATATAACTAGTATGTTCACTCGTACATTCTCATTGGTCTTTATGCATTTAGCAATAATAATACTAGTATTTAATTAATAATATTAAGGTTTTAAATTCCAGTGGCTAGTGGAACTAAGTTTGGATCCCTTAAAGAAGGTCTTGGGGTTGAGTATTGTGAATGAAAAAAATGCTGAGAGGGAAGACTCTACTAAAAATGATCGCTCTGGTTCTCTTACACATATTAGTCATTAGCAAAGCAAGTGTATATTTCATACCTATGACACAGTGACCAACAAAATAAATTGCAGTCTAGGTTGCGCCTTCATTGCGATCCTTGATATTGCAGGAAATTGTGGACAAATTTAGTTGAGGTAACTCCAAGAACCTTGATATTGTGGCTGAAATCGCAGTGGCTGACTATTTTTTAAAACTCATGATGATATAAAATAGTAATACAGCATAAATGTGAGAGAAATCAACGACAAAGTGTGTGAAAATAGACAGGAAACAGGAACAGATACATGTCATTGTTTTAATATATAGTAAATAGAATAGAAATCATATCATGCAAGAACATAGTAATATGCGTTAGTTGAAATAAGGGAACATGAAGGATAATGTTAATAGTTAACTCTGTCTCATTTAGCTGTGAATTTTGTTTGGCGTCAGGTTTTCAGATGGATGCAGAAACAACGATGGTATATTGCTGATAATGGGATTTACTCAAAACTGATAGCTGTTATGGGAAAGAAAGGGCAAACCAGAATGGCTATGTGGCTTTTCTCAGAGATGCGTAATACTGGTTGTCGTCCTGATACTTCTGTGTACAATGCACTCATCACTGCCCACCTTCATTCACGGGACAAAACAAAGGCTTTGGCCAAAGCCATGGGCTACTTTCAGAAGATGAAAGCATCGGAGCGGTGTAAGCCCAACATTGTTACATACAACATTCTTTTGAGAGCTTTTGCTCAAGCTCGAAATGTGGAGCAGGTCAATTTTTTGTTTAAGGATCTTGACGAGAGCATTGTTTCACCAGATATTTACACTTTTAATGGTGTGATGGATGGGTACGGAAAAAATGGGATGATCCGCGAGATGGAAGCAGTGCTTGCTCGAATGAAAAGCAATCAGTGTAAGCCTGACTTGATTACCTTTAACTTGCTGATTGATTCCTATGGGAAGAAGCAGGAGTTTAGTAAGATGGAGCAGGTATTTAAGAGTTTGTTGCGCACCAAGGAGAGACCGACACTGCCTACATTTAATTCAATGATTTTGAACTATGGAAAGGCACGCCTTAAGGATAAAGCAGAAGATGTTTTCGAGAAGATGACTGACATGGGTTACAAGCCAAGCTTTGTTACTCATGAGAGTCTCATCTACATGTATGGCTTCTGTGGTTGTGTTTCCAAGGCTGTACAATTGTTTGATGAGTTGGTTGAGTCAAAAGTTGATATAAAGGTTTCAACCCTAAATGCTATGCTTGAAGTTTACTGCATAAATGGTTTACCACAGGAAGCAGATTCACTGTTTGAGAGAACAAAAAGTATAAAAATATATCCAGATTCATCAACATATAAACTTCTTTACAAGGCTTACACTAAAGCCAACCAGAAGGAGCTTCTAGATAAATTGCTGAAGCATATGGATAAAGATGGTATTATCCCTAATAAGAGGTTCTTCTTGGATGCTTTGGGTGCTGTTGCGTCTTTACCAGCAAATACAAAATCTGCGAATGCTGCAACTGATTCGAACACAGCAAATTCAGAATCTGCTAATGCTGCAACTTATTCAAACACAGCAAATTCAGAATCTGCTAATGCTGAAACTTATTCAAACACAGCAAATTCAGAATCTGCTAATGCTGC